>JAJJWX010001723.1:1200000-1543959 GCA_023529315.1 Papaver bracteatum
GTAAGAATCAGGAGATTGAGGAAAAGAGACTTCAAATTCTACAAAGGTTCCCTTCTTTCATCGAATTTGAAATATATAGCATTATCAACAAAGTCTCCTGGAAGATCCCAAGAGCAAGAAGAATAAGCCATTGATAATAGGAAACCTATAGTGAGGTAACTCAACTCAATAGGAGAGGTATATAAATGATTTCGGAAATACTTAGGGTTTTCAAGGTCGGTTCGTGAGAGAACACAAATACTCGTATATGCACAAGTATGACTCGAAAGAGGGACCACAAAACCCTAGAACGAAAAGTACTATTCGCGAAGATAGATTGCTCAGAACCTTTTTGCTTGAGTGAATAAATTCACGCATCTTAGCTCTCATAAACTTTGTTCTAATGAAAACTTAAAGCATATGCAAAACAAATTGTCAAGAAAAAAAACTATAGGACCAAAAAAAAAATACTTACGCAAAAGTGTTTATAACTGATAATCCATCTAAAAACAATAAGAAAATAGCTAGATAATCAGAGAGCACTTTTCCATCAAGTATACCTAACGAATTCTCACTCAACCAGGAGTTTTGTGAGTGAGATTTCAACCTTGTGATTAATTAACACAAGTATAATCCTTTAGCTCATTAAATGAACATTGTTTTCGGTTAATCTTCTTTTTCCGAGACTTTGAAGGAAAACCGTTATGATGTGAAAAGTTATCATAAAATTTATTATTATCAAAATGTGACTCATAGTATCGACTCTTACCTGAAGAATTTTGGTCAGATGGAATTGACAGCTTGAGGATGATCCCTTTATATCCTTCAATTATCCTTTTTAGGTTGTCATTCATCACCCCATTATTGCTTCCTTCTTTTGAATCCATTTTCACATCATGAATAACATTACCTCCCTTTTTGAAACCATGAGTTCTTCTTGGCCGACAAGTGTTAAGGAGTCTGTTAAGTTTTTGAACATTTGAAGAACACCTTGAACTGACTTTCCTGGTAGGATACACAGGGTGAGTACTAAAACCGATTGGTTTAGACATATGAATGTCAGTTACACCTTTGAGAATTAAGTCTAAGGTGTGTTGAAGACGAATAATATAATTATCATTCAACCTAGATTTCTTCTTTTGATTCACAAAAAAGACAAACTTTTTTTTATCATGGGAGTGATCAAGGGAACAGGCTCAACACGTTTGTTGGAAGACTTCTTCCTCCCATGTGATGTGGGAATTCCTTGATTAGAGGAAGACAAAACCACATTATTCTTAACAGGAACGCATTTCAGTTTTACTTCTGGAACTGAATTTTTTACAAATAAATCAGAAGCAATTGGTACGGTGGACTCTTTGGAACAATCTTGAAAGGAGAGTTTACTTAAAATTTGTTCAACTTCCAAGGAATCCTTTTTGATCTTTTCTTCAGGTAGTGTACGTGAAGAACAAACTGAGATATTTTCCTCTCGAAGGATCTTTAAACGAGAGTCATGCTCATTTACCATACCAACAAGGAAATTGACGTTGTGTTTCAACCTTTTGACATCATCATCCTGGTAACTAACAAGTTTCAGAATCAATGCACTCTCTTTGGATGCATTCCTTTCTTCTTCATGGTCAGACTCGTCGTAGTCAGGGTAACACTTGTCAATGTGTGTTTGTTTCCAAGGAACACAAGGTTCTTCTATATTTATTTCCGGTGACGCATTTATCAGAGATAGTACTCTTGTCCATAGAGTCAGATCGCTACAAACACAAACTTATGAGGTCTTTAAATGTGTTTGCCTGCTCTGATACCAATTAAAAAAGCGGGGGTACACCAACCACACCCAATATTTTGCTTAGAAATCTGTATGGACTAACTCTAATATACTTCCAAAATAATCAACTAGACAGTCAGGCTCAATCTTAAGAAAAGTATATCAAAGAATTATATCTCAATCCGCAATCAAACAAACAATAATTTGCGAGCCCGATTGAATATAAGAGAGATAACTTGAACGGTACCAAAGACCAATGTTCAAGGATCAATCAATTTCAATCAACAACCAAAGGTTGGATTTCCTAATTGACCGATCCAACGCAAAACCTCTGATATTTCAATTATATAACAAAATATAATGCGGAAAGAATTAACACAGACACCAGAAGTTTTGTTAACGAGGAAATCGCAAATGCAGAAAAACCCCAGGACCTAGTCCATATTGAACACACATTGTATTAAGCCGCTATAGACACTAGCCTACTACAAACTAACTTCGGTATGGACTGTAGTTGTACCCAAATCAATATCACATTGATCCAAGGTACAGTTGCGCTCCTTACGTCTCTGATCCCAACAGGATACTACGCACTTGATTCCATTAGCTGATCTCACCACTAAGAGTTGATACGACCCAAAGTCGAAGACTTTAATAAACAAATATGTATCACATAGAAAAGTCTACAGGAAATTCAGGAATAGATAAATTTGTCTCCCACAGAAATACCTACGAGTTTTGTTCCATCATTTGATAATTCAAGGTGAACATGAACCAATTGATATACCAGACTTATATTCCCGAAGAACATCCTAGAAATATCAATCACCTCACAATAATCTTAATCAACTAGCGAAACAAGATATTTTGGAATCACAAACGATGAGACGAAGATGTTTGTCACTATTTTTTTATTTTTCCTATCAGAGAAATTAATCTCAATCCAATCCTATGATTGTACTCAAATACGATAGAAACAACAAGATCAGATCACACAACTATAGAAAAGATAGTTGGGTCTGGCTTCACAATCCCAATGAAGTCTTTAAGTCGTTAACATACAGGGTCTCAATAGGAACCTAAGGTTAAAGGAGAATCGACTCTAGCTTATACAACTAGTATTATACATGAGGTGTGGGGATTAGATTTCCTAGTTTCTAGAGTTCTTCTTTATATAGTCTTCAAATCTGGGTTTGCAATCAATGCTACCTTGGTAACAAAGCATTCAATATTCACCATTAGATGAAAACCTGATTAGATTCAAGATAATATCTTTCAACCGTTAGATCGAACTTATCTTTTTATACACACATAAAATGTAACTTCATTTAGGTTTGAGTAACCGTACCTAAACGTGTACAAGTCGTTGGTTCAACAGTAATTAACCAGAGGTTAGCCATATGAGCACTTTCATATCAACCTTATTATTCTTTACCACAACTAGTTTAAATGACTCAATAGAACTAGTTAGAGAGTTGTTCAATTTCTTAGATCTCATAGAAGTATACAAGACACAATCGAAACAAAAACATTTTTGATTCACTTGAATCGATTCATGAACATTATATCCATGGTTTGCAAAGATTGCATTCCTTAATTTATAAATGTCTTAGTTCACGAGTTAAACTGATTTTAGAAAATAACCCACTTAAGTACGCATACCTGTACACATACTTAAGTACCCGGACTGAGCTTGTTTTCACTTCACAAACTCCAGCATAAATTCACGGGATGTGAACTTCCGACAATACACGTACATGTACGCGGACTTTAGTTCCGGTTATCCTGAGCATAAAAGTACGCATACTTTGGTTCAAGGATTTTGGACTTACACAAGTATGAGTTATCACACAATGTTTATATCCAACAATGGTTAGATTTTCTAAACTCTCATTTCAATCATTGAAACATTCTTAGAGGATGTTATATAGTTGTTGTTCACAAACTATTTTTCGTCAAAGCGGTTTTCAAGTAATTGAAATAAACATGACTTTCGTCACTAGAAATATGAACTTGGCTAAAGCGAAAGCTTGCCAACACATATTTCGAGAAATAGATAAGCGAGATAAACTCGTCTCTAAATAGTACATACGTATAATCGTAGTCTATATAGCAATACGACTTTTGTCTCAAGATAGGAGATAGAGTAGACTTTTGAGTTATAGATAAGTTCAAGTCTCCACATACCTTTTAGTCGATGAAGTTCCACCAGTTCCTTGAGTAGTTCTTCATCTTTGCATGATGAACGTCGTGGAGGCTAGAGCTCAACTATACTTTCTATCCTAGTCCGAGACTTAGCTATAAGTAGACTAGAAATCAAGACTCATAGTTTTAGCAACTAAACTTGACAAACAAGCTTGAGATAGCAACGCTTGCGAGTTCGACCGAGAAGTGCTCTAACACTAATAGTTCAAACTCGGAAAAAAAAAAAAGTAAAATAGATTTGTTGCCGACGTCGATACATCCTGCAAAGAGATTGGAGAAACCATTATGGGAGCAGATAAAACAATATTAACAAATGGGAGTTCAACATAGTTGTCCAGTGTGCATGCATAGTTTTATTTTTCAGCTCATTTGGTGAATCTGGCGCACACTACAGAAAATGTTTACCGACTTGTGTTTAGGCTAAGTCCTATGGGCTAGATTGAACTGCTAGATTTGCAAAAAAGTGTTGCAAATCATGAAAAAAGTGTGGGGAAAAAGTTAACACTCAATCTGGCTACTTCTCTCTCCTAGCAGTTGCTCGCAGTCACACTATCGGTGAGATTGAAACGCTGAATGGTGTGGCGCTCAAAAAGTGATGCAAACGCTGGATTATTCAGCGTTATGCGAATATTCCAGAGAATAACTCTGAATTGTTAGGCCCTATACCCCGTACGCATGCAAAAAATTTCTTCCTAGTCATAGTCATCCTCTGCTCATGTCTTTTCACTTCGCTGCACGATATTAATGGCCTTAGTCAATGGTCAAATCATGAACAAATCATGTTTAATAGCATGGAGAAAGAGAAAAAATAGCACACTGATAAAGAAATTTAGTAGTACTCGAGTACTCTAGCATTTTTCATTTTAATAGTGAAGTTGATAGACACGATCGATAGCATTTCATATTAATAATGATAGCATTTTAATAGTGAAGTTGATAGACATCGAGTACTCTAGTGATGGGATGTATGCATGGATAAGTGAAGTTGATTACGGTCCAACGCCTCTTGGTTCAGCGTTCCTCAAACGCTCTACTGTTAGGGGTTTAACGCCGAATTGTTTGGCGTTTCGCTGCTAGATTGGCCATACCATAGGGGTTAGGAGGTTGCCCTATCTGAAGTGGATGGCCAATCTAGCAGCTAAATGTCTAGCCCATATGACTAAGCCTTAGGAATATATGGGGACGTATTTGTGGAATGGACGACGGGCATATGCAGCTATGCAACCTATAACAAATTAAGATAACTATAAGAGTCCTTTTTTTATTGTCTTTTTTGGGCAATCATCGTGGAAATCCAAAGAATTGGGTCAAGCCTCACACAAGGACAACGTATCGTCAACCATAGTTGACGGAATGGGTCAAATGGGTTTTCCTGTTTCACAAAAAATCGGAGTCAAATGACTCTATAATCCCTCGAGTGGTTAAGTTAACCAAACCTGGCATGGGAAAATATACCCATTCATCTGAGACCCATACCCAACTTCCATATGCCAAATTCTCAATCTATGTCTTTCTTCTTCTTCGATTTCCCTTATTTTCTTTCCTTCTTCGCTGAAAAATTTATCAGAAACTGAAGATTTATGGATGGGGACTCGAATTCAGGTGAACTAAGTTTTATATTCTCCTTCTATATTGAAACTATATGAGCTAATAAATCTATATTTGTGGAGATTTCTTAGCTCATTTTTGAATGCCATTTTCCTGGGTGAACAATATATTCATACTCAATCGAGGTTTTCAACCATGACATGACTACACTTCCATTCATCAATCTCAACGAATAAATTTAAGCAATCTTTAATAATAGAACTAGTTGTGCATTGAACCACTGAAATATTTCCATTATATGTTGCTATTTCGTGCGTTATCACCCTCCAAATGCAGATGAGTGATGTTTCTTTCCTTCGCCAACAAATAGATTCCCAGGCTCCAATTTTGCTTCCGCCCGTTCCTCATCCATTGGTTTACCCCTGCATAGTCACGCATGGTTACTCCTTAGATCAAGTTTCACATGCTCTTCCAAATAAACCACATTGTTGTACCTGCAGATTGAATCAGTTTTTGTTTTTGTTCCTTAGATCCAATTGGATTTTGGAGCCATTCAAGAAACCAATCAGAAATATTCATCTGCACAATTCTGTTAGCTATACCAGGATTTTGCAAGGACCATATATTATTGGATGCCTCAGTAAGACATTCGTATAAAATATATCAGGTATGTTGGTCCCATGGTCATATAAATTAAAATGGGTAGATGGTTCAGACGATGTTATAAATTAAAATGGGCAACTGAGTCATATGGTCGTCTAAAAAAGAAGGGTAATTCTAAGCACATGTTATACACTTACAGCTTAATCAATCTCAACTTTGCGTATTCCAACTGAATGCTCCCTGTTAAATATTTCTTCAACGAAATCCTGCAGAAAGTAGGATCACATAAAGTTGTTAGTCTTTATTATTCACCTCTAGTTAGTATATGAATAAAGGTTTAAGCTACATCTACTAATGCAAGAGTTTACAACAATTAAACCACTGAAAAAGAAGAGATAAAAATCTTAAACTAATTTGGAGCACAAGCAAGTTGAATGTGCTATTTCTGGCCACCAATCAGATCATTTTTTCTCTCCAATTTATTTGATCCAGAATCATTTAACTAAAAACCAACACACCAAATCAGTAATTGCATGAACAAAAGATTCCTAAAGGATACCATAATTTTTCTGATGAACCATAAATCAAATACCCCTCAAATCAGAAAAGTTTAAACCCTTTTGATGAACAAAAATAAAATCGAGAACTCATATCCTAAAATCACCAAACAGAACCCATAGCTTTATCAAAATCCCTAAATTCAAACCATAAACACACACAAAGAAAAAGAAAAAAAACATAAAGATTAAAATCTTAATAGATGGCTAACAATAATTTTTCGTCAAACAATTAAACTGAAAATAAAAATAAAAATGTGGGTTATGATCAATTTACTTACCAGAACCCATAGTTTCCCTTTGGGATTTATATTGCCATGGTAAAAAAAATAAAAATAAAAGCAAGTTCTAATGCTTCATATGCAATCATGGTTTCAGAAAACATTGGATTTTATAGCTAAATTTTTTTCAGTGGCAGAGCACAATAAGAATAAGAACAAGAAGAAACGGGAGAAATGGAGTGATTGACGGAGAAAAAAAAAGAAAATAGAGGAGAAGAAGAGAGTCCGTAAAAAAATGGTAAGTTTACTTCTCTCTCTATATATAGTACCCATTAGATGCGGGTTATAAAAGCTATCCATATTACAAGTAACTATAGTTGTCTCCTACTAACTATGGTTAAGGGGTAAACTTGAACTAAAAAAGCAAAACTTAGAAAATATGGACGGACAACCGATTTTTTACGTCAGCTCAGCAAAACTCAAACTTTATATGTGTATAAGGAAAAATTGAAACCTTGGGATTTCTTCGAGGATAGCTCGTCTTTTTTTGTGCGGTTATGCAAATATACTTTGATTTTATTTTATCCAAATCCAATAGTCATTTAACTTTGGTGAAGCGCGTGATGTGGATAAGACGACGTAGAGCTACGCAAATTTGTAACACCTCACCTGCAGGCATCATATATCATCATATTTCTGGTAATAGGATAATATTAAGGAATGAAAATGCATGTAATGTTTATCTGTGGAATAAGAAAATAACAGAATGGTGAGAGGACGAAACTTGTGCGATATAAAGTGACATATGGGTTTTGCAAGGCAAACTCAAATGATGCAAAGAATAGTTTGTCGCATTACTTGATCCAGTAGGAATTTTTCTGAATGACTATGATAATTAGAGGGGAACCACGTTCCTATGATTAATTGATAATGTAGAGTATGATAACAATACCGGAAAATGAGTCATTTGTCCAAAAAAATTTAAAACATGGTTCAAATGGACGAGTAAAAATTATTTTGGGTGAAATGGACAAAAAAAATAGCAAGGATAAAACTGGATTCATCCTGGCTTAAACTTAAAAAATAGCGAGGATGAAACTGGATGCATCCTGATGCAAATTAAAAATAATAAAAAGAATTTGAAAATGGGTAGGATGAAACTAGTTACATCATGGCTATTTTTATATTTTTGTCCATATAAACAGTATCAAAATCTAAATGTCTTTTTCACTCAGGAATTATTGATTTTGGTCCAATTTTGTGTAACAATAGAACACAACCTTAAATAAATTCCTTCCCTAAACTCAACGAAGTGCGTAAGCCACAACAATTCAAATTAAATCCACTGACATGTTGAGATGGAGTAATATTATCCTACCAGTAATATCTCACGATCACATAATCATCTGTTATATTTGGACTATAAATTAACCTTTATAAAACACATCCAAGCTAAAAACTGCAATACCAAAACCGATTTTCACAAAACTATTATATATCTTTTTATGCATCAAAATGAACTCCATGTAACTTCATATAGAGGCGAGTTATATTAGAAAGCTATTATTGGGGCATCACATTCCAATAGAGGGGCGTCACCTAATAGGATAAAAACGGGCCACTCATAAGTAATATCAAAAACCCCTTATCTCAAATAATTTTGTAATTACTAAACAATCCTTATTTAGTTAATTTTAATTTAATTTAATTACCTAATAAATTAACTCTTCTATACTTGGCGAAAAACTAAATCGGATTAAATGTTAATTTTGGGAAGAAAAAGTAGAGGAAAATTGATTTCTTTTCGAAACCCTAGACGTTGATTCAACCAAAAATTAGGTATCCCTCTAACTTAGCTCTAATGTGATTTTTTTTCTCAAAATAGGTGAAAATAAGTAAAAAAATTGGATTTTTTTTAGATTTTCAGGACGATTTACGGTTGGGTTCTTTCTTCGGCCAACCGTAAGATCGGTTTATGGTTAGGTAATGATGGACTCCTAGCCGTAACTGGTTCAAATTGAAAAACCCTAATCACAAACCAGTTACGGTTGAATTTTTGGCTCTCGAAACCAACCGTATACAAATTACAGTTGAGATTTTGGCTTCTCTATTCAACCGTAATTAAGAAATTTAGATCTTCCTTCTTGAAATAATGTTGGATAACTGTTATGAATCGTGAAGATTTGGTGACCTACCGAATGAATCAGTCAAAGAATCTCAAAGATAAACTCGGATAGTATAGTATGTATCCATCTCATTAGATAAACATTATTATATATATAATTTCAGGTGAAAATACTCTGTTGTGGTTAAATGCTGTATCAAGCTCAAATTCTAGAGTTTCTGGCCCCACCAAACATATTTAGGCCAATAAGAAGACTTTGTTGTTTCACACCACCAGCCTAGCCTTTATTTTTTCGACCCCACATATCTCTCATTTCCTATCCGCCCGTCTGTATCTATATCCATGTATTTCGATCCCACATATCTCTCATTCCCGATCTACGTATTTTCATCGTGTGGGTTATATTACCTGCTTACCAATATCAAAACCCTAATTAACTCTTAAACCCCAACCGCTTCACCGTCGGCTCTCTCTCTATGTTCTATTTCGATCTTTTCTTTTTCCTATGATTCTGTGATATTTCATGATACATGCTTACTGTTTATATGATTTCAACAGATACTGAGATGTTCCGCCTACAAGAATCATTTCATCGGGTACATAGCATATCATCTGATCCAAATAATATCAGGTACCATTTAGTTTTGAATTCTTTTATTTAACTCTGTATTCTGATTTTTTTTTAAAGAAGATACTGATGCTGATTGCAAAGAACGGAAATTATGATGTAAATTGTCGTCTCTTTTAAATCAGATTTATTTATTTTTTGTTTCTTATTTCAGATTTTATCTTTCATTAGCAAAATCAGTCTTTCTCACTTTCTTTAATTCTTTATCTCTATTTAATTTCATTACACTTCATATCTCTATTTTATTTGAGAGGTTTTGAAAGAACTCTTTAACCCATGATCCCTATAGAAGCATAAATTATAAATTAGTTGGCCAATTTTTGGTAATGAATTTTCATATTGAGATACAGGGGACAACCCAAATCATTTGATTATTATTGTTTGTAATGGGTTTTGGATCATGGGTTTTCATTAAACTGTAGATTGTTTAGTGAATTGATCATGTTCGGATCTTGGGTCTTCAAAAAGCTTAAGTTTTTATTGATTTTCGATCAATTTTATATCATAGTTTTTCTATGTTTTTGATGAACATTCTAACAACTAGTCAAGGATTAATCTTTTTATTTTTTGATATATATGTTGATTGGATTGAAATATACTTATGTGTTTCATTACCAATAATAGTTATCTCTCTTACATTCCACGATCAACTGCAGCATATCCAAACGAGATTTTGGATCCCAACACGGTATCACAAAGGACAGGAAATTAAAAGAGGATGAAGTTGAGTTTATTATTTGGATTATGGACAACTTGAAGCATGTCAGAGTCATATACTTTATCATTCTGTTTACAAAAATATTAGGATATGGATTACATGAAAAGTTATGGTCGTACATAGCAATGTTGAAAATTCGATTATAACTAATTAAGCTATTGATTATGAATTATCCATCCACTTGACTTTTTTCCATAATAATGATGGATGTACACACTTCAATATCTCTTTGGAAATTCTTCTTGGTTGGAAACGATTCAGGTTAACATATATTATGTGCTTTGGGGACTGCTTATATATTTTGGAACACACAGTGCATAATCTTATGCCTCAAAAGTTGGAATTCACTGTAGGTAGTGTATACCAATTAAAACCATGGGTTATGCAGTCTCTTTCGATATTAGGGATAGAGTATTATGTATGCATTTGTGGCCTTAACAAAGCAAGGTAAAGAGAGCAGTTAATGGTTAATCGAGGGTTGTAGGGGTGTTAAACACCAAACAGGTCTGTTTTTTGATGTAATACTGATTTTGTGTGTATGTAAACTCATTTTGGTATCATATGGTTGATTTTGCAGACTCACATCAGAACGAAAAACAATTATCTGGCAGGATGCAGAAAGCCTAAAATGGTTGGTGAAGTACGTAGCTTATTAAGCATGACATACTAAAGATGTGAAGCAAATGGGTAGTTGTTCGGTGGTGGTGTATCCATAAGAGAAAATGATCAGTAAGAAATATTCTTACGGTAAGTAGTTGTATGTGGATATGTTGGATGTTTAACCTGTAGTAAACACGAGTACTTCTTTGCCAGGAAAAAAAAAAGACGGATGATGTAAAAACTTTCGGTAGTTCAAACATAGAAATGCCATATGGGAGATAAGAAGCAGTGATGTACTCAGATCATGTTGGTTGTGGATTTATTTACCATGGCTTAGGTGAAAACTTCGCTGACGTTTTTGACGGTTGCGGATACTTAAAAAGTTCATTATTATACATCATGATGTAAGCCTTTGAGGTGCATATGGCGTGTTGATGTATCACAAAGTGAGGCTTAATTCTTATTTTCTCCATGAGGCTTCATTCTTATTTTCTCGAAACTTCTTGCTATGGGTGTCTTCTTCTTTGAATATTTGCATACCATTATTGATCTTTTATCTAAGACTTATAAGTACAATTCACATTTTATTTAGGACGAATAGTCTGAGCCCGTGCAAAGCACGGGCCCAAAACTAGTATATATAGTTTCAGTAGAAAATACTCTGTCGTAGTTAAAAGCTGTATCAAGCTCTTTTCTTAGAGCTTTTTGCCCCACCGAGAATATTTAGACCAATAAGAACCTTTTGTTATTTTACACCACCAATGTTCGGTATAATAACACCACCGAGCATATTTTAGAATGTGGAATATTGGGAATCCACCGAGCTTCGGAAACGAGACATGCGTCTTAATCACCGATCTCTGCTATACACACTAAACCCTAATCACCTCTCTTCTCTCCCGATCCTCTCTCTTTTTACCCGCCGTTCTTCTCCATTCCTCTCCTAGTATTTTTTCATTTTTATGCTTTGTACAGGTTATTTTTATTATTTTCTTTTTCTGTAGGCACTGTTTTACTTTATCCAAAGAGACTAAGTTTGTAGAAGGATTAGATTAGGCTTCCAGGTAAACTCAGATCAATTTTTGGTGTTAGGTTTTTATTAATTTCATCGTATTACTTAGGTATACCATTGGTGTTCTTTCTTGCCACCTGATGTTTGGTTTTCTTGGATTAATTGCAGGATGTAATTGATTATGATAACAACACTTCATCAATGGATTGGAGAGAGTACGGTTGAAGAGAGTAGCCTTGGTGATGGTTTGACAAAGTAAAAAGAAAGGTTTATCTTTTTCCTCTTATCTTTCTGTTCATCTTTTATGGAAATAGTTGATGCCACATTGGAGCAACCCTAAATTTGAGAAAACCTCTGCAGCTCTGGCCCAAAAAGTAGGCGAAATCATGCCATCTTCCTAAATCTCTGAAAAAGAAAGTCTCTTCCAATAATTTGTCCCAACAAGGTAAAACTGAATCAGTTTCCCTGTTATCCTTATTTTTGTTATTGGGTGCAATCACTTACAAGTATATATAGTAACCCTGAGTTTCCTCTATTTCATGTTTTCTCCAACTTAATTTAACAAATTAAGGATTGATTCTATTAATTTCCTGTATACATTAATTTGTATAGGTAATTTGAATTTTCAGATTATCTCTTTTTGGTTCTCATATTGTTTTAGTCATGATGATATATAAATATGTATATAATAGTTCAATATGCAAAAATAAAATAAAAATGGGCCAAAATCCAATCATTTTACAGACATTACAGCTGAAAGTTTGTTGACAAGGTCCTGTTTTGGAAAATGCAGTGGCAGAAGATGATGAAAACTTGGTCAAGAATAGAAACAATTTTTTTGGTAGTCTGCAATCTGCATTCAAGGTAACGACGTTATATATTTATGTTTTCCAGTTACCAAAAGCTCAAGCATCCATCAAAACAGAGAATGTGATGTCTTTTTCATTCAGGTTCAAGTCTTGAAATCTATGGTGCAGGAAGATCCCCATATATTACAGGTATTGCCTTTTAAATTTGTCAAGGAACCTACTTGGCACATCCCTCAAGTATTTTATAACAATATTTCGTTTACACTCTTGGTCCTAACCCATTTTAGTTAGGACGTACAGATACTGCCAACTGTGTTACTGTTAAGAATTACATCTATCATTTTAGTTAGGACGTACAGATACTCCCTCAAGTATTTTATAACACTATATGTTTACACTCTTGATTGTAACCCATTTTAAGTTAGGATGTATATGACACCCGCCTGCAATTGATGGTATTATGCCAAATTTTACGGTATTAGGATTAATTTATATAGCCATTTATGCCATTTGCAGTAGACCATATGCATTTATGTAGCCATTGATGCCAGTTACCTATAGAAATATTGATCCTTCCCTTGCTCAATCTCTTTAATAAATGGTTATAGAGTATTTTCAAAAAAGCACTTGCTTACGTTACAAGCTGAAAATGCATTCGTGTCTCAGGTTCATGTGCTTGATTTAACAATTTTTACTTATATTATTATTTACAGAGAATATCTAGATAGTGTGTATCAACTATCAAGATACTTCGACTACAACTGAAGACACGCCCAAATGAGGAGTGATTGGCAGAAGTTACAAGTTTGTTAACATCATTAGGCGATCCAACAACTTTGCAAGAAGGAGGTAGCAAGTTTATTTCAACCAAATACAGTTATAGTTGATTGGTCAAGCAGGTAAGTACTCTTTCCAACATTCCGTTCAAAACATTTGGATAAAGCATATTCCACAAAGAGTTTAGTTTTTCATATGGCCTTCTGTGGGAAAGATCATTTTCTCTGTTGGCAATTTAAGCAAAAGAGGTTACCAATTAGAAGACAGAAATTGTTGTTTCTGCAAAATGGCCTTAAAGTTCTGAACTTAGCTGAGAACTCTGTCCAAAAGCTTACTGCCAGTGGTAGTTGTGACAAATATCTTAGCTGACAGGATCAACATGTTTTGACAGTAGAATTACGGCTGTCGTATCTTTTGTACTAAGCATGGAGGTGCTATACATATTCGCATTTGCATCCACACTTATACTGGCATGGTTGTGGATAGAGTAGTAAACTTATGAGACTTCGCGAACTCCTTGGCCTTCAATATGTTAAGGCTTTAGGTAATCGTATTTGTAAACATTGAAGAAAAAAAGGGGTTTGAGTATTGGATTCCTATCACTTCTTGGATTAAATTAGTTTCGAATCCAGTATTCTTGTTTATGTGGTCCTATTTTATGGTATACTTCTATGCTTTTACGCGGGATTGCACTGTTGTTTTTTATTTTATCATCATTTTTTTAAGTAGCATGGCTAAGCAGAATGACAATGTAACGTGAAACCCTTTTTATGCACTCATGAGGTTAGCATGTTATATATAATCTTATTTTTGCATTCCGAGTTTATTTTCTCTTTTGTTTTTCTCTTAGTCGAGTTGGATAAGCTAAATTGACTTCGGATTGTTCATGCAAAACTTCAATAAGTGGTATAAGATCTCACATGAATTTGGAGAAGATAAACGGAAAACATATACAAAAGATAAAAGGCAGTAAAGGGAAATGGAAAGTTTTTTAATTTGCGGATCAAAAAAAAAAAAGGGAATGAAAATTAAACAAAATCTTACAAAGTTAAAAATTACATACTAGGCAAGCGAGCGACAAGCTGTGCCGCTATCCCTTTTTGAATAGCAAAACCTATCCTATTAAAAATAAAATCTCGTGAGCCGGGGGTCATTACATTGCTGCGCATGACTTTCTGGACCCTCTTGAGTAGTCCAACTGCTTCTGGAGCCAAATAGCCAAAAGTATCAAAAGCAAAGGGACGAAAGCATGCCCATTGTCAACACATGCTTTCTCATGCTTCGATATCTTACCCGAGGCATCCTTTAGCGCTGCTCCCGACCGTAAAGGTGCCATGTACAATGCCTACCAAAGGAGATACCGGTGAGGTCAACACATGTGTGTTTCCCATTAGCCCATCCAAAAATAAGAACATCAGCTGGTCTTAGTGTCGATCTCCTTCAAGTGGGTCTCGTCAGAAATGCACATGTGCTTCTTTCTTTGCCGAAATGCTAGACCTCCACAAGACATCATACAAGATATCCCTCACATGATCATGTCTATATTTATAACCAGGGTCTACTTTACAATGAACCGCATGTTCACCATATGAATCCAAGCAACTCGTGATGCAAGCAGGGCAGCGAGAGTCGAGGGATAAAGCGGGATCATTAACCTGTATTTGAGGATAGACCAGGTACTCCAAAGGAGACATCTTTCGCCCAAGCCCTCAATCGGAATAGCCAGAAGAAAATCTTGGGCATGTGCTGCTTGCAAACAACCAAAAACCGCTTTATGTCTCTCCGTTAGCATGTAAACTCTATCAATGTCCTTAACCACTTTACCAAAAAGAGCACTCGCCAGGATGCTTTGTGCTTTAGGGGGGGCGTTGTCTTTATTGGTGAAGTTGTTAAGATCAAAATCAGGAAGAGTCACTTGTAACGTTTCCAAAGCCTTATTAAAATTATCATCCATACCGTCCACACCACTACTCCTCAATATGTGATCCTGTAATCCCCAAGATTGCACACGTGAAGCCACAAAAACATACTCAGACGCCTCCCTAGCAGTGTAAAGTCCAAGACCTCCATATCTGATAGGTAGAGTAGATAGTCTCCACTGTAGCTCTCCAAAGAACGGTCCCCCACACACCACGATGCCTTCCACCACTTCTCGCAATCCTCTATCAAATATATCTACCGCCTCCATAATATAGTCTGGGTGACAAATACGAAGGCCAAAAAGCAGCTTGGAGATACCCATACACGTTCGTAAAAGCAGCAATTCACTTTGAGGATCATGGAGCTTGGATAAAATCTGCATCAAATCCACTGCTTTTTCAGCCCTCTTAATGGCAAGGCCCTTCACAAAACCATCGTCGAGGCTAACTTCACCACTTAATAGTTTGACTCCCTTATCCGGTTTAAGGAGGGGTGTTAGGGGAGACGATGCAATGAACTCCACTAGGTTAAGAGGGCATCTCCCGCCAAGCCAAATATTAACAACCCTAGTTATGTCCGTGACCATATCAGCAGCCACAGTTGAGCCTTACCCACAGAAAGCATCCAACAAATGTTGTGCCCGAAGGCCATCCCTTCCACACGAAGTTCCCTTAGGGAAAGATTTAATACAACTAAGAATGGTACCTTCTTCGGCCACTAACAGTGTCTCCTGCAACGTACAGGTTGGTTTCCGTGGAGGCGGCATCGTCGGATGCTTATCCTCAAGTGCTTTCCTTGTGTTCTCGTTGTATGGCGCCACCCCGGATGAACTGATGGCTTTAACAGCCGCTGTGAAGTGCCCATCCGCCACCTTGCGCAAACAAGTAGAGATATTGGTACCGAGCCTGTTGTCTTTCCCCGTGTCATCATCTTTGTTGTCTTTCTCTGTGTAATCATCTCTAACACTAACTGTTGCCGGCAGCTTTAAAATCTCACGAACAAGCCATAAGAACTGATGTTGATGTCTTCATGAGTTTAGAGGAAACTCTGAGAACTTTAAGACAATGGTTGTGCTTCGAATGTATGAGTATTCAGGCTTGGAGCAGAGCGTTCAAGCATGAAGGGAACACTGATATTAAGCCTGAGATATGTGCGAGTGGGGAATCAAACGTGAAAAACCTTCACTCCCAGTCCCCCCATCTGGACAACCATGAAAATCTCTAAACGGACATCTGATGATTCCTTTACTTGCAACTGTCATTGAAGCATAATGACAAACAGTTTGAGTGCTTAAATAAATTATCCACTCTTTGGTTCAGAAACACACAGAGTAGCACCCGATTACAAAGCGATTTTCTAGGTGTATGACAATTCAAAAGCACAAAATCAATCAACCAAAATGAGTATGAACAAACTAACCCATCAACACACTATGAGAGTACCAACATGGAAAACATAAAAACTAAAATAAAACGAAACCCCCCAAACCACTGTAACCCATCGAGATGATGGTGGTGGAAATGGGAGTTTGCTGCTGGTAGTTTACAGTCGGTGATTTGAAAACGAAATGAATTTTCCAATGAATTTTCCGAATTCTAAATTTGAAAACGCCTTGAATTGCTACAGTAGCAGGAGAGAGAATTTGAAAAAAGAAAAAATGTTTGGACTATTGAATGGAAAATTTTCTGGATCTTTGTATAAATTTTCACGTTTAATAAGACTAGATGGGCTATGTCTGTTGCTTTTCCAAATTCATTGTAGTCGTTTGGATGTTTATAAAAATGTAACTTTTGATATTTGTTGCGATTGTAACATTTAAATCAATCTCTGTAGAAAATTTTCTTCTCGACAGTGTCTGTAAGGGCTAATCAACTCAATATCTAATATTGTTTTGTCCTTTTTTGCTCAATTCATTTTAAGTATGTTTTTCTTTCGGTTAATTAGCCAAGTTATCTGATACATTAAGTTACCAGAAAACCAATAACAAATCAAGAAATGCATTTACCAGCCACAAACACCACAAACACAATCAACTACTTAAATTTGTGGCAACCAATTTGATCCCGTGAAACGCACGGGCGTGCACCTAGTCCCATTTATAGAAGGATTAATATTTCCACGTGGGCGGATTAATCTTTCCACCGGGCAGATATGTGCGAGTTTTGTGTATGTTAAAACTCATATATATACACGATACATAGCCACCTTTAATTGGATGTAAGAATTTTGAATTTTGATAAGCAATAAAACACTAGCTATGTATTAATCAAAACCCATCTATAGATGGTTACGGTTAAGTATATGAAGATGGAACAACCCGTAACTAAATTACGGTTAGATTTTTGAGATTCGAATCCAACCGCATCTGCACATCTATTTGTTTATTTTTTATTTTACGGTTAGGAAACCTAACCGCAACAGCTTCAGAAAAGAAAGTTACGGTTAGAAAATTGGACATTCCTAACCGTAACTGGTTTGACAAACCTAATTTTTCTACTTATTTCAATAAATTAAACCTAGCCGTAAGTTCTTCATAAACTAAAATTATGGTTTGAAAAGCAGTTCTTAACCTTGCCGTAACACTTTCAGGAACACAACTGATACCCTAATTTCACTTCGATTTCATTCAATCTAACCTATTTTAAGCACAAAAACGAGTAAACAAAGATGGGTTTGTTCGATTATTACCTAACATATACCATGGGAAGTGAGAAGGAAAGTGAAATTGAAGTTACTGTGGAGGAGAGGAAGAGAAGAAAGATGAGAAGAGGAGCAGTTTTTTTCTTAAATTAGAAGAAGGAACCGAGAAGGAGGTATCAGCAACAACGGGTTTTATTACGGGACAACTCATGATGTTCATATCGATCTATTATGCGCCTCTCCATCTAGCATTGGGTAGACCTCATACAATAACTGTCCTAGTTCTACCGTATCTTTTGTTTCATTTCTTCTGGAACAACCACAAAAAAAATTTTGATTATGGATCTACTACCAGAAACTCAATGCGTAATCTCAGCATTCAATGTGTATTCCTGAATAATCTCATTTTTCAATTATTCAACCATTTCATTTTACCGAGTTCAACATTAGCCAGATTAGTCAACATTTATATGTTTCGATGCAACAACAAGATGTTATTTGTAACAAGTAGTTTTGTTGGTTGGTTAATTGGTCACATTTTATTCATGAAATGGGTTGGATAGAAAAGATTAGATTTTTAAGTTTTTATTTAGTTAAAGGGTAATCTAGATATTTTTTATTTGTATTAGGATATCCCGTAATCACTTTTTTGGACACTAAGAATCCAAGTGAAGCCCCTCTATTGAAAGGTGAGGCCCCAATAATAGCCTTCTTATATTAAGGCAGCAATGACCTTCAATTGAAGATTAACAATATCGTTGTACCTATAAAAGTAGAACTCTTTTTACCTCAGTTGGGTATTTAAGATTCATCTGCGGGTTAATATCGTGCCATGATCAGTTTTGCAACCTAATTTGATTGAGGCCAAACATTTTAATTAGGGGCCATAACTTTTATTTCCACCCCAATTTTTCGAGGGGCATATTAATCCGATATTGAAAAGACTATTTTACCCTTTACTAAACACAAATCTTAAAAATCAGTTAACACTAATTAGAAATCATAATTAGGCCCCCAATTCATATACCCTAAACTAAACCAAAAGACAAAATCAGTTTTCTCTTTTTTCTTTTCATCTCCCTCTCCTCCCTTTCTCTTCTCCACCACCACCATTAACGACTCCGCCCGATTTTTTCTTATTCGACCGATTCATCGTTAAATCGTCGATGTCAGAAGAGAATCGACGATTACCTTATTCTTCAAACATGGCTCGTACAAAGCAGACCACTCGAAAAGCACTTCAAATCTCCAATCTCGTCGACACCGTCAAAGGAAAGGTTATCGAGGGATGAACTCCAAAACCCAAAAAATCGAAACCCAAAGAAGATATGGGTCCAATTAGAAGGTATGTGAAGTTAAACCCACCTTCTATTCGTTTTTTTGTTGTGTTTTGCTTGTGAAATTGAGTCTGGTAACTGAAATTTAGCAGTTTCAGATGAAGGGTCGTTACTGTCGAAGAGGATACCCTTAACGAATTTTCATTTGCATGCTTATTTTATGAAAAATCGTTAGTGTATTAGGTTGCAGATGACAACCCTAATTCTGCGACTTCGACTTTTGTTTCCCTAGAATAGAGTCGTTAATCTTTTATGTTGCAGATGACGACTCTCGTTTTCCGACCCTTTTTAATTTCTTAACGACTCTAGATGGAACTCGAACAACCCTCTGTTCCAAAAAATGATAGTGTCGTCATCTCATGTCCCCTAGAGTCGTCACTTAACTATATGCCATACAGTCGTCAACCCAAAGCGAAGGATCGTTTTTGATCTTTGACGACCCTTTGTTTTTGGGAAGGTTCGTCATCATATGACATTGAGTCGTCACATGATATACAAGGGTCTTTTCTTTTGTAGATCATTTGAGTGACGACTCTTGATCTGATGACCATAAATTTGATGTCTTATTGGGTTTTTGTTTTTTTTTGTTTTGAAACCAAATGCAGAACCAAAAACAAGGTTCCAATGACGATAACTCCTCCTTCCAAAGCTCCCCGCTACGATAAATACTTACTTGCCGGTCTATTACGCGGTAAAAAGCCGAGTGAGGTATCATTTTCTATCATAGAACCAAGAGACAAAGGTAATGAGTTGTCGGATTCATCAGAATCAGACTCTCCTATTATTTCCGCTAGCAGTAGTGGTGAAGAAGAAGAAATCCAAGAAGAGGAGATACAAGAAGATCCTTCCGTACGAGGTGAAGAGGAAGTAGAGAGTGATAATGATGATGAAGATAATGTTAGTGGTGATGATTCTGATGATGGTAATGGTGGTGATGATGAGAAGGAAGGGTATGGAGGTAATAATGGTGGTCATGAGGAGGAAGAGGATGAAGGGGATGATGTTGCTGGTAAGGATGATGGTAAACAAGATGTAGAACATGAAGAACAAAATGCAAATCCGAAGCCGATAAAGATGGTTAAGAAGAATGAAACTGATATTGCACCCAGCGCGAGACATGTTCCCGCTGATCATTTGATGTTGGAGCATCTTCGAAGTGGTAAACCAAGAGGAGAACCTAGAGATGGGGGCAAAGTTCTATTTGGATATTCTGGATCGTGGGCTCATACCATCTATGAGACAATCGCAAGAATCCCAACTTTGCTTGCTATTTGATTAGTTGGTTGATATTAATTTTCTAACATATTTTTTAATATTTATTTGTTTATTTTTTGTAGGATCATAAGAATGCCGCACGTATTTTCAGGCACCAATCTTCTTTTAATAAAATGGAGTTGTGGCCGCTAAAAGGTGAATGTGCAAGAGTTAGATAATATGTTGAAAACTCTGTTTTGTACAATACCATTGTGAACTCTGTGATTGCGTATGACAAGGTTGCAGTATCTAGTTTCTGTGAAAGGTATTACGCTGAAGTCGACACATTCCAACTTCCTTTTGGCGAGATGGTATTGACTCCTAATGATGCAGAACAGATATTAGGGGTGCAGGTCGAAGGTAAATCAACCAGTGACAATTTCAAGAGAAGGCCTAGTTGGGATGAAATTTATACATGGACCAAGAACTTGTTTGGCTGGGATAATGCGAAGACTGATGGGCTTTTCGTGCCGGGAACTAAGTACCCGAAGAAAGAGTTCAAACTTGTGTAGATTAGGCAGATATTTGCTGGTACATAAGAGAAGGAAAAAAAAAGAGGTCTCTCTGATATGGAATGTCGTTATGCCGCGGATGCGTATTTGTTGTACGTCTTTGCGTCAGTTGTATTTCCCGATAGAAAAGGTAACAGGGTCAGTGCCAACCTTCTTCAGCTTTTGGACCCCTTAGAATATGTGAACAAGTACTCTTGGGGGACTGCCATAGTTGCACATCTGAATGGTCATCTTTCATATGGATCTCATGAACGTACTTCTCAAATTAATGTGAATTTGGCTCTAATACAGGTATTTGGATTGATGAAAGTTGACTTCTTTTAGTATGTTTTTTCCTTCGATATATTTTTATAATTATTTGATTGTTTAAAAAATTTGAACTTTGGTTGTGTTAGGTGTGGATTTATGATAATTTCCCGTCACTGTTCAAGGGCAATGAAGATGTTAAACTCAACCCAAAATGGAGCCCAGGTAGTCCAACAGGAACCCGTTGGTTGTACTCCGGTTTTCAAGATAGGGAACAAACTTATGCGTTGATAGAAATGCGTAAAAAACATGACAACATCACGGCGGAAGAGGTAATCTTTACTCCGTACAAGGATGATAGAGTTGGCGAAATGGAAGATGTCATGTATTACCATGGCCCTTTGTTTCACCCTAACGGTTTTTCAATGTACAATCCGATGAGAATCATGCGTAAACTTGGGTTTATTCAAGATTCACCCGATGAAGACTATGTACCTCCGTTCAAGCACAAGTTGAACAAATATGAGGCTGACAAGGATGACATAAAAGTGGTTTATGAACCTATAACTGATGTCAAGCATTGGAATAATAGACACTCTAGCCTCGAAGACATCACAATTTGGGTCCATGTGCATAAAGGTTATGAGGCAACAACGGATTACTATCAATGGTACGAAGGCTTCCCCCATGGTAGGTAATACGGATAGATCAGACTACGGGTAAGAGGACCAACAGAGCATCCACCTCTGCTTCTCAAGGTGATGGTAGAGATGATACTACTATTCTTAAACTAGTGGTGAGTATTTATTTGTTTAATTGTGTTATTCATTTACATACAAATATACGTCAGTTAATGTGAATTGTTTTTTGAATGAATATATAGGGAACGAATGAAGCTTTTTGTCGCTCGGCTGACAAAGGGGAAGTGTTTGATCCTGCGAAGCAACGCCGGTACGATGATTATTGCACGCACATTGAAAATCCCAATGCAAATAAGATGTTTGCTGAGCTGGCTAAGGAAGGTAAGAGGACCCGGAAAACACGTAGCCAACTAGCACAACAACGTGGTGAACGGGGCAAAGTAGCCAACATCATGATGAACAAGGTACTAGAGAAGATGGTGGTTCCCCATAGGGTAGTGATACTCAGGGTCCTTCTCCTAAGACAAGATGGAAAGTTTCCCGGTCAGGGAGTTAAAGAGGAGGTCGAGATGGTGGTCTTGAGTGAGGATATGTTACCGTCTACTTGAACTTATGTTCATTTTACTTTATGACTTAAACTTATGTGTTTGTTAAAACTACTTATGTGTTTGGTTTGGATTGTTTGTTGAAACTACTTGGTTTAAAAAGGATGTTTACAAGTATGTTTGTTAGAATAATATAGGACTCTAATGCAGACAAGATTATACATTGTGGCAAAGTGAGGGTCGTCACCTTTTTTTTATAGCATAATAATGACCCTATTTCAGATACACAAAGTCGTTTAGTGTTTCAAATAGAATTCTAACGACCCAGAGAAAAATTAACACAGTGATGACATATATTTTTGTCGATAGAGTCGTTATTGTTTATATTGAAACCAATGACGACTCTAGGTTAGCAAAACATCCAGGAGAAGAACAACATTTTCTATGTCTAGAGTCGTTATTTATTATATGGAAACCAATGACGACTCTAGGTTAGCAAAACATCCAGGAGATGAACCATATTTTCTATGGTTAGAGTCGTTAGGTTGATCATATAGCAGATCAATGACTTTAGATGTATAATAAATCCATAGAATACCACTTTTAGGTATATAGAGTCGTTGCTTTTATATGGACAATAATGACGACTCTTAGTTTTAATAACATCCAGGACAATAACCAACATGGGTTTATAATTGAGTCTTTGTGTTAATAACATAGCATAGTAACGACTCTTTGATTCTAGTTAACATTCCATTAGGAAAATAACATTCCATCAATATCGAATTACATAAGAGTTAATATGGGTATTCTTGAATTTGACACATCAAATGTTCGTCAATGAACCTTCTCGCTCGACGATACAACGTTGTTTTTTCTTTGTGGTGAATGAACTTAGTTTCCCCATTATGTATTGTCCATAACCAATTGAAACATTCCAGCTGAAATTAAACGAGGAATGTTATATGTTAATAACTTTGAAGCATGAGAAAAGTATAAATATTAATGAATTACTCACTTTTTCCTTAAGAGGAGCTCGTGGATGATGGTCGTACACCATATTTCTAACTTTTACATAATCTCTCATTGCACTTTTAATGTAGTTGAATCGAAATGCCAAGTCTCTCCATTTGCGGTTATTAGGATTTGCGGTACGCCCGTAGAAGAACTCCTTAACTCTCTTCCAAAACATTGAATATATTTCATTTGGACGTTCACGAAAGGAATTATCAAACGATTTAACGAGACACAAATATTCATACGGTTCCCATTCAGCCATTACAATTGAAAGATTACGTAGTTTGGTGGAAAAAAGAATAGTTTTGGGCTATTTTCTCAAGAGGATGGGGTGGTATTATATAGAAGAAAATCCCAACGGTCTTTTTTTTTGAAATTCACAACATGGGTCGTTATCTATGTGATTAAACAAGTTGACGACTCAAGAGCAGGTTGTCATAAAATTAATTATATGACGACTTAAGGTATAGTTGTCACTGAATTAATAAACAGAGATAACGACTGTTTATTAAAAAAAATTAAATCTCGATTGAAAGGAAACTTGGAATAGTAGCATATTAAATATGAATTAGAAGGTGGAAATTCATTTGAACACATTACATGTTATTACTGTTTCTGGTGCGAGATTCAACTAGCATTGCGGTTTCGATGTGATAAAAATGCTCTCCTCTCCATTTTGTATATACGTACTGGGCAGCACGCCTATCCTCTTTGTGTCTCGCGAGAAACTCGTTGTACTTGGTGCACCATTTCATAACAAGAATCGTCCTATGACTAATGTGGGACGGCAAGTAAGGATATCGTAGTTTCTTGTTGTTATTAACGAAAGGACCCGAACCAACTTGGCTCCGAAATTTAGTATCATGTTGATGTTCTTCGTGGAGATCCCTGACGATGTAATAATTTTTAACCCATTCGGTCTCTTCCTCGACTTGCTTGAATCTTTCCAGGAGTTGGGATTTTTCTTCGACTCGTTTTTTGGCCTCGCGCAACTCTTCTTCTTCCTTCGTAGGATATGGTGTGAAAGTGTATGGTTTTTTAGTAGGTCACATGTTTTTTTTGCGTATCTCTTCTTCCATTGCCAATATTGGTTTGGTTGGTCGCTTGCGTCTTCTAAGTATGTTATCAATTGAATTGGTAGTTGATTAAGGATTTGCCATTTAAAAACTAAAATTGTGAGTTGGTTTTCAATTGAATTTGCTCCTGGATGTGTTCCTCTATATATACAATAATTACCAACGGCTATTTTTTTTGGGAGAAAGTGTATACAAAAAGAGTCGTTGGTTTTTTTTAGAGAGTCGTCCATGTATACACTATAATGATGACGACTATCAGGCATATGACTAGAGTCGTTACTTTGTATGTATATAGGGATCACGACTCCAAGTTTATAAACATCTAGGAGACTATCAAATTTTTACAGTTAGAATCGTTAATGGGTATGTATATATGGATGACGACTCTTAGTTGGAAAAACATCCAGGAGAAGAACAATACTAGGACCATAAGAGTCGTTAGGGTGTATGTTAATATGAATGACGACTCTTAGTTTAATAAACATCCAGGGGACTGGAATTTTTTACAGTTAGGGTCGTTAAGGTGTATGTATATATAGATGACGACTCTGTAACATAGTCCAAATTACCTATGATGGTCGTTTGTGGTTTAATCCAATTAGGGTAACGACTGTAGATAAACAAGAGTATGCCGCAAGATAAAACGTATTGTATTCATTAAGCATTCTTCAAAATACAAATATATGGGTACAAGATATACAACCATCATCAAAAAGTATGCTTCATAATGCAATGCACAGTTGAGAATAAACATCTTCTCTCACGATTCATTTCCCAAGTCTAAGTAAACCGGGGTTGGGTCCATAACATTCCAAATGTTCATTCCATACTCATACTGGTTTGTCCACTCCTTGGTATTCTCTCCCCAATCACCATACACCCATGGTAGAGGACATTCTTAGGAAATCCTCAAGCCTATGTAATGGTTATCATTGACATGTGCCATTACAATTCTTCTTTTCTTTATCACCGCCTCGCACCTAGTTTTTGAGAGTACGTACATACAAGAGGCTCCGAGGAAGCCTTTGCTGAATACAATTACAACACAAGTGAATGTGTCCGCAAAAAGTTGGCCACCAAAAGGCATTTGCATCCAAAACTTATAACCGGCCTTCTTCGACCCCTTCCTCCATTTCACGTTTGAAACCAACTCCCTAAACTTCAATCCCCTATCTTTTTGACCTCCTTCCATGAGCATTTTCAAATATAGTTGTTTGTCCTGAACTAGTTTTTCTACCATTTTTTTTCTTGCATATTCGATTTGGGTGATCTTAAGTTCGTCGGCCTCGTCGAAATGCACTAATTGTTCCGTTGAAACATGGTAACCACAATTTCCATCGCCGTCAACGTCGTCGGTGGATAAAAGGTGATCCAAGATGACGTGAGGAAGTTGATCGGTATACTCTTTATACAAAGTGTAAGCAACACGATGTGGTCTTCCTTGGGAATCTCTAAGGGTGCGCGGATTACATTTTATTCCTCTTATCGTCACCATTCCTGTCGTTTGGCTTTGTTGGGTACCGACCACATGGTCTACAACATCCATGTCTTCCTTTGGCGGACCCCTTGCCTTAGGTACGAAAGAGTTCTTATACTACGTATATTCTGCCTGGACATATTGATGACGTGACAGGTCACTTTTGCAACTCTTTGCCGCTTTCACGGTTTCTCTAAAAGACTTTTTAGTTGTGGGTCTACCCGGTGGTTTTTGTTTGATTGGCTCTTCTTATACTCCCAAGCTCTTACGGGAAGCCGACCACAAATTAGAAACCAGTATTTGTCTTCCTGCACAATTAGTTTTTTAATATTTCTCATTGATATACTTGCCAATATCAAGGTCTCCAAATTGTTCATCGGTGACTCCTGTGGGATTTGGGATGAACCCAAGTTGCTTCCAAAAAGGATCGATATCTTCAATGAGAATGATCCCCTTGTACCCACCGAGCTTATGTTTATACGGGAGGCCAAGCCACGTCTCAGTTGTATAATTACATTTAATGACTTTTCCATCGGAAGCTTTCGCTCGAAATTTGTTAAGTTCAGTCATCATATGCTTTATTTCCCACCATGATACTTGGTGCGAAACCCCACGTAGTAATTCTTTGTCTTTCATGTATTGCTTCAAAAAACGGTCCTTACTAAACTCCATCTGAGTCACTATCTTGCTAAGGTCATCCTCGGCGTGCTCGTGAATAGCTTCCTGTACCGTAACCACCCCACCAATGTTCTCTTGAATAATTTTTTTCAAACGTCCATGGGACTGCTCTGCAATACTCGTGGACTCATTTTTGTATTGCTTGTACTTATTGGTCCATGCATAAAAAAACTTTTCCTTCCAAGGATTCAACCATGTATCTAGGAAATAGTCGACAACCTTCTTATGATCTGTACTCCAATCATCAATAAACTTTTGAAGATTTGCATAGTACTTTACTTCAGTCTTCGAATGACCCAAATGGTCCCAATATTTGCAGAAATCCTCCCATAGATCACCATCTTCAACATATTTTTCATTTTCTTTCATTTTCTCTTCGGCCATCTCTTTTTTTGAAAGTTTACTTAGACGCTCGTCTTCCTCCTTGGAACGTTGATTACCCTTTGCAGGTTTGATCTTTTGGATATGATTCTTGCAATTAGAAAAAATATTCATTTGGATATGCCACGTACAAAGAAAATGTTGAGAAAGTGGAAAAACTTGACGAACGTCACTCATTACTGCAAAATCCCTATCCATAAATATAACCCGCGGTGTCTCTTCGCCCCGGTAAATCAACCGAACTTGTTCCAAAGCCCAAACATAGTCCTATATTTCTTCCCTTTACATAAAGCACCATGCCACGGTGAATGATTTCTTATCCGAAGTATGAATAACCATGTTCAACAACGGAATATTGTACTTGTTAGTGTTATAGGTGCAATCTATGAACAAGACCTGGTAAAAACACTGAGCCAAATCCACCATCCTAGGATGGGCAAGAAAAATATGAGTCACTTTGTCTCCCGGACCCACACTTGTTTGAATGGTGTAGTTAAGTTTTTCTTCCAACCACTCCGATTGTTGCATAATTAATCTACCATCCCATTCAGTTCTCCTAATCGTTGCTTTGGCAGCGTAGATTGTGGAAATAATAGACAAGTTTGTCTTATCTTCCGCCCTTATTGCATTTAGGATCTGAAGGGGCCTATATTACTTCATCTGCCAGACCTTTTCCATTTGATGTGGTTTCAATATGGCATATGCTGGATGCCCTAAAAGAGTACTAGGTGGAGGATGGTTGTGATGACCATCTGGAATACTATACAACCTCCATAGATTAGTTTCAAGATACCTTTTGAAAATAATCCTGAAGGGGAATTATATCTTCTTCGACAAAGTTTTGTAGACCTTCGTCGTCTTCTTCTCATACTTGTAGTTCTTCCCTTTGTGACTTTCTTCCTTATCCCCCGCTCTCTCGCATACCATCTCCATTTGCTTATAATCAACGTGTTTGCTTTGAACAACTACGCACATCTTCTATTTTTCCTTGGAAATAATCCATTCCTTGAACACATCCTTTGTTTTCCACGTTCACATTAAAACCAATGACATGTTCATGATTCAACACTAATTAAACAATTTTAATAAATATATACATCGATTCAAACATTAAAAACATACCAAATCGGTCATATAGTGTTGGGAGGTATCTGTACCGATAATGGAGACGGGTTCAGGTTGAGATCTCTCCCGTACAACCAGATGCAGAGAAAATAAAAAAAATATCAATCAACAGTCGTCAATTTCTGAGATGTCGAAATGACGACCCTAACAGTCGTCATCTTTATTTACAGGTTGACGACACTAACGGTCGTCAACATTAATTTTGCAGAACAACGACCCTTTCTTCGATAAATGACGACCCTCTTTATACAAAGACGACTCTACATTCCCAAATATAAACCATTCTGCCAAGTTTTCATCGAGGGTCGTTACTATATATATATATATATATAGCTTGACGACTCTTAACGAAGTTATTGCAGACTTTGAAAATCAACGGTAACTTTGACTAGTAGGAGCAGTTATTGCAGAAGTAACCGTTTCTTTAAAAAAAAAAAACTAGCCGTTGGGTACATTTTTGCTATAAATAGAGACCTATCTCTTCCAAACTTATTCACCCATCACTTTCAATCTTCCTAAATCAGTCACCCATCACTTTCAAACACTAAAAATGGATCCAACTCCGTTCAATAATCTAGAAGATGTTGCTATTGTCAGAGCACACACCACTCTCACAAAGCACTCCGTTGAGGAAGCGCAATGGGTGTACAGTAACGAAGACCCAACCGGAGGGCCTTACTTTGGGCATGATCAAAACACCAATACTTGGTGGAAACGTGTGTTTAAGGTTTTTAAAGAACTAAACGGAAATCGTTCAAGGAGGACACTCACGCAGATAAGGGAAATGTATTCTTATTTATACAATGAATGCATACTGCTGAGAAACGAATTGAAAGCTCGTAAGGACGCTATGCCAAACGAAGACCGCATGAGTAGAGTAAGTTTGTGAATTAATAGGCCGTTCATCAAAAATTATTTATTTGGTTATGATTATTCAACAACGCTGACTTATTAAAATAATTATTTTTCCAGTGTTCTTTGGGTCGGACTCAATACGAATTAAGGTACGGTCATGAGTTTCTGCACGAGGACTGCTACACTCTCTTGGAGGAAGTTGAATGGCAATTCGCCCAATATAATTAAACTCGTATAGATTTTCTAGCGCAATGTATTGAACAATTTTATGTGTTTTTCTTCTATTTTATTTCAACTACATGTATGTTTTTTCGATTCAATAAAATGAGTGACTTCAATTATTGGTTCAATAACTATAGTTCATAAAGGGTCGTCATGATTTATAAAAACACACGCAACGACTCTAAATATTGTTTGAAATTTTTGGCATGAGTCGTCATTTTGGAGAAAAACATATTAACGACTCTAAAGGTCACTTAACACAGAGACTCTTTGACGGTAGAGTCGTCAGTCAGTAAAAAAAACACATGGACTACTCTTTTGATTATTGAGATTCGTCATTTGTTTAATATATATAATGACGATCCTTAAAGAAGTTAATGTGAATTTTCAATTCACCAAATGTGGTTGAGTCGGTCAACGGTTAAAAATTCAAAAAAGTGACTGTTGGGTCATTAATCTCTATAAATAGAGACCCTTATCTCACCCATTCTTCACCCAAACCATAATTCTCAACCTTCACATTCATTATCATTCATTTATTTTCCAAGAGGAAAAAGAAGAGGAAACACCATGCCTAGTACTTACACTTAGGAAGAGAATTGCGCTATTGTGAGAGCTTGGAAAACAGTGAAAAACCACTTTGAAGATATAGGAAAAGATATTGATCAAACATCGGATGCTTGGTGGAACCGTGTATTCATCATTTTTGTGGCATTAGACAGAAATTGCAACTCAAGGTCTTTGAAACTCATCAAGGAATGGTTCGAGGAGATATTCTTCGAGTGTGAAGTTTTCAAAAGAGAAATCAAGGCCGCAAGGGAAGCCATTCCCAATATGTTGGGTGCTATAAGAATAAGTATTTAAACAAGAGGTAAAACTTATCCAATGCTTTCAACAATACTAATTGAGTATGTTTGCATTTTCAGTTGAGGAAGGCGTATGGATATTACGAGGAGCTTCGTGGGAAAAAGTTTGAGTTCGACTATTGCTACTTTATCTTGGAAGGCACCATGTATAATTACGCCATTTATGATTAGGTGTATAAGTGCACCGTTATTATCTATTGTATTTCATTTCCTTCAATGTATCGCTATGAAAGATGTATGACTTTTACGATTCAATGAAATGATTCTATGAAATCAAAAGTTATGATAATCCAACGCAAGGGTAGTTTGTATATTAAATAAAACACCGAACGACTCTACATAAAATTTGAAATGGTGGGATAGGGTCGTCATCTTCTACGAATACATATATGACGACTCTAAGTGTTTTATTTACTGAGAGTTATGGGTTTAGAGTCGTTTGTCTGTAAACAAAAAAACTTAACGACCCTTTTTGACCTAGCATAAAGAGTCGTTAGTGTTTATCACACCAACCTAACGATTTTTCATAACTTGGAAAAATTACAGGTCTAAGTCGTCATCGGTAGTTTCAGATCACTGACGACTTTGAAGAGTCATTACTGAATCCAAACCCCGACTATAACGACTCTGACACTGACTAGTTCCATAGTGACCATTAATCGACCCCTTGGAGCACTATTCAGACAATTTCAAGAGTATATGAGGTTTACCTGATTGTTTTGAGGTGTGAGTTCTTCATTTGGAGTATCGGTTCCTTCATTTTGAGCAGTAGGATCTTTATTTCCACCATTATTCATGGTTTCCTCCATTAACATCTCTTCATCAAACATCCAATCCATAGGATTATTAGAGACAATCTCACCATCAACACAATCATGGTTATTGTTTGAACCTTCACCAACCTCATTCCCTTCACTTGAATCACTCATTTGTTAAAACCCTAGTTTTTCCTCTCAAAACTACTCTTCTTCTTCTAAAAAAAAAAAAAAAAACACAAAACTAAAATTTCCCTAAATTTTAATTCCAAAGCCTGATTTTTATCTAAACAAAATTATCACACTAATCAACTTAATTAAATCTTAATACTAATCACTCAGGGGCATTTTAGCCATTTAGAGAATATTTTTATAAGGGGTGACCCAAATTAGGATTGGGTGACCTTTTTTGTCCTCTAATGCTTGGCCCCCAATCAAATTAGGTTTTGCAATGTGTGCGACCATCCTGACTGTGTTTATTTTGGTAATGAACAAACCATATGATATGCCAATACATAAGTGTAAATCATTTAAATCATAATTTTATTTCCGGAGACGACTAAATAAAGCAAAGCAAGGGTGTGTGGAGAAGAGTTGTCACCGTCGATGATTCGGGTCATTCGCATTTATACTTCCACTCCATGTCAATATTCATGACAAGTTTGCGGCTAGGATTTATCTAAAATATTCAAGCAATTGTAGCATCCCCGAAAATAATTTATGGAACTCAAACTAAAGTAATAATTACCTCCCAAGCTGAAAATTTGAAATAGAACGACATCATCCTGACACTCGTATCTCTTTATTATCGTATTCCTATATCCATGAAAACCTAGATGAGTAGCCTGTACCTGAAATACTCGTGGCTAAAATTAACACAATTGCATAACCCTTAAAACTAATTTAAGGAAACATACACTAATGTCAATGCTTGGGTTCTTCCAAAAATTTGCTATAAGAACCTCGTTATAGCACATATTAGGCTCCTAGATCAGATTGCGTAAGTTATATCCCATGAGGAACTGGTTGAATGATACACTGGAAACATGGGAACCTTACATGGGCCACAATCTTTTCATTAAACAGAAGGCATTAAAAAAGCACCGGAAAACCCATCATCCACTAATTGTGCATGCCAGAAACCCAGTATTAACATCTCAATCAATCATACCTACAATTATCCTCTGATTCCCTTGCTCCGAAAAATCACTGGAACACAAACTTTGTTTCCGATCTAAAATATGCATCACCAATTCTAAAGCTAATATTTCTTAATTATATATTGGGTTGTAAATCTAAATCTTGTTTCATCTGTCGTAGTCAACACGACAACCTATTTGGAATAAACACAATTTAGGGTCCACATACTCCACATTCTCCATGTCAATGTAGATTTCTACATCTATACTCTCTATCTTGGGAGTTTGTTTTCTGAAGCCATAAACTCAATCTAGTAAAAATCTAGGATAAGATTTGGAGGAAACAAAATTTATATAGAAATAAGAAAAACTAATCAAATTAAGTATTTAACCATGAATCTTGCAAAGTCTCGAATTAAACTACTGCTACTATATCAAACTGACCCATACTGAAACTACATCATTAAAGAAAAATTCCATATTAACAGAACTGAATTAAGCTAATCCATCTAAACAACCAAATAAATTTAAGAAAAAAAAAATCCTTATTGTCTACTTGCCCTTGAAAAAGAGTCTGCTAAATCAGTAACATCTACATTGGATACATTTTCTCTATATACAACATGTTTCACATTTACTTTGTTTTCTCTTCACCTACACAAAATCGCCTGATTAATTAAATTAGATCATAATGAAGAATATAGTCCATACATATAGTTTGGTCCATGTATAGTCCATACATATAAGTCGGTTTTCTGTAAAGAGTCCAATGTAATATGTCCATTAAGCTTAGTATAAATACATGCCTCTGGCACCCTAATAGGGTTAAGAGAGCTTATACAATTGTTCATGGTAACAAGAGCCAGAACGATCTCTCCAAAACCCTAGCCTCAATTTTTTTTTTCAATGTTAAGGATACAACTATTCTCGCTCATTCAAAGCCGTAACTACAGATGTATCCTTTCAAGCTATAGATGCCAAATTATGTAGACAAGATCGACATGGATACCTTTCAAGCTCATCTGCTTTCATTTGATCTCCGTCTTGAACAACAGTTAGCCATTTTATAACAACCACTAGCCAATGTTGTTGCCTCATCCAACTCCATGCCATTTTAGAAGCAAGACCAAAGGAGATACTCAAACAATCGTCCACAAAATCAATACAATCGTCAGCCTAGAAACATGTATCAAGGTGAAGGTCCTTGTGAGATCTGTAAACGCAAGAATCATGATGCTCGATTCTGCTGGTTTCATAACAAAGTGGATAACAACAAACAACCAGCTGCATACTTGGCTATTCCTGGTGGTCCTGCTGATAACAACTGGGTGACTGATACAGGTGTAACTCATCACCTAACTTCAAATCTCAACAATATCAACATTCGGCACGAGTATGATGCCACTGAACAAGTGCGTGTAGGAAATGGTGAGGCTCTCCATATCGAAAATATTGGTAATGCTTCCTTCACTCATAATAACAGATCTTTTCAATTAAATAATATTCTCTATGTCCCTCAAATAAAGACCAATTTACTTTCAGTCTCCAAATTATGCAAGCTTTGAATTCTATATAACTTCTTTTGTTGTGAAGGAAATCCAGTCGGGGACAACCCTGTTGCAAGGCAGACTTAATAATGGGCTCTATGTCTTTGATGTTGTTCGATAGATTCAACATATAATACCGGCTGCTCTACTTCCAATACAGTCCCTCTATGGCATCAAAGATTGGGTCACCCAATGCTTCACACTGTTTTTAGGATGATTAAAAATCTTTCCCTTCCTGTTTCAAATAAGAAGTTTGATTATTGTCACGCTTGTCATATGAGCAAGAGTCATAAACTTCCATTTCCTACTAGTAGTACAATTATTGATAAACCATTGAGTTTAATTGTTGCTGATTTATGGGTTTCACCGCATGTTTCAAAAGATGGTTTTAGATATTATTTGCTTTTTCTAGATGTTTACTCACACTATACTTGGATTTATCCACTATCTAGAAAATCAGATGCCCTTCCCATCTTTATTCAATTCAAAAAGTTGATAGAAAATCAAACAAATCATAAACTCAAGGTCTTTCAATCAGACAATGGTGGAGAGTTTAGGAAGTTCACTTCTTTCCTTAATAATTCTGGTGTTATACATAGATTTTCATGTCCTCACACATCTGCACAAAATGGTATTGCTGAAAGACGCATTAGACATATCACCGAGTCAGGATTAGCTCTGTTGTTTCATGCCTCCATGCCAAAATCCTATTGGATATAAGCTTTCTCAACAGCATGTTATCTTATTAACAAACTACCTGCATCTCAACATGAGGTCAAATCTCCACTCCAACTCTTATACAACAAAAAACTTGTCTGCTCCTTTCTGAAAGTCTTTGGATGTCTATGTTATCCATGCCTTCGCCCATATGTCTCTAATAAGCTTGAACCAAGATTATTACCTTGTGTATTCATTGGTTACAGTGGTGCGCACAAAGGATATCTATGCTTACATGTACCTACAAGAAGGTTGTATATCTCTCGACACGTCAAGTTCGTAGAAACAAGCTTCCTATTCGATTCCAAGCAACAGGTATGTGTCACTAAACCCATTTCCAAGTCATCCATATCCACAAAAATATTTGCATCACCCACTTTTTCTAATCCATCTCATGAGAACATTGTTTCTCAACCATCCTCTCCTATGCTACCTACTCCACCAATGTTACCTAGTATGGATAATTTTCAGTCACCACCTATGTCTCCAAATATGGATAATGTGCAGTCAACTTCAAATACAACAGCACCAGAATCTACTGCAGCAACCACTTCTGTAGAAACAACTACTTTAGCAGCAACACAACCATCTACGTTGTAGCCAACTCCATCAGCTCCACCGGATCCATCTGCACCACCTACACAACATCCTATGGTCACTAGGGATATAGATGGTATCAATAAACCGGTCAACAAGCTTTGTCTTACAGCAACAAAATATCCACTTACAGAGACAACACTCACCACCCCTTCGTATTATATAGAAGCATCGAAAAATCCATTATGGATACCTCCTATGGATGATGAGATTAATGCTCATATTCGTAATGGTACATGGAGCTATGTACCACATGAACTATGGATGAATTTGATTGGATCTAAATGGGTTTTCAAGGTTAAACAGAAACCAGATGGTACGATTGACAGACCAAAAGCTCGACTAGTGGCTAAAGGATACAATCAAAGAGAAGGTTTTGATTATGACGAAACCTTCAGTCCTATGATTAAACCAAGCACTATCAGTCTTGTCTTGTCAATTGAAGTGGCAAACAGTTGGTCCTTACGACAATTAGATGTTCATAATGCTTTCTTGCATGGTGTTCTGACAGAAGATGTTTACATGAAACAACCAGTTGGTTATATTCTTCCTGACTATCCAACTCATGTTTGCAAGTTGAACAAGTCCATTTACGGCCTGAAGAAAGCTCCACGCACTTGGTTTTCACGGCTCAGCACGTATCTAGTTGAGCTCGGTTTCAAAGGGTCCGTTGCAGACAATTCACTCTTTATCCAGAAGAATTCAGATGGAGTAACTTATGTATTAATCTATGTCGATGACATTATTATCACAGGTTCCAATTCTTATCTTATTACAAATCTAATATCTTCTCTGAATTCTATTTTTGCAATCAAAGATTTAGGCGACCTCAACTACTTCTTGGGAATAGAAGTTATTAAGCAAAAAGAATCAGTTTTGTTGAGCCAACAAAAATACATCACTGATCCACTTAAATAGACAAAGATGGATGTTGCAAAACCAGTTTCTACTCCCTTGGCTGTGAACACTAAAATCAGCAGATTGGGTACACAAATATTTGAGGATCCAACTCTTTATCGAAGTGTTTGTGGAGCATTGCAGTATCTACATCTCACTCGCCTGATATTGTTGTTGCAGTAAAAAACGTGTGCCAGTTCATGCAAGACCCTTACATAGAGCATTGGGAGCTAATCAAATGCATACTCAGGTATCTCAAGCACACAGTTCAACATGGTTTTCTTTTGCGAAAATCTTCAGATATCAGCCTTCATGCATACTCTGACTCTGATTGGGATGGGAGTCTCGATGATCGCAGATCCACTAGTGGATACTGTATCTATTTTGGCAATAATATTATATCTTGGAGTGCAAGGAAACATAAAACTGTTTCCAAGTCGAGCACTGAAGCAGAATATAGAGGCATAGCCATAGAAACTTCTGAACTAAAATGGATTCAATCATTGCTAAAAGAACTTGGTGTTGAAGTAAGAGCTTCGTCAATCTGGTGTGACAATTTAGGGGCTACATACCTCACAGCCAATCCAGTTTTTCATGCTCGTATGAAGCACATAGAAATTGATTATCACTTTGTGCGTGAAAGAGTAGTAAACAAGCAACTTATGGTATGGTTCATCTCGACTAAAGATCAAATAGCTGATATCTTCACTAAGGGTTTGTCAGTACCAAGGTTTATTTATCTCAGGAACAAGTTGAACATTCAACAACTCATGTTCAACTTGAGGGAGGATGTTAAGGATACAACTATTCTCGCTCATTCAAAGTCGTAACTACAACTGTATCCTTTCAAGCTATAACTGCCAAATTATGTCGAAATTCTAATGCCTGTCAATCATGTATTTTTGGTATACAAAACTTGTAATGTCTTCTGTAATAATAGCCGTATATGGCTCTATACAATGAATGAGATTCCACAATATCAAGTGTGGAACATTTCACCAAACTCTCTTGTTCTGTCTTTCAAAACCCTAGCCTTTTCTTCTCTTCATCAGCTTCTTCAACCTCCAATACTATGGCTTTTTCTACCTCTAGTACTATGGATTATTCTACCTCTAGTACTATGGCTTCTGATCAAAGCTTTGGTTCTCCAACTATCACTGCATCTATCTCGCAAAGCATAGGTTCTCTTATGTCTAACTCTTGTCCCTCTCTGTTCAAAAAATCACCCTTCATGCCTTATTCAACTAAAATAGTTCTCTTAGATAGAACCAATTATCTTTTATGGGAATCACAGATTCTTCCTATTCTTAAATCACAAAGGCTTTATAAATATCTTGATGACTCTAATGAAATACCAGCAAAAGAACTTATTAATGAGGAAACTCAAGCTAGAACTCTCAACCCAGCCTACGAGAAATGGGAAGTTACTGATCAAACAATCATGTCATGGCTCAATTGTTCTCTTACTTAAACTATGAAATCTGAATGTGCACGCCATGGAAATTCTCGTGACATATGGAACTATCTTCGTTCTACCTATGCAACAATTAATCCTGCACGTATTCTACAACTGAAAGCAAGCTTGTCAACTATTCAAAAAGGTAATTCGTCAATCTCGGAGTATATTTTGAAGATAAAGGAAATATTTGATTCCTTAGTAGCTGTTCTTCAACCAATGTCTGATCTTGAGCTTGTCTCTACTACACTACGTGGCTTGGGTGCTGACTGGTCTAACATCTACATAACAGTCATAGCTCGTACTACTCTTCCTACCTTTACTAAGCTTCATGCCTTGCTCTTACATCATTAATCTCATCTTCAATATTTGCAAAATTTACAAACACATGATGTTGACATTCAAAGTCCGGTATCTTTCTTTGCTGGTGCTTCTACTGGTCGTGGTGGTCAACACCAAAACTCAAATCCATACAATAACTCTGGTCGTGGTCGTGGATTGCACAACAATTCTCCTCGTGGTCGTGGTGGAAACTATGGTCGTGGTTCTTATTCAAATCAAATCATGGTGGTAATAATAGTTTTGGGGGTCGAAATACTTGGAATAATGGCTGGAACAATAATAACCAAAACTGGAATACTGGATGGAATAATAGTAATGGTCGTGGTAACAACAATGGTTTTCAACCCTATGGTGAACATCAAAATCCATCATATACAGGGAAATGCAAGTATTTGTTTTGTAATGTTTATTTTAATCCTTCATCCCGACAGATCATTCAATTTGGGTTTAATGCATTTACTGACATTGCTTCACTTGGTTAATAATGAATATTTCGACATAACAACCATTGATCTGATATATGTGTTTGAGCTTTAATATTTCACTCCTTGTATGAATCTTAATGTGTTTCTTTTCCATTAACCTTTAAATGTTTATGGGATTAGTGGAATAAGGAGGCTTCTTTAGTTGCTTCACAACCTTAGTTCCCATCTTTAAGAGGATAATACATTGTTTCCAGTTCTGTATACATTTCAACTGGACTCTAAATAATGGTATATAAAATTATTAACTTCTGAAGGGTTTGTGTTGTTGATCGTTAGGTTTCCAAAGCTGTTGAGTAACTGGAATGGATCTTCAATTCAAGACAGCCTTGATGATGATGATTAGGTCAGAGAATCTTTTAATATTTTGACATCTTGCATTGTCACGACGTAGTTAAAATTTTTCGTGAGGATTGCTGCATTTTGTTTGTGCTAACGACATTAAAGCATAGATATGTAGTATTTGATATTGGTAATTTTAGTAAATTAGGTTTAGTTGCTTAGGAGCTTAAGGTTAGGACCTCACCTATAGTGGTAGATTTCCAAAACATATACCATGATCACACTGTAAGTTAATTGACTTATTTATGGTAATGTCGAGTGAATGATATAAGAATTCTTAGTATAGGCATTACTAATTTCAATCCATATGAATTTTGGCATGTTTGCTCCATTCTTATCTCAGATAGGTTCTTTTGAATCCATATAAATTTTGGCATGCCATTTAGAAATCTATTATCTTTCTCTCTTTTTTTTGGTAATTTATCTTCAATGATTGTTTAGCTTATATTATATTTAGGTTTGATTTCAATCCATATGAATTTTGGCATGTTTGCTCCATTCATATCTCAGATTTTTGAATCTAATTATGTCTGGAATTGTTTCAAAAGACAAGACATTAAACATTTATATTATCCAGTTGTTGTGTTTTGCTTTTCAATACTTCCATGGTGCAGACAAATAGTTTGAATAATTAACCTAAAGACAACTACTACTGAATTCATAACAATGTGGTGATGGTGATGTGGCTTTGAATACTTTGGGTTTTCCATACTAATTGTACAAATGTATGATTAATTTGTGCCAAAAATTAATTTCAAGATAGACTGTTGTTCAAACATGTTTTAGTACTTTGAAAATAATTATTCTTAAAAGACAAGCTTTTAATATGAGCGTAGAAGGGGAAATTACTTTCAAACACTGTAAATACTTGGAAAACAAAAAGGCTACAGTACTTGAATGGACATGTTATTATTTTTCATCACTTGAGCAATGTCATATTATGGTTATAGTTTTTTTTTTTTTATCTATTTGTTGCAATGATTATCTTTTTGATTCTCTCAGTATGTTAACAATGGTGAATTTCTGGCGATGCCACAAATCTCCTAGCTAGCTGGACTTTGACAGTTGATGAGTACCCCCAACAAATGGCAGTCAACAATCTAATCACTGTGGAATCCCAGAGTTAGTGAACAAGGTAAGAATTCAGAGTTGATGGACACGTGAATTGGAGGAGGGAAAGGCAATATCTAGATGAAATGGACCCGTAACAAATGAAAGTTTAAGAACCCACTATGGAAGAGAAGCAGACATGTGACCGTGAAAGAAAAAAAATCTGAAGTTGTAGTTTTTATTTCTGATTTTTTCGGTGCATGGCATGTGCCTGTAAAACGGCGTGGCAGGCGCATCGCGCATGCGTGTTATACTAGTAGAAATAAGAAAAACTAATCAAATTAAGTATTCAACCATGAATCTTGCAATGTCTCAAATTAAACTACTGCTACTATATCAAACTGACCCATAATGAAACTACATTATTAAAGAAAAATTCCATATTAACAGAACTTAATTAAGCTAATCCATCTAAACAACCAAATAAATTTAAGAAAAAAAAAATCCTTATTGTCAACTTGCCCTTGAAAAAGAGTCTACTAAATCAGTAACATCTACATAGGATACATTTTCTCTATATACAGCCTGTTTCACCTTTACTTTCTTTCTCTTCACCTACACAAAATCACCTGATTAATTAAATTAGATCATAATGAAGAATATAGTCCATACATATAGCTTGGTCCATGTATAGTCCATACATATAAGTCGGTTTCCTGTAAAGAGTCCAATGTAATATGTCTATTAAGCTTAATATAAATACATGCCTCTGGCACCCTAATAGGGTTAAGAGAGCTTATACAATTTTTCATGGTAACAAGAGCCAGAACGATCTCTCCAAAACCCTAGCCTCAATTTTTTTTCTTCAAAACCCTAGCCTTTTCTTCTCTTCATCATGACTTCACCAGCTCAATCATCTTCATCAGCTTCTTCTACCTCCAGTACTATGGCTTCTTATACCTCTAGTACTATGGCTTCTGATCAAAGCTTTGGTTCTCCAACTATCACTGCATCTATCTCGCAAATCATAGGTTCTCTTATGTCTAATTCTTGTCCCTCTCTGTTCAAAAAATCACCCTTCATGCGTTCTTCAACTAAAATAGTTCTCTTAGATAGAACCAATTATATTTTATGGGAATCACAGATTCTTCCTATTCTTAAATCACAAAGGATTTATAAATATCTTGATGACTCTCATGAAATACCAGCAAAAGAACTTATTAATGAGGAAACTCAAGCTAGAACTCTCAACCCAGCCTACGAGGAATGAGAAGTTATTGATCAAAAAATCATGTCATGGCTCAATTGTTCTCTTACTGAAACTATGAAATCTGAATGTGCACGCCGTGGAAATTCTCGTGACGTATGGAACTATCTTCGTTTTACCTATGCATCAATTAATCATGCACGTATTCTATAACTGAAAGCAAGCTTGTCAACTATTCAAAAAGGTAATTCGTCAATCTCGGAGTATATTTTAAAGATAAAGGAAATATTTGATTCCTTAGCAGCTGTTCTTCAACCAGTGTCTGATCTTGATCTTGTCTCTACAACACTACATGGCTTGGGTGCTGATTGGTCTAACATCTTCACATCAGTCATAGCCCGTACTACTCTTCCTACCTTTACTAAGATTCATTCCTTGCTCTTACATCATGAATCTCATCTTCAATATTTGCAAAATTTACAAACACGTGCTGCTGACACTAAAAGTCCTGTATCTTTCTTTGCTGGTGCTTCTACTGGTCGTGGTGGCCAACACCAAAACTCAAATCCATACAATAACTCTGGGCGTGATCGTGGCTTGCACAACAATTATCCTCGTGGTCGTGGTGGAAACTATGGTCGTGGTTCTTATTCAAATCAAAATCGTGGTGGTAATAACAGTTTTTGGGGTCGACATACTTGGAATAATGGCTGGAACAATAATAACCAAAACCGGAATACTGGATGGAATAATAGTAATGGTCGTGGTAACAACAATGGTTTTCAACCTTCTGGTGGACATCAAAATCCATCATATGGACATCCATCTTATGGTCGTAATAATCAAGTTGGATCTATCCTTGGCTCTCCACCTCAAAATCAAATTGTCACTTGCCAGTGGTGCAATACGATAGGCCATACAGCACAGACTTGTCATCGTCTCAGTCCAGCATCGAATTTTGATCTCCCACAGGCTTTTTCAGTAGTGCAAATTCAACCTATGCCGTTTGAGAATCAATGGTTTGCTGACACAGCTGCTTCTGCCCATATGACATCTGACGCTTCGCAGATGACCAATCGTCTTGACTACAATGGTAATGATGCAGTTATTGTTGGTGATGGTACACTATTACCCATCACGAAAATTGGTGATGTAACTCTTACCTCACCTTCCTCAAAGTTGACTCTGAAGAACACTCTTCATGTTCCTTCTCTTGTTAAAAATTTAGTATCCGTTGGCCAACTTACACGAGATTTTGACTGTGTTTTTCACTTTGATCATCATGGTTTTTGTATACAGGATTGGATAATGGGAACTCTTCTGTACAAGGGAAAGAATGAAGCTGGAATGTACCCTATCTTCTCCAGTGTTTCCTCTCCATTTCAGTCATCCTATGTCCCATCTTTTTCCGCAGCCACCATTGGCATTCGAGCCATCCCAAATGTGTGGCATATGCGTTTAGGCTATCCCAACAATGCAGTCTTCCAGTATCTTAAGTCCAGTTTATCATTAGACTCTTGTTCTTCTTTATATAGTTCCATTTGTTCTAGTTGTGTTGGTGCTAAGCATCATCATCTACCTTTTTCATCTCGAAACACTTATTCTAATACAATTGGTTCTGTTATACACTCAGATTTATGGGGTCCTGCACCATTTTTATCTCCTTGTGGTTTTCGATACTTTCTCTTGTTTGTTGATGAATGTTCTCGTTTTTCTTGGATATATTTTTTATCTGACAAAACACAAGTGTTTCGTTGCTTTCTTAACTTTAAAGCTATGATTGAAACTCAATTTTCAACAACCATATGAGTGTTGCAAACTGATGGTGGCACTGAATACGCTGAACCATTAAAATCTTTTTTAACTGAGCATGGCATTCTCAGTAGATCTTCTTGTCCTAGCACGCCTCAACAGAATGGCCTGGCTGAACGGAAGATTCATCATATTACTGAAACTAGTCGAGCTTTAATGCTTCAAAGTGGTTTTCCTGAGAGTTTTTGGGCTGAGTTTTATGAAACCTCTGTGTGCTTGATAAATAGTATTCCTTCTCTTATTTTATCCAATAACTCTCCTTATTTTGCAGTTCATTATCGTTTTCCTGATTATAGCTTTTTAAAAGCCTTTGGTTGCCGATGTTACCCTCTACTAAATCACTTTCTCCACAATAAACTGCAGCCTAAAACACTACCTTGTATTTTTATTTGCTATAGTGATAGACATAAGGGCTATAAGTGTCTTTAAATTAAGAGCAATAAGATCTATATCTCTTGTCATGTTATCTTTCATGAGTCTGTCTTTCCATTTCCTAATGATTTTGGTGCTATGCTTCCTACCTTAAAGTCTAATACTTCTACTAGTACTCTTTTAGCTTGGCCTAATCACATTCCTGCAACATATCTCTCATCTTCATCACCCTATTCTTCTGAAGTATCTATTACTCCCGTTCATTTGTCCCATGTGCACTCAATTCCTTCGTCCTCTACAAAATCTACACCTATTTCATCTTCCCAAGCACATTCTCCTTCATCTTTGTCTCCCAGACGACTCTCTTTTTATGATACCAATATTCATTCATCTCCTGGTTCACCAACACATTCCTGTACTTCACTATCCTCTCTTACAGTGTCTTCTTTAGCTCCACTCTCCCATGATGCATCCTCAACATCGTCTTTCACTTCTGATTCTCCTTCTCCATATACATCAACATCGGACTTGCCTACTGTACAAGAGCTTCCTTAGTCGACTGCTAATACTCATCACATGGTCACTCGACTCAAGGACCATACCATTCAACCTAGGAGTTTTAAAGGTTGTATTTCTACTAGATATCCAGTATTGCAATGTTTTGCAGCACAGTATAATTCGCTTCCTTCTGAGCCTACCTGTTTTACTGCTGCATCCAAATTCAAGGAATGGTTGGAAGCCATGATTGAATAATTTAATGCTCTTATGCGCATTCGTACTTGGTCACTTGTTCCTCGTCGTTTTGGTATGAATGTTATTGGCTCAAAGTGGGTATATCGTGTGAAGCAAAAATCTGATGGCTCTCTTGATCGACGTAAAACACGTCTTGTTTCTAAGGGTTACTCCAAGCAGTATGGCATTGATTATGATGAGACATTTAGCCCGGTTGTCAAGCCAGTCACGGTACATCTAGTTCTCAGCATTGCAGTATCTTGTTCTTGTCCAATTAAGCAACTTGATGTTAAGAATGCATTTATACATGGTTCGCTTGACCAAGAAGTGTATATGGAACATCCTCAAGGATTTGTAGACCCTCGTTATCCTGATCATGTCTGTTTATTTCACAAGGCCCTGTATGGTTTGAAACAGGCTCCTCGAGCATGGTTTCATCGCTTTTCAGCTTTTCTATTGAATATTGGGTTCAAATCATCACACTTTGACCATTCGATGTTTATTAAGCATTCCAGCGCTGGCATTATCATTTTATTGCTATATGTTGATGATATAATTATCACTGGAAGTGATACTTTTGGTCTCCAAAATCTTTTGCCTACGCTTCAACGCGAATTCTCCATGACATATTTGGTAGATTTGCACTATTTTATTGGTTTGGAAGCTACACGCACAAAGGATGGTTTGGTTTTAACTTAAAACAGATATACATTGGATCTTTTAAAGAGGATTGATCTTACTGATTCGAAACCAGTTTCTACTCTTGTTTCGCCTCGTTCTAAACTATCCTCCAATGATGCTGACTTGTTTCCTGACATCACATTATATCGAAGTCTAGTTGGTGGCTTACAATATCTTAACATGACACGCCCTGACATCACTTATGCAATTAATCAGGTTAGTCAATTTATGCATCGACCTACACAATCTCACTTTCTGGTTGTGAAGCGTATTTTACGGTATCTTAAAGGAACACTTAGCCATGAAATCTCCTTTTGGCGCAATAATCCTATGCAGCTCACAACTTTTTCTGATGCTGATTGGGGTGGTGATCCCGATACTTCTCGTTCTACTACAGGTCATTGTATTTTCTTAGGCAAGAATCTTATTTCCTGGGGTTCTAAAACAAGGAATGATTGGGGGCCGAGAGAACTAATTGGGGGCCTGACTAGTTGGTCTCCCAATAGCATTTTGGTACTACCCCTTATCCTAATTTTTCAAAATGCCTAAATTACCCCCAAAATAATTAGTGTTAATTGAGTTGATTAGGTTAGATTAGTTGTTAATTTTTTAAGTTAGATTAAATCAGTTTTTGGGTAAAAATTAAGATTATAGATTATTTTTTTTGTTGGATAGAGAGGAAGAAAGTGAGTTTTGGGGAAAAATTTAGGAACCAATCCTCCATATGAAGAATCCGGAGCTCAAAACAATCTGGTAAACTTCCTATATTATTCAAATTGCAAGAATGGTACTACAAGTGGTCGATTCATGGACACCATGCAACTACTCAGAGTGAGGGTCGTTTGGTCGGGAGTATAATAACCTAACGACCCTTCAGAGTCGTTAGGTATTTCTGACACTCATAAACGACTCTCATATTCAATATGAAAAATCGTCATTCATGTTCGAAAAAACTGACGACTCTAAGAGGCCACTATGAAAAATCGTCAAACAACTTTGAAAATGTTAACGACTTTTTTTTCTTACATGTTAACGATCCTAACGACTTCAGGATAAATGATCTCTTATTTTTCTAATAAGAGTTGTTAGGATAAATGATCTCTTACATAATAAGAGTCGTTAGGATAAATGATCTCTTACTACTGGTACTTCATATTTTTCTAAAAGGTCATAGGAAAAATATTTGACGACCCTTAAAAAGTCGTTGGGAACAAATAAATAATTGACGACCCTTGGAAAGTCGTTAGGAACCAAGAAGAAGCTAAAACGACCCTTAGAAATAATTGACGACTCTTATTATTCATTAACGATTCTCAAAGTAAAATTGACGATTCAATTGATTTCTATTGACGCCCCTTACATTTTTGTTGACGGGGGAGTTGTATATGAAGGGTACATAGTCGTTAATTTCATAAATTGGTCGTCAACATAGGATCGTTAACACATTATCAAGGTTAACGATTTTTCATATATTATTGGTAGGGTCGTTTTCACCTCCACCCTAATGGTTAACGATTTTTCATAAATTCCACATGCAGATCAAAAATCGTTAAGCAACAAAACTTCGTTGTTAACGACTTTCTTTTCTGAAACTGCAATTATAAATCGGATGATTTTTTTTTTTCCACAGTCGTTAATGGAAAAAATGAGGACGATAGGGAGAGGAGATGAAGAAGAGTCGATTAAAATGAAATGGAGATCGGTTTAGTGTTAATAGTATTTTAGGGAAATTTTTAGGGGAAGGGTATAATAGTATTTTCCACCTTCTTTTGGAAGCCCCCTAAAATTGTTGGTGTGGGTATAAAATTTTTGAGGCCCCCAATTAGTTCTCTCGGCCCCCAATCATTCCTTGTTCTAAAAAGCAACCAACAGTTTCTACCAGCAGCACTGAAGCTGAATATCGCGCTTTATCTTCTACATCTGCTGAGCTTACGTGGATTCAATACTTATTGCATGATCTTGGTTCGTATTTGAAGCATCCACCGATTCTATATTGTGATAACATCAGTGCAACTTATATTTCCATCAATCCTATTCAGCATTCACGATCGAAACATATTCACATACATTATCATTTTCTCAGAGAACGAATATCTTTAGGCCATCTCCAATTATGTTATATTGCTACTACACATCAACTTGCTGATTTGTTCATGAAGGGATTGTCCACTTCAAGATTTCATTTTCTCTGTGGCAAGCTTTCACGTTGTCTACCACCGTGTACAGCTTGGTGGGGGGGTGAAGAATATAGTCCATACATATAGTTTGGTCCATGTATAGTCCATACATATAAGTCGATTTCCTGTAAATAGTCCAATGTAATATGTCCATTAAGATTAATATAAATACATGCCTCTGGCACCCTAATAGGGTTAAGAGAGCTTATACAATTGTTCACATAAAAGAAACCCAAAAAATACAAAAATTCAAAAAAAAAAAAAAAAAGAGCAAAAAAGACACTGAACCTTGACTTGGATTTTGATTTGGTTTTCAACAGGATGATGTTGTTGTTTTTCAATATTAGTAGTATCAATATTTTAAGTGTTTATCTTCTTCATCTGATGTTGTAATAGATCACAAAAATATTATGATTAGCAGGCAAGGGTTAAATGATAATTACCCATAGATAGAGGCGGAGAAAGCCAGAGCGATTCTAAGTAGGAGGGTAATTTGTTTTTCGACGTACATGAAATAGGAGGAGGCGGGAAGGACAGGGGATTCAATGGAGAATATTTTATCTTCATAATCGAGTAATTTAAACGCACCGTGGGAGGAAGTGGAAGAATTGCACATTTACATTCTTTCAATGCCGTGACAATTAATGGGTTGAAAATGAAACAGTTGTTATTAATCATATAAAACATGAATGGGGACTGGAAGCAACAAATTTATAACACAAAGGAGCACCATGGCATAAACTCAAAAATGTTACAGGGCCTACGGCCCATGGATATGCGGTCCAACTAGATTCCTAGGATTGTATATAAAGGAAAATATGATGCTTCTACTATTAACCTCCTAATAAAATTTTTCTTCTTCTTCCTCTTATCTTTCTCTGTTTCACTTATAATTTCTACTACAAAACGTCATCAGCAACGAGCTCTAACCCTACTGCTAAGATTTTTTTTTTAGATTGATCTTATACTTATCAATTAATAAAATCAAAACCGCATACAAAAAATAAATCCTTTACATGTCCATATAGTGAAAAACAACAACACCTGCTAGCTCTTGATACAATCATATAACTTCCTTTTATCAGTTTTATATCTTTTTTGTTCGACTAGACTGATAATTCCTTTACCTAGAGGTCTCTGAGGATCATCCATCCCGAATCTCAAATCATGGTACACGCAACACCTTTTTATTCATCTTTTAGGTGTTCATTGTTCCGCCATAATAAGGAACATAGCCATATATATACCATATAATCAACAAAAGCTGAAAATTGTAGAGGAGGTAGCCTGTTAAAGAACATGAAAGAATAATAATACATAAAGGATTATATCAAACCTGTTTTTTAAGAAAACTAAAGTCTCACTATAATAAAAGAAATCATACGATCCAGCGTGAATTATGTACATTCCCACCAAGTATCTATTTGCTGATATTACCTTGTGTTGGCTTATCAACAATCTTCCATGACTTAAAGGAAGAATCTAACTTGATCATAATTCCAGTTCGACATACATCTCTGTGTTGACTTTAACTTTTTCATTTCCACCCACCTAATGTGTCATACTATCATTTTGAATGGAGCTCATTTTCCTTCTCTCTCCATGGAAACTACACCTCCAAATGCTGGAATCACAAAGAGTAAGGACTCTCTGGGTGCCGTACAGTCAACAAAAAAACGGAAAGTTGGAATCCAATTTCAATATAAAAACAAAAAGAGAAGATGTTTAAAACATTATATGAGTGTAATCACAAAAATAGATTGTTGGTCCATTGGTCTGTGTAATATTTGATACCAAGACTTAAAAAAGAGTAATTTTAATCCTAAAAGAGAATAATTTTGATAATTTTAGTTAATCCAATGGTCGACGAAGAAGTACATTTGAGTTTTCTTTTATTTTTGCTAATTTATTTAAGTCGCCATATCAACAAAATATCTCGTCACATAATCCAATGAGCACACCATGCACATCATTTATGAAAGCATCTGCATGGGCCGGGAAACAAAAAAATTAGAATTCGCTTGTATCACTTCTGTACCTAGGCAATCAAATCAAGCATTAGTTTTGATTAATTTGGTTTAGTAATGAACTGTGCAACGCACTTACCTTGATGACCTTGTTTGCAGCGTCACCGACACCAATACCACATCATACTCCAAATCACAGTCTATAGTGATTGTAGAAAAAATTAATATCCATGGAGCAATGTTTTAGTACAATAGATGATGTGGGCCTATCGTTTTCAATTGGGTCAGAGGAGAAGCCTAGTCTTACGAAATCATATTATGTAAGGGACAATGACAATGCATCCAGACCATCTCTTATAGCATCGTCAAATGCATCCATGGTGGAGGAGCCACTGTATCCACTGGATGTGGATAGCAGTTCTGGATTCAACGAACCCACCCTTTGCGATTCCTATACCGAGGCCGTAGTATGCAATGGACATAGTGTAGGTTTCATGCCTAACGTGTCTCTTGGTGAGTTCTGCTCATTATCCGTACTATCATTGTAATATCTTGCTCCTATCAGTTTCTGTAAAATGCCATTGTTTTTCTAGTGAAAAGAAAGTAAAAAGTAGTTGTACTCGGTGAAATAAGATATGCTTGAAAGGGGTCTCCAATACATTCTATTAAAAGTATGATAGGTACGAAAGAATAAAGGAATGAAAACCTATAACATCAATCATGTCCTTTCCATGAAAATTCTCTTCCACCGTGATGGCATTGGCCCCATAGCTTTGTCATTTGGGACATAAGTTTAGTAGCTTAAAATTTGACCAGTAATAATTTATTTCAAATTCATACTATTTTTCCTGGGTTGAACCGCACATTACCACATGTTCGTTCTGTGCAGGTTTCCTGACTTCCCTATTATCGAAGTGTTTTGTGGGTGCTGGATGTCATAACAGTCGAAATTCTATTATATTCTTTCATTTTATCATCTTAGGTGAAGCAACTCTGCGTACAAATGAAAAACATAGTAAAATTGCTCTTTTAACTGCCCCATGGGGAAAGTGACCTCTTGAAGTTGATGAAAAGTGTCTGAATTATTCACTTCATTTTCATTTACCGTTGGCCTCAACATATAAAACCTTTCGGCATTAAGGACCAACTTAGATTCTCCGATATGTGTTATATATGGTGGTGCTTGATTGAACTGTCACTATGTCATGCATTACCTAAATTCTCTGTAGATTTGGATAATAACCCGTTAATGGATCAATTAAGGCATCCAATTAATAAGTTAAGATAAACTACTCACTGAAATAGTTCAGTCCACTATAGTTTTTGAGTAATTGAGTTATCTACCGACAAAGTACGCTGCTATTGCATTCTTTTTCTTTAGAACAAATCAAGAAAAACAAAATAAAATGTTAATGCAACACAAAACTCTTTTTTAGATTTTTGAAGTCAAATCATGGGTGAATTTATCTATGTCACCGGAATGTTGTAATACACATCTATGATACCTTCCAAGACCCTTCCAGGTGTGCCTTTTTTTATTGTACTTTTCTTATAAATGGTTACCTTCTTTGCTGGAAAGTTGATATCTACCATTTTTTATTGTTCTATAACCTCCTTTGCATTTAATGAGAAGAACCATAAACACCTTTTCTTGCCAAAAAGCCTTCAGGTTTTGAGAAAAAAAAGGAGTTACCCATATAACTCGTTCTGATATGAAACAAACTAAAAGAATTAATACCAGGAGCGTCTTTTGTACTTTGTTAGTAAGCAATGAAAGAGATGAAGCATTATGCTCTGCCACAACATATCTATCAATGTAAAACAGAACAATTTTTAGGTTGCATGCAGTCATATCTCTGCCCAGCTCCAAGACACTTCAACAGAGTTATTCGACTTAAGTTTTTGCCTAGAACTCTCACAATTATTATTGGTAGGAAAGAATCATAGACCATAGAATAGAGAATGTTGCTTCATTATGTGACCTCAGAGTGGTTAAGTTGAATTCTTAGAGCACATACTTTTCAGAGAAGACATCAAAATTTAGAATAACAAGACATAACCATTATAAATAGGATTAGAAAGTTTTTGAGAGTATGTGAGAGATAATATTAACCAGAATACCATGTAGACAAATGTCCCATCTTTTGGTTGGTAATTCAAGTGGCCATGGACCAATAAAAGTGGAAGCAAAAATCTGAACTGACCAGTTGAAAAATCAAATGCCATGACAGGTTGATGTCCCTCTTGATCACTGAAGCTTATTCCCACTTCATGCATTTGAATCATTGAAGGGAAGAAATATAGGTAATGGAATTATAAAAACCTAAGAAAAATTATGAAAGATGATATCATTTCATTATTTTTTTTCTTTGTACAGAAACTTGACAATGTTTCATATGGCGTGGGAGCTCATCTAATCTTCTGAATACGAAAAAGAGAAACAACACTGCGAAAAGTAATTATTTTATTTAAGATACTAAATTAACCTAATTTAAACATGTACCATGATAAAGTGTATTTAGTTCATCCCAAAGATAACTTGCTTCAAAAAAAAAAAAAAAAAAAATCTCAAAGAATTTTCTGTTGAAGAATTTCAGAAACTTGCACATACATATCATCGAGTTTTTTTTTATTCTTCTTGTTTTATATGTCGTTTAATGATATTCACCCCGTTTAGAGTTCCAAGTCTCCCTTTAGTACATACTGCACAGTAAAATATCTATTGCAAAATAAACCTCTGTAAACTTGGCATTGCATACGTTTTCCTGAGCTTTCTCAGTTCAGGCAGCCAGCCAAAGAAGCAACCAATCTCTCTAATGCAAGTATAGCTTGTTTCTCAATGTCGTGAGAATCTATAACAGATGATATGCAAAATAGTCATATAACAATCTAAACAGTGAGAGTCCCAACCAAAACAGAAAATAAGACTTCACTTATCTGCAGAACACGGCTAAATATATACCGGCGATGGGACCTGACGTGAGTCTAACAAAACCTTCTGACGTGAAGTCAGATGCGCTATCATTTTGCCACATATCTGTGGATCAGAAGATTCATCTCAGCATGGGACAAATTTTTTTTTTACCTCCGGTGATAGTCTATTCAATGGAAACCATACTTATGCAATAGTCGTTTTCCTATAATTGTATCCTTGTATTCGATTCCTAAGATTATGGCTATGGAATTTTCTTACCATCTGCATCCAATAAATAATTCATATAAAAATACCATAACCACAAACCAAAAGAATATATAAACCAAAAGAGATTAGCTTAAAATCTTAAACCAACTTGTTTCTCATCCATATGTGGCAATACAAAAAAAAAAAAAAACTAATTAAAGTGGAAACAATTTAAACCCACATAAACAATTACTTATCAAGGGTTCCACGCCCTCTCGAACTAAATCAAGTCCAAACTGCCGATTCCCACTCACATCTTTGGTTTCAATTATACCAGAATTATTAGTAAAGCATCACCAAAAAACCTGAAGGTTGTTATTGCAAGATAATTTCCCAGTAAGTTCAGTACTGAATTGTATTCCTTACTATCGTGTTTGTAGTGTCAGCTATGTAAATGCTCCCATAATCATCAATTGTAATCCCTTTTGGATGGCTCATCCATTCGTCTCTTTGTTTCCCATCTATATATTCCCAAATCCATCATCTAAACCAGCTATTAGCTTTATCTACTATCTGCATTTTACGCATTCATTTATTCATTAGCAACAATGAGATGAAAATTACAAACCAATAAAACCATATGCTAAAAACTGATGAGGATCTCAAAGACGGACATACATGTATATCATTCAGAAAATGGAACATTAAAATCTATATGTATGACCGCAGGTGCATAACGATAGATTCTTTTGAAATCTTAGAGATTTTTCACATCTCTCCATTAACGCCACTAACCTCGCTTTGGGATGTCGGTTTATAGTATGTTAACATCTGTATTTCATGTTAGGTATTTTGTTAGAGATGTAAAATAGCATCCAAAAAAACAAACAAACATAGTGCTTAAATTTCTCAAGGTAGAAGAAACAAATTGGTACATCAGCAATGACTCGGTTTATATTTTCCGAGATTGAACTCATCATATTAAAACAACATTTGGAAAATAGCTACAACATTCTTAAAATGCCAGTGAAAAATAAAGGCTCACCAATGATTTTTTTTTTCCAATGCCCAATGGGAATTGTTTGGATATATTCACCTAAAATCAGCTTTAAGAAAGTATGAATTGCCTAGAACTATTTTTACAGAGCTTTATCACCCAATCTGCTATGAAAAATTTCCATCTACGAAAACAAACAATGATGTTGGAAATATTGTTGACCTGCTGCACACACCATCCAAGTTCAAACCCTCTTTTTACAGAACTCGTGAACCCACCTATTCGTTCTAATGCACTCAAACAAAAAATAATTAGATTTTAATCTCTCACGGAGAAGGGAAGCACTCTCGGCCTATTACAAAAAACTTTCAATGCCCACCATGGTTCAGTAGGTACAAATCAAGGGAATACAATATCTAAAAAAAAACACGATGGTATGACAAACCTACAAAATCAGAAAAAATTACCACGTTAGGATTATGATATTTTAAGGGAGAAAATAAAGAACAAAGAACTCGAGGACAAACGTTACTACGTTTACATATAGATCCGTAACTTGGTTGCTAAGAAATTTCTCTAATCCTTTCACTAAAGGTGGCATAAGATGCCAACCAATCAACCGTTATATTTGGCGTAATAATCTTAACAAAAAGTCTTAATATAGGCAGAGAGAAAAACCACACTAAAAAACCTCCACACACAATGCCTCCCCCTGCACATCTCCCGAGATACTGGGCCCACTGGGACCCACAAATTAAAAGAAAAACTGTGAGTGGAGGTTTTGTCATGGTTTTTTTTCTCGGTTCAAAGAGAACCATTGTAATCTTAATATAGATTTCCAGACATATATCTCAAAAAATAGATATCCAACAAACCTTGAACAATAGCACCGCTTCACAATTCCTTGGACAACGCATCTACGTGCCCTTTGCTTGGTACCTATGATTCATTAAAAATGTGCTTAGTATTTTGATCCTAATGTGCTTATTTTGATCCTAAGCTAGCAAAGTTTTGAGAACACAACCTTTGATCCTCATACTCCATTAAATAAATTGTAATAATTCATATCAAAGCTATAAAACCCAAATTATCTTGTAACACCAGTACGACTAATCTGGAGATAACTTCTCAAGCTCAATAATACAAAACAAATAAGTAGCTAACCAAACCCATCTGATTGAACAATTTTATATGCATGAGTTGGTAGCGGATAAAAACTTCTAAGATGTCAATGCAAAAGCTTCCTTTCTATTTCCAAGAAGCTATGTACTATGAGAAAACTTTACAAAGGTAAATCCTAAAGTACAAAGATGCATAGTTACATTCCAACATGTCATTGGCAAGAACTGTACGCAATTATTTCTGATTGCAAAAAAGTGAAACTATATACACCAGAAGTTGGCAGCTGCATGGATTGCAAAAAAGTTAAACTATATATACCAGAAGTTAGAAACAACATGGATACGTTCCTTCCATGTACAATTTGGATCAGTATTAAGGAAGATCCGACAGTAGACTACTCCACAGAAATTCCCAAGAATTTTTTCGAAACAACACATAATTCATTTTTTAAACCACAAATGCATGTCCACTCTAATTCTTAGTCAGAAACCATAAAAAATTGATAAAACGATAACAAAAAAATAGAAGGAAAAATGAGAATTACCTTTGACCGCAACCATCCACATCTTAGTACCCGGCCTTCGATGGAACCCATAAGTAAATATATTATCTGTATGAGAAATAAAATCAACATAAGTTATTCATATGTTAGTATAAGAAGCCAAAGTCACATTCATTTTAAAGAACTATAGCTCCTTGTTGCCGTCGGATGATAATGAGAAGGATAATTTTAGTGCATTAAGAAAAATTCCTTGAGAAGGAGTCCATAATGATAAACCCAACTATTTGCTAGTCGTGTTCATAAGAACAAACCCATAACAGGATTTTTCTGTACTGCAAAGATTTTGGAAGGAACTTTCATGATTTCAACCGATTATGAGTTAAGGGTACTTTGGGTCTTGGGTTGAAACAACAAATGGAAGTACAAAAATTACCTCAATGGCTATGGAGGAAACATCGTCATTCAGCATCAACACCGAGAATAGCAATACTTGTGCTAAGCTCTTTCGGGTTTTTTAACTGAAGTTGAGTTAGTATTTTTATTTCTAATAAGAACTGCTTCCAAAAGCAGTAAAATCAATTAGACGTACAAATACTAACACACTTCAGCTAATAGTTGTATTCTTTTATCTTCAGTGATCAAGCCTGAAAGTAAAGAATCTTAAGATTCATCAATTAATTGGAGAACCACTAAATTGTAGACTTCAAGTAGACTTCAAAAGAGTAGAAATAAAAAATATGGATTTAAATTGGAATGCTTACATAAATATGGATTTTTCTTACAGGACTACAAACCCTAGTACGAAAAGCTCCATCAAGATGTGTTTATATATGATTAATTTGGTGAGGACAATGAATCAAGTCAAATGAAAAAAGTAATAAGTAGAAGTCTGGCGACGATGACTCATAAAAGAGGATAAATCCAAGTACTCACTGAGACCTGAGAATTGTTATGTAGAGGCCCGTATCACCCACGTTACCACATGCAGTCATCCAATGCCGAATTTTTATGTAGAGACACGTTTATATATAATATATAGTTATCTTATCAGCTCACCTGAAATATAGTTTAATTTTGAATAGACTTAGCTAGGGATATAGGGATATATGTGTATACTACCAATAATGTATGTAAAAACACATACCTTTAAGAGCTCACAAATTCATTGGCTTCTTCCTGCAAAACATAAAGTCAATGTACGCATTATACCCATCTAGAAGCAAATGAATTCACATAATACAGTATGGGCAAAAAAATGTTTAAAAACACATAATTCGTAACCTTCTTCTTGGTTGTCGGTGCAACAAAAGCAGTGCCTGATGAAGTGTATACCGCAACAGTAGCACCACCAGCTCCAAGCCAATGTTGGTGATCAAGTCTTCGACGTTCCCCTTCATAATTACCCATCATTGAGAAGGATAGAAGTGGAAAAAAGAAAAACGCAACATCGTTAAATATAATATTGGCAATTGAATTTCCTGTTATTATAGTGTTCAAGTGAGCAAAAAACATACATACACATACTCAGTGGACAACCACAGACATCCTTATCTTTACTCAATAAAATAGCCAGATCCATTATGTTAAGCATGTATAAATAGTTACCAATGCTCACACAATGTTCTGGTAGCATGGTGTGCTAAGTAGTTCCTACTAACCTAAAAACTGCAAACCAGCCGTTTCAATTATTTTTTTCACATAAACCCCATCGTTTTTTCCCATAAATCTCGAAAGCATCAGTACAAAGGTAATATACACCTTTTTCCCGTTCCAATCAATTAAAAGACTCTTTGGCCAGGAAAATTAAAATGCAAGAAATTGGCAGCCTAATTTTTGTCATCTCTCACACAAATCCATGACCAAGAAACTTTTGTAATTCTTGAACACCCAAAAAATGCTTATATCTTTTTAGCCCACGTAGGTACTAAAGAAACATATTATTAAGTTATATATCAAACACTACATATTAAAAATACCTAAAACACGCATGAGAAAACAATTCATGTTTAAATTTGTTTGGTTATTCATCACACACAAATGGTTATGTTGAATCCCTGATACACATGTCCACCCTGTACATTTCATACACAAACGATGGTGGCCATTAAAAACACAGGAAAATACTCCAACATTGCTACACCCTGCTCGACGCGTATCCATATGGAAAAAAAATCAAACGTTTTTTTTCTCACTACCAACTTATCAAGGAAACAATGTCAATCTATGTACTACATCGTTCACAATGAAGGTACAAAAAGTACGTAAAAATTCAAACGTCATTGCTAACGTTCACAGATCTAAGGCACTATGTTGCTAAATATTGGAATTGACATTGAAAGCGCAAAGGTAAAAATTGCATAAAGGAAATATGTAATCATATCTCACCCGATGTCGTTATCACCGTGACCACCTGATGCATATTAAACTCAATTAACCCTGGGTCTTAGCTGAGTTTCTCCTCATGGATCCTGACCTGAGAAAAAAGAGTTGCTTAGTCAGGTATCTCAAGCCTAGTCAATCTGAGGATAATCTGCACAAAAAACTATTTAAACCCATATGAAACCACGTTTGGGTGACTACTGATTCTTGGAAGAAACACTGCCAAAGATCTTTTTTTTTTTGTCGACACTGCCAAAGATAATGCTCTTTGTAAGCATGGTTAATTTTAAAGCCTGGTGATTCCCCTAAAATCAAAGCATAAATAAAAAATGACGCAGACAGGTTTGAAAATGATTTACAGGTTATCAATTTCTGATGATAAAATCGTACCATATGGAGGAAAAACCGATGTCACAGTTTCCTGTGATATGCAAGAGAGAATTTTGGTGCTGGTAATCAAATCCAATAAGCTTATCCAGTGATGTTGAACAAATTATAAATACCAATAAATGTATTGAGCAATTAGAGGGGCGTCACCTAATAGGACAAAAACGGGTCATCCATAACTAATTTCAAAAACCCCTTATCTCAAATAATTTTGTAATGACTAAACAACCCTTATTTAGTTAATTTTAATTTAATTTAATTAGATAATAATTAAATTAATGAATTTTGTTTACCATAGAGAAAACAAGTTTTACATCCCTCGTGTTGGAGACCAAGAGATGGATGAAGATGGTAGAGAGGGTTTAACACAAAGTGACGATGAATCTCAACCAATTGAAGAAATAAATCGTCAAAGTAAAGAACCAATGGTTGAAAATCAACAGGTATGCCTCCAAACTATCTCCCATGAGTTCAATTTCGCACAAAATTGGCTAATTAAAGTACGTAAAAAAGTTCAGATTTTTCCACTTACTGCTCGTGTTACGGTTGGGTTGAAGCTTCGTTCCCAACCGTAATCTTTTTTTACGGTTAGGTTTTGATGAAATCCAACCGTAACTAGTTTTCAATAAAGGACGAAAGAGTTTTTTACGGTTGGGAATATGTCATTCCAAACCCAACCGTAAATAATTTTTGCATGGGTATTTATTATTCTTTACGGTTGCATTTTTTCATAATTCCAAAAGAGCTTGTGCAGCCTTCTATACTGAAAGCTTTAAACAACTCGAGAAACGAATTGAAGAGGTACAACCTATTGCAACTTCACCCTTATTCACAATCATGAGACTGATTTTCTTCAGCTTACATTGTGACAGGTTATCAAGGCACAAGCTGCTGTTTAGAGATGCAATGCTACAGTCGACTTACATCAAGAGAATAAGATATTTTTCCCCGTAACTGCTAACAACAAAGTATTACATAAGCATTTTGAGAATGTCGCATGGGATATGCTGGGGATCGCCAACGTCAAAGACATGCAACCATTAATGGGATCAGAAGACTTTTCCTTTTACTCAGAGGTGATACTAGGATATTTCTCTTTCATAGGAATGAAAAATGAAAAACTAATATTTATGGCCACCCTCCTCATCAGTCTGAAATTGAAAAACTCAGAAATCTTATTGCTCGACAAAATAAACAAGATAAAAAGGAAAGAACGAATGAGGTTGAGTATAATACTATTCCAATTTGCTGCATTTTCATGCCAGCTGCAGCCAAATCAGCTGCGACTGTTTTTGATTCTTCTGAAGCTGCCTTCGATCTATAGTACTTGACAATTGGTAGTTTCGCGAAGACGAGTGCATAGAGGAAAACACATACCAGCATAAAAGATGTGGTGATTGAGAGGAAGACCACCGCAACAGATAATTACATAAGAGATTCATAAGAAAATACCCCATGCAGTCATTTGGTATAATTGGGGTTAGAGAGAGAGAGAGAGAATCGGGAGATCAACTAGGTGTCAACTCAGAGGTTTTTCTGCATCGACTATGAAGACCAGCTTGATTTCTCAGGAGGACGTTGATGGGTGGAAGACGATTAACAGCAAGAAGGGTGTGCGTTCAGGTAACTCTCGTTCCTTATTGAACAAAAATGGATTGTGTTGTTGGATTGAAGCCAAGGGGTTTTCGTTTACAAAAGGCTATGGAAATAAGTCTGGTAAGATTCAAATCATCGAAACAAAGGGAGATAGATTCTCTACTTTATGGATTAACCAGAAGGGATTATCTTGGTTTCTAAAGGGACTATTATCAGAAATTTCAAAACCATGGTCGAAATCACAAGTTTGGAAGTTCTCAGATATGGACGAATGGCTAACTGTTACAAGAGGGAGAAATAACAATGGCGAATACATGAAATTATCGGGTCCTAACTCATGGGGAAATACGGTGGATATCTATTTTCCAGCAGGAAATCAAGGAGAGGGATGGAAGAAAGTCACTTCCATTATCAATCAACTGTGTCCGATCCAAGGGGTATCTCAGATTAAGTCTCATTCCTCTCCTGCTCCTAATTTTGTACCAAACCCCCGTTCTGTGTGGTCTAAGTTACCCCAAGAGGAGACTGGCACCCTTCTTGCTATTGAGAAAGAAAATTGGAATTTGATGGTTGTATTATCGGCTGATGTTGAATTTGTTCCATGGGAGCTTGTGGGGAAACACCTTGGTATGAGTCTTGAGAAGGATGAGGAGTTCTTTCTCCAGCCATTCTCGAATTCAAAAGCAATGTTTAAAGTCCTGAATACTGAGATGAGAAATGAGCTATTCTCAAAATCTGTTTGGGAGTTCAATGGTATAGCTTTTAGTTTCTTGCAATGGACATCTCAACTTAATCTTCTTTCTGAGGAGGATATAATCAAAGTACAATCATGCTGGATTGTGATAAAAGGGGTGCCTTTTTCTCTGTGGAATCTAAAAACTTTTGAAACTATTGGTGCAAAATGTGGGGGTATTTTGGAGGTATCGGAGGATACTAAAAATGGATATAATTTATCCGTTATGAAGCTTAAAGTCCGTGGTCCTGTCGACTCAATTCCTAAAGTTGTTGAAGTAAATTTCAAGTCGCTTCCGTTCAGAGCTTTGATTGAGAGAGCTGAGGAACAATCTTCTCTAATCTGCAATGGTCTTCATCGGATAAAAGTCTGTAACCAGGATTCAGTCGTCGGAGGTAGTGCATAAGGGGTACCACGAGTATTTCATAACAATTATGGGCATTCTACAGATTCACGGGAGGAGTCGGTTGTTGATAAAGGGAAGTCAAAGTCACATGTGCTTTCTGATAAAGCTAATCTGCACGCCAAACCTACTCAATTACGGGGGTCATCTGATTCAAATTTTATCTTTAAAAATAAAACTAGACCCCTAAAAGAAAATGAAGTCATAATAGAAGGGAAAATAAGAGATATCAACTTGTACAACATTGAATTGGGCTCTTCCTCAATTACATTGGGCCAGGATGAGTGGGCTAAAGCTAAATGTCACGGCAAATTTCCCTCGGGTTTTTTAAGTTCATCTATGACTGCTAAGAAGTCAATGGATATCATTTACTCATCGGATTCTCCTTCATGTTCTGTTAATTCAGATTTTGGTTCTTATCGATGTGGGGATTCAGGGTTTCTTCAGGATGAATATAGATCTGATTCTTCTGCTGAAAGGGGAAGACTTGCCAGATTAAATTTGGAGGCTGCTAGGGATTCAATTGAGTGTATTGGTAATCCTTGCACTTCCAATTATAGTGGAGTAAGAGCAGATTCAATCTGTAATTCAGGATCGCAACCCAAGTTGAGGATATCAATTCCAACTTCTTCTGCCTCCTCTCAATCAAATTCTGGTAACTCTAATGCTAATCCACCATTTTCTCCTACAGGGGAATTTTTTATGCAAGCATTATCTGACCCTGAAAAATAGGCTATGGTGATTTCTTACCTTGATTCTAAATACCATACTGCTTTTGATTTCATAAAAAATGTGGGTGTGTCTATGCAATTGGGTTTTCCTCAGTCTGATTATGAATTTATTAGGGTTTTAATGCACGCAATTGCACAAAATCCTGTTGCCTTCAACTATGAATGTAGGGTTGTAGAGCCTGTGGCTCTCGAGAATTGATTGAGTGTTCCTTTTGGGGTCTTCTCTTTATTTGTTAATTATGTTAAACATCATATCTTGGAATGTTAAGAGTTTGAGAAACTCTAAAAGAAGAGGGGTTGTGAAAAGATGGATTGATGTGCATAATCCAGACCTTATTGTGTTTCAGGAGACTCTTCTTGAGTCTTGCTATGATTCTATAGTTAGTCAAATTTGGGGTGGTAGAGCCCATAATTGGATAGCTTTAGATTCGATTGGGCGTTCTGGTGGTATTCTAGTCATTTGGAATCCTAATAAGCTTGCGATGGAGTCTCATATAATTGGTACTTTTAGTGTTAATATTCAATTCAGAAACCTTGTTGATAATTTTGTTTGGTTATTTTCTGGGGTTTATGGTTCTTGTGATGTTCACGAAAGGAAGAAACTTTGGAGTGAGTTGAGTCTCATGAATACTATTTGGAACCTTCCTTGGTGTATAGGAGGGGACTTCAATGAAGTGAGAATGATGGATGAAAGAAAAGGGTGTACTAACATTTCTTCGGGTATGAAGGATTTTGGTGACTTCTTTGATTCTAATTCCCTAATTGATATTCCTATTTATGGCGCGAAGTATACTTGGATTAAGAAGGGATCTCTTTCCTCTAGAAGTAAAATTGACAGATTTATTGTTACGGAAGAGTGGGATGATCACTTTCCAGGTATTCTCGTTAAAGCTTTAGGTAGGCCTTTCTCTGACCATAAGCCTATTTTTCTGTCATGTGACTTACAAGATTGGGGAGCGCCTCCTTGGAGATGTGAGAGTATGTGGCTTTTGGAACCGGGTTTCATTGAGCTACTTGAACAATGATGGGCTTCTTTGGATAATGTTTTTTCAGGTTCCTCGGGGTACATATTGGCTAAGAAGTTACAAGCTCTTAAGGGTTTGATTCGAGACTGGAACAAAAATGTCTTTGGTAAGATAGACAGGAAATGTGAACAAAATTACCTTCTGATTCAATGGCTAGACCAGAAAATTGATGATGATGACATTACTGATTCAGAAATTATTACTCATGATAATTTGATGCTTGAAAGCGAGAAATTGGCTGATATGAAAGAACAATTTTGGAGAGATAAATCTAGAATTCAATGGAATGAGGAAGGTGACAGAAACACAAGTTACTACCATAGGATTGCTAAGATTCGAAGAAGAAGAAATACTTTCAACAGTTTAAAATTAGATTCAGTTTGGGTAGACGATAACCTTCAAATTAAAAATGCCATTTTGGATCATTTTACCTCCAGATTCAAGCTTTCCGATACTTCTGTTGGGGATATGGATTTCAAGACCCTCTCTGTCGAGGATGCTGCTTCGTTAGAAAGACCTATTCTTGAAGAGGAGGTGGTCTCAGATCTTAAACTTCTTGGTCAGAACAGGGCGCCGGGTCCTGATGGCTTTCAAGTTGGTATTATCTTAAAGTGTTGGAGCTTCATGAAGGATGATATTTTGAGAGTAGTGAAAGATTTCAAGAACTCAGGGAAGATTGATTGGCGTTTGAAGTCCACTTTTCTTGCTTTAATCCCAAAGAAGCAAGTGGTTGAGGAGATTAAAGACCTGAGGCCCATCAGTTTGACTAGCACTATCTACAAAGCTATCTCAAAAATTCTAGCTGAGCGTCTTAAGGTAATGCTTCCTAAACTGATCTCTGATCAGCAATCGGCTTTTATTAAAGGTAGACAAATCCTAGATAGTATTCTAGTTGCCAATGAATGTCTTGATTCTAGGCTTAAACTCGGTACTCCAGGGGTTGTGTGTAAAATAGATCTTGAAAAAGCTTTCGATAACGTGAAATGGTCTTTCCTTATGGAGGTTCTTAAAAAAATGGGGTTTGGTCGAATATGGCAAAAATGGATTTACGGTTGCATTGCTAAGGTTCCTTTTTCTGTCCTTATTAATGGATCTGCGTTTGGTAAGTTTACTTCGGAGAAAGGGTTGCGCCAAGGTGACCCATTATATCCATTCCTATTTCTCCTTGTTTCTGAAGTTTTGACTATGATGTTTCGCAAAAGTCGAGCTAGATGGTTTTTGGGTGGTTTTATGTCTTCCTCTTCTAATGATGCTATTAAAGTTAGCCATCTTCAATTTGCTGATGACACGCTAGTTTTTCTAGATGACAATGTCGAGCAAGTTAGGAATTTGAAGTATATCCTACTTTGGTTCCAATGCATCTCGGGTCTAATGACTAATTTTACCAAGTGTAACCTGTTTGGTGTTGGAAATGTACAGGATCTTGAGGGTCTGGATGATATATTGGGTTGTTCCTGTGATACCTTCCCTACTCAATACCTCGGTATGCCGCTTGGAGATAAAGCTAACTCTGCTGCAAAATGGGACAGAATCGTGGAGCTCTGTAAGGCAAGATTAGCCTCTTGGAAGCGAAGAATTCTCACTAGGGCTGGTAAGCTCACTCTTATAAAAAGCGTTCTTCAAAGTATTCCAATCTATTATTTCTCTTTGTTCATGGCTCCTACTAAAGTCATAAATTCCATTGAGAAAGTTATTAGAAATTTTTTATTGGATGAGTCCGTGGATTCAAAGAAACATCATTGGGTAGGTTGGAGGAATGTTCGTAAATCGTTAAAGATGGGTGGTCTGGGTATTCGAAGTTTAAAGCATCTAAACTGCTCCCTTCTCCAAAAATGGTGGTGGAGACTTGGTAATGAGCCCAAAGCTCTATGGTCTAGAGTTGTTAAAGACAAGCATGGTCTGATAGACTTTGGATGGAGAACTGACAAGCCTAAGGGGAAGCATGGTATCAGTTTTTGGAGGAATATTTACTCAACTGCCGAGGATTTCTTCAAGCTATGTCAATTTAAGATTGGTAAGGGCGACAAAATTCGTTTATGGGAAGATAAATGGTGCATTCAAGGTACTCTTTCCACCCTTTGCCCTAGTCTTTACAACATTTCTAGAACAAAAAATACTTCTATCCTCGCTGCTTTCCAAGATAGTGAAAATGGCTTTCACTGGAGCTTGGGGCTAACTCATAGAAGGCGTTTGTACGATAATGAGATTTCTGAACTTACTGTTTTGTTTCCTTTGCTGGAGTCGGTTGTCTTCCTTCCTAATTTTGAGGATCAGTTGGTTTGGTTGGGTGATAAGAAAGGAAAGTTTACTGTCAAAGCGGCTTATGCACATCTTTCTCAAGGTACAAACCCTCTTATTAATTTTCCTAGCTCTAAAGTTTGGTCCAGGGCCTGGCCTCATCGTGTTGGTTTCTTTCTTTGGCAAGTTTGCTTAAATAGACTGCCCACTCTAAGTAATCTTCATCATAGGCATACCGCACTAGACTCTCCCAATCTTTGTTATCTGTGTGGCATTGCTAAAGAAACCGAAGACCATTTTCTCCTGCAATGCCCCGTTGCCATGCGTGTTTGGAATTACTTCATTATTTTGGCTGGTGGTGGTACCTTGTTTCATACAGTAAGAGAGGTCATTGTGGGTTGGAAAAAAGCCCCTTTTTCTGCTCAAGGTGTTCAACTTTGGAAAAGACTCCCTGCAGCAATTCCGTGGGGCTTATGGAAAGCTCGGAATGATATCGCTTTCGAAAGAAAATCTTTCAAGTTGAATGATGTTATTAGAAACATAAAAATTGATGCTTTTAATTGGTTTAGGGGTTTGGATTGTTTTAAGGGTATTGATACCTCTACTGTTATTACGGGGTGGGCGCATTTCTTTTTAAATCCTCCCTAAGTTGTTCCTTTTGGTTAAGGTTTTTAGTTGGGTTCTTCCCTTCCTGTTGTTGGATTTCAGTCTTTTTTCCTAGCTTCTCTAGCTAGTGGGTTTTGTATTTTTTCATTCTTTCAATATATCTCCTTCTTTGCTGAGCAAAAAAAAAAGAGATTCATAAGAAATCCACAACATACCAAGGAAAATTCAGATGTTACTACTAGTGTGCCACTTACTTGCTCCATTGCGAAGACCACTCTTGGTATTTTCAAAGGCTGCTTTTGTTATTAACCTCAAAGATGACGTTAGAAGCCCCGATGCAGCCATCCCATTCAAGAAAATCTACAGTTGCTTCAAGATTAAAATACCACCAAACGTTGGAATGTGATTTCAGTGGGAGAGAAGAGAACATAGAGATTTTTTATTTTTAATATTCAGGATAAATTACGTCTAGGTTATCCAAGAGAAAAATAGAATCGAACCTAGCCGTAAACAATTACGATTGGAAATTTCAGTCATCCAACCTAGACGTAATCAAACTTAAAGTTTTTAGAAAGATACATGAAACATTACGTCTAGGTTTTCCCTATAGAGAACTAAACCGTAGACAATTACGTCTGGAAAATGTAGTGCATAAACCTAGACGTAAACTAAAATCTGAAATTTCTTCAAACATACAGGAAGAATTACGTCTAGGTTGATCCTATAGAAAAACAAACCGTAAACTTGATAATTACGGCTAGGTTTAAAAAAGGAAAATTCAGTAAACTAACCTAGACGTAAGACTACATTTTACGGCATGATTAAAACTAAACCTAGACGTAAGACTACATTTTACGGTTTGATTCAAACAAAACATAGACGTAAGACTACATGCAAATGCTATTTTACGGTTGAATTCAACCCGAACCCAGACGTAAGTTCTTCATAATCAAATTTTACGTTTAGAAATTAAACCTGAACCTAGACGTAACACCAGCAGAAACGTAACTGAAGTTGAATTGAATTGAAATTGAAGCTACCGTGGAGGAGAGGAAGAGGAGCAGTTTTTTTTTCTTGAATTATAATAGAAAATATTAGGTTTTTAAGTTTTTATTTTAGTTCAAGGCTAATCTAGACATTTTGCTTTGGTGTTAGGATATCCCACAACCACTTTTTTGGACATTAAGAATCCAAGTGAAGCCCCTCTAATAGAATGTGACGCCCCAATAATAGCCTTCTTAACTAAGAGTAGTCAGTTCACGTATTGACAAGAATGTCGGCGCCAATAATAAGTAATAACAAACTCCAATGGCTCTAGAACGATAACTAAACTGATGGTACTCGATAAAAATGAAAAATTGTTAGAATGGTGCAAATTTACATGACCATATATGCTTTTTTATAATGCAAATAAGCTTTATGTCAAAACAACGCACCGAAAGTTTCGACAAAGCTTCGGTGCAAGGAATAGTGGGATACTTAAGCTTAAAGTTGCACAAGATCACTATTCCCTGCACTTGCCACCATTAGTGGTAGTACGACCACCCCATATGCATAGTCTCCAGCACCACCAAATGCTCCAACTGTTGTTTGCATCGTCCTGAAATGCAAGTCAACTAACTTTTTTTTTTTGCTTAATAATAAAGTCTACTAATCATAATTAGGATATTTCCATCCATTTAAAGAAGACTTCATGAAGTTGCACTGTTACTATTTTTACATGGAGATCTTTGGTTGTCTATTTTTCCCCTCCTTCTTAAACCCATATTTCATCCATTTACTCTAATCGTAACGTATGAAAAATTATGTACAAATTCCATTTGAGTACTAACAAAATAATTCGATATCATGTGCAACAGAATACATCACTACATTAAGCCCTAACAGATTAACTCATGATCAACATAATACACTACTACATAAAAGGTAATTACATTTCCATTCCGAAGTGAAATGTTAATAAGTCTATATCGGCATAATGTAGTTATTAATTCCTCCGAAACCAGGCTTATCTTTATTTCTTCCCGAGCAATGGCAATCTCCTTCAAAACAGGGCCGGCCCTGAGCTTGATGATGCCCAAAGTAGCCTTCAAAAATAGTGCCCCATGCACTACTGATTAGTAGCCATTTGACCAAGTCAACTTATGGTGACTATCGGTGAAAGTTATTAGTTTAATATGGTAGGCCGATAATAAGAAGAGATAACGGTCTCCTGCAATGATCAACAAACGAAAACGACAACTAGAAGGCAATGGACAAAAGTTCTATTCGAAACGGACTCAGAAAACTTTCTGCTCTTCGTCTCATCAGTTACTGAACCCCCTTGGCATATCTCAGGGATGATTAAAGAAATAAAGTATCGAATACGACAGATTCCGCAGGCCACTATCCAACACAACTACAAAGAAAGAAATCAAGCAGCAGATGGATTGGCCAACCAGGCGGCAGACGGAAGTCAAATGGGAAACTTTTCAACCAAAATTTGGGATCAAGCAATCCCGGTTTGTATTAGTCAAGTTATCTTCCATGACTCAATGGGTACCACGTACCCGCGTCAAATTGTAACCTAATCTTCTATTAATAAAATGCATGCTTCAAAAAAAAAAAAAAAAAAAACAAACGAAAACGACGGAAACGCAATAGAAAAATTATGGATCGTGTTTTTATTTTATTTTTGTGATTCATTGGTGGGCAGTTTCGGATATTAAAATTGGTAGGCATATAGCCATATGTATATAATTGTAACGGCCCTGAGTTTAAGGAAGAGAGAAGTTTAAAGGACTCTTTTTTAACCAAGGAGGAGTTGCGAGGAAGAAAATGTTACTGCATGTCTTTAATTTGATTTCTTTCTTACTTGGGTCAGGGGCGGAGCCACATGGAAGGGTGGGTGTGCACTTGCCCACCCAACCCATCAGGATTCCAAGCCTAATTTTTCGTATTTTAGCCCAATTTAGTTATTTTTACCCATTTTGCACCCCTTAAATGTCCACTAATTCATGGCTTTCCCACCCAATTCTCAAAACCTGGCTCCGCCCCTGACTTGGGTGGGTGAATACGAGTCCTAATAAAGCACTTACACCATTCCAGGAATTTAACTCAGCGGCCAAACACTGTATGATTTTCCATAAATCTCTCCGCATGAGATATTCTTTTTTCTATTGCTGCCCTTACAGTGGATTAATATTACAAACTATACCAAGTTCGATGTTGACTTTTGTGCTCAAAACCAGGGGAATTTTTCTTTTTGATGCCCCACAATTTTTGATGCCCGAAGCAATACTTCGGATGCTTCGGCTCAGGGCCGGCCCTGCTTCAAAACATGAACCAAATGTAAGAAGCAACATAATTGAATAACCATTACCTACAAAATCAAAATAAAACAAAGGGGCTTCAGTAGTGAAAAAAAAGAGTTGATAATGATGAAAATCAAATAAAAGAAAAATTGAAACAAATAATTACGTGCTCTGTTGACACCGTGCGGAGATCAAGGCAAACAAATAAGAAAAGCTACCAAAAAAAATAATTAAATTCTTTCGAGTAATATTCAATACGTGTTGAACAAACCGTAGCAAAAGAAAGTATGATTACCAGAAGAATCAAGAGGAAAGAGAAGAAGTGAGAAAGAAAAGCTCGGGATTAGGTTTTCTCCGCAACATATATACAAAAGAACCCAGCTATCTAATCTCACAGCATAGAAAAAAACTATACCTCTGTCGCTAAATTAGGCATAAGAGCTTAAACCTGGAAATAATCATTAGCACGGAATTTCCATAAATATTTTTATTAAACGAATAGGTTTTCTTCGCTAAATTTGGTGCAAGCTGTTGTTTAATACCTCCAAGATTTTTTCTATAAATAAAACGATAGTAACAGAAATAAAAATACATTTTTGGCCCTTATATAAATTCAAAAACAGAAATTAAAGATTTAGTCTAATGATTTGTAGCAGCTCTTAGATTTGTTTCCCAAGTTATAGTGAAAAAATCTTAACTTAGACTTAAAAAAGTTTGAGAAAAAGAATGGATTTTTTGTTTCTACCAAATTTAACGGAGAAGCCACTGTTAACGAAATAAGAAAATATTTAGGTCTTCTTCTTTTAGCGGTTGATATATCAGAACTTTGACGGGCTTGATTTTATTGAGAAGATGTAAACGTGGTGTAAGGATACGAATAAAATTTCAACCAATCAAGATTAAGGATTTCGTCGACACCCAACATAAAAAGAGGGTGAACGTTATCGCTCAATTTGGAGCATAAGATTGAATCAATTTGATTTACAATTAACGGCCACGAAATGTAAGGGGCTAACTTGTATTTCGGCCAATTAGGATCGAGGGTTTTGTTCACCGGCTAATAGGAGGGGAGGTAAGCGCAACTCTCGATGTGGTGTGAGAGGTGTGGTTGGGTGTTTAGGTTATTGATAATTGATAATAATAATAATAATAATAATAGCAACAAAGACTCTTTTTTTTTAACATTTTTTTTTTTTTGGTCAGTAAATGAAAGTCTTTTGTCTGTGTGTCAATGAAGTAGGTTAAATTTTATCTAGTCATGTATATGCATATTCATATTATGTACGTATTATTTGTTTATAAATTTGGTCGATGTGTCGCGCGCCTCCTCGCCAACCTAGTTAGCAATTCGGGGTTCAATGAAGTAGGTTAAATTTTATCTAGTCATGTATATACGTATTATTTGTTTATAAATTTGGTCGATGTCTGTACCCTAGTTTGCAATTCGGGGTTCGGCATACGTACGGAACGGCAAACGTACGTGTATTATTCGGATTTGTAAAAATTAAATTCGGTCAACGCTTCGTGGTTCGGTAGTAGTTCGGAACGGGATACGTACGTGTATAATTCGTTTTCGAGATATGAGTTCGGTACAAAAAATTCGGCAGACATATATAATAAACTAATAAGTATGTATAGCCATAAATGACTAATTTATACACTTATATGCATTGCATGAGGTGAAAAATGTGTTTTAATATGACAAAAAAGTGATTATAGGTAAAATATGGGAAACAACTAACACAAATCAGTGTTTGGCACATTGGTTTGGTCCTAATCTTGTGAAACAGGGGTCTCAGGTTCAATTCCCTCCACTAACAACATTTTTTTGTAAAGGAAATTAATGGTCAAACAGAACATACTTTAAAGTCAAATCGAATCAAACGACCGAATTATTCGCGGATAATTCGGTTTCCTCACATTAGACGCGTATCAGGGTCGGGGTTTGAATGGGACGCGTATAATTCGCGAAAAGTATCGATTCGCGAATAATTCGCCGAATTGCTAACTAGGGCCTGTACTGTTAATATGAGGATGATTTGTTTGTATTTGTATGCCATTGCCATGGAATGTTTTAATTGATTTGTTCAAAACCGTGGAATGTTTTAATTGATTTGTTCAAAACCGTTTTGTGTAACGCCAAATAGGTTAGATTTCATTTAATCCTGTATAGTTATGATTTTGTGATATTTATTTACTATAATTATTGTGTGTTGTTACATTTTTCTCATAAATTTTGTTCTATTAATTTTGTAACATTTGTATTCTTATAAAAATGAATATTATAATGAAATATTTTTTTTATCTTCATAAAAATGAAACAATATTAATTTCATATTTGAATAATTAAAAATAAATTACAAAGTTAAAAATTACATACTAGGCAAGCGAGCGACAAGCTGTGCCGCTAGCCCTTTTTGAATAGCAAAACCTATCCTATTAAAAATAAAATCTCGTGAGCCAGGGGTCATTAAAAGATTTTTCATAAACATGTTAATGAAAGTTTTAATGAAAGATTTCTCGTGAGCCATAAAATAAAATATTTTTTGAACTAATTAATGAATTAGTTTTAATTAATAATATACATGGTAATTAAAAGATTTTTCATAATAATATAGTTAATTAATAATATACATGTTAATTAAAAATGAAAAAATAATTAATTAATTAATTAATTAATGGTAACTAATATATAATAACCATAATTACCTTCCACTCATAAAGAGTTTCCCTAGAGGAACTTCTTGTGGTCGCGATGGTTTGCGTGCGCAACATTTGGTTGATGTTTTGAGTGGTGCAGCAGCAGCAGTGGCTGATGATTTGTTGGCTTCAATCACAGGGGTGGTCAACCTTTGGTTGGCTGGCAAGTGTCCCGAGGTTCTGGGAGAGCTCATCGCCAGTGCTCCTCTGACTCCTTTACTGAAACTTGGTGGTGGTTTAAGGCCTATTGCGGTAGGTACTATCTGGCGTCGGTTGGTCTCTAAAGTTGCCGCTTTCTCAGTCGGCAAAGCCATGTCTTCTTATTTGGGATATCATCAGTTTGGGGTTGGTGTGCCTATAGGGGGAGAAAGCATACTTCATGCTGCAAATAGTCTATTGGAACTAGAAGGACACTCGGATAAGATGTCAATGCTGCTTATTGACTTCTCGAATGCCTTCAATATGGTGTGCAGGTCTCATCTCATCAGAGAGGTTCGGCTTCATTGTCCAGGTATTTCTCGTTGGGTTGAATTTTGCTACGCTAGGCCTGCTAAACTCTTCTACGACTAGGGCTGCACAAACCCGACCCAACCCACCGACCCAACCCGCACCCGCCAAAAAATACCCACACCCGACCCAACCCGTTCAAGCGCGGGTCGACTATGGATCGGAACATTTAAACCCTCCGTATGTTGGGTTGGGTGCGGGTAGCACCTTCTATTACCCGACCCAACCCGCCCACCCGCCATAAAATATCCTAGCCCTTAGATTTTCTCCCAACCGTTTAATCTAGCCGTTCAATTTTCATATATAACGGAGAAATAAATCATAACTAAACCTAATCGCTCTTTTCTCTCAGTTTTTATTATCTTCTTCGGTCTCCCTTCTTCACTTAGGTGACTTTCACCACAAAATCACCTCCACTATTCAGTTCAATACCACCGTAAAATAACTCAAATCACCACCAAGGCAACACGGTAAGGTAATTTCATCACATGATTATGTTCATTGATTTGAATTTTATTGTTAGGGTTTATGTTCTTTGATTTTAATCTGATTGTTTGCTATTTTGATTGAAATTTGAATTTTATTATTAGGGTTTATATTTGTTCTTTGAATTTAATCTGATTGTTTGATATTTTGATTGAAATTTGAATTTTATTATTAGGGTTTATATTTGTTCTTTGATTCATTTGCATGTCTTTTTTGTTTGTTTTTGTTTCTTTAAAATGATTGACGATAACTAATAAGGTTAAACTGTTTTACTTAGGAAATTGGCTGAAACTTGAAGCTCGCCTAAGAGGAAATCAATTGAAAGGATGAATTATCCTTTTAGAGAGGTATATCAATTCCACTTTCAATTGTATCGTTGAATTATGCTTTAAGTGATTTGAATACCTTATACTGTTGTTGAAGTAAGGTCATGGGTCTTGGTTTGTTTCATTGTTTGTGATTTTAGTTTGATTCTCCAGGGTTTGAGCTTGGAGCTTTGTTGAAAATTATGTAGACTATCATTGTTATTCCAGATCCCTTTAAGGATCCATTTGAGTCTCTTTTTAAAATTTTATTGATCAATTTGCTTGACAAGGTCATTGCAATTTGAACGCATTATCACTTTATTCCCTTTTTAGTTTTTAATTAGTGCATCTCTTGTTAATATTCATTACATTTTCAACATTTCAATTCATGATATAGATTCAAGGATAATATGTTCAGTTTCCATCAGAACAATGGCTTCCAACCCATTTATTTTGTACATTAATGGAACTGAATCATTACTAACTAGTCCAAATTTTAACTGATCAAAATGGGTTGGTAATGATATGGGTTGGTAATGATATGATGTCTTTCTACATTTTAAAACTAGTCCTAGCTTCAGAATTATTCCATGACTTTCATATGTTTTCTTTAGAGATTGAATAGTTATTTTTCAATTTGAAGTTGTTGGTGTTGTTGATTCTCAGCCTTTACCATGGTTGTACTTTCTTGGTTCTTTTTCAATTTAACTATGCTTATGCCCCTCTCTCCACTGGACTGTTTTTTACACTTTTCCTGTTTTTGGCTTATTTGCAAGGTGAATTGGATTGTGCAAACCAAATTGGATGGTGCTAATATGAATCATTGATAGTCAGATGAATAGATTTCTTTTATTGATACATGTTAATAGTCTTTGATGAAGACTGATTTCATTCATTCAAATTGTTCACTTTGCTTGTTGCAGAGCTATTTGGTGACCTTGTTTCTTCTTCCATGATGATAGATGATGATTGATTCTTATTTGGTGATCTTGCTAGTTGCTACCACTAGCCTTCCAAGATTATTTTAATTTGTACTTTGCACTTTGCAGTATTAAAACTTGAGTTTATTGTAAACTTTGAATGTTATAAGTAGATTTTAAGATGCATGAATATTGGTTAAAAATAAAAAATGGTTTATCAGGTGGATTGAGGACCAAACAAATAATAAGGCCATGCCAAAATTTCAGTAAACGAAATTAGGACGGGTATACCCGCCACCCACCCTGCCCAACCCGCCTTAATGTGGGTCGGGTGAAAACCGACCCGCTGTGATGTTGGGTCGGGTGCAGGTGACAACTTCTGTTACCCGCCATCAGTGGGTTGGGTGGTGGGTAAGGCAAAAACCGACCCAACCCAACCCATGTGCAGCCCTATCTACGACCAATACATCTTGTCTTCCTCCTTAGGAGTTCAGCAAGGTGATCCTCTTGGTACCCTCCTGTTTGCTTTGATTCTTCACCCTCTTGTGAAGTCCATTGCTTCTCATTGCAAGATTGATTTACATGCTTGGTATCTTGACGACGGAACTATTGTCGGAGACACTTTGGAGGTTGCCAGAGCTCTGAAGATTATAGAATCTGAAGGACCGGCCAGGGGATTGCATCTCAATATCAAGAAGACATAAGTTTTTTGGCCTACTCTCGATCCTCGTAGTCTTGAGGTAGGTGTTTTCCCTAGAGATATTGGGAGGGCGAGTAAAGGTGTTAAGCTTTTAGGTGGACTTGTGAGTTTGGATATGGACTTCATGAGTGACATGGTTTTGGGTAGGGTGAACAAGACTCTTCAATTAATGTCAGCTATCAAAAATCTCAAGGACCCTCAGAGTGAGATGCTATTGCTTCGTAACTGTGTTGGTGTCTCCAGATTATATTTTTCCATGCGCACCACCAATCCTGCTGCTATACAACAAGCTGCTGACCTCTTTGACGATCACCTACTCAAGTATTTGAGGCTTCTGATAACGGGGGATGGAGTTGGCTTCGTGCCTCTGCAACAGAGATTATCTACGTTGCCTATCAAGGATGGGGGGCTTGGGTTGTATACTATGGCAGACACTCGCGTCTACTGTTATCTTGCCTCTCAGAGTCAGACAACCTCTGTGCGAAAGGTGATACTTGGTAGTTTATTCCCTGCTGATAATGGTGATGCCTACAAGCTAGCTCTTCATAAATTTACTCAGGTATGTGATTTTCCTTCTAATTATTGCGTCGACGACACTTCCCCCCCCCCCCCTATGCACTCTTTGGCAGTTACGTATTTTGGTGCGATCAAGAAGCGAATCCCTGCTCAGTTTACTTTATCTGCTAGATATTCTATGTTATGGCAGTGTAACCAGATCAAGCATGCTCAAGATTATCTTTTGGCCATCCCGGTTAATGGTCTTGGTCAGTTGCCTCGTCCCCCGTCAGTTCAGGGCTGTTGTTTGCTATCGTCTTGGTATTCCTTTGTTCGTCGAAGGTGGGTTGTGCTCTTGTTGTGATAAACCTATGGATATTTTTGGCGATCACGCACTCCATTGTGCTAAGGATGTTGGGATTAAGTTTCGCCATGATTTAGTTCGTGATTTAGTTATTGATATTTTCTACAAAGCTTGTGTCCCTGCACGCAAGGAAGCGAATCTGGGTATTTTAACGGATGATAACAAGGATTTGAGGCCAGCTGATATTCTTGTTCTCAATTGGGAGAACGGGCAAGTTGTGTGTATGGACGTCACAGGAGTCTCCCCCTTCACCGGTGATGGTGTTCGTGCCTTTGTTCCAGGGCAGGCCATTTCGAAGGCAATCGCGCGCAAGCATACCAAATATTCGTCTGATTGTGTTTCTCATGGTTATGGTTTGGGCGTCTTAGCTTTTACTACTCTAGGAGAGCTTAGCGATGATTTTATTTCTTTCTTCAAGCGTCTAAAGAATTGTTTAGTTAGCAATGACGCTGGTAGTGGTTTAGGAAGCTTTATTTTCCATAGGTTGGGTGTCGTTATTCAGAAAGGGGTTGGAGCTCAGCTTGTTGCTCGGCTACCAACCAAAGGTGTTGTAATCTAAAAAAAATTTTTACAAATTAGCCCATAAATAAGAGTAATAAAATATTTTCATGCATTCATGCAAAGTCAAATATAGATATAAATATTTCAAAACTAGTCACAAAACACCAAGGTAACCAAACTTGTGGTACAAAAAATCCATCCATATTATTTTTAATAAATAAAAACCATTTGATTAAAAAGTGGCACAAAAACCCCAAGTCAAATAATAATGAGTAAATTTAGTTTTTGTTACTTAAAAAAAACTCAAACATACCCTTTTTATCTTTTCTTCTTCTTCTTCTTTTCTCCATTTTTTCTTTCTTCTTTCTTCCATCTCCATCTCCTTCTCCCCACCACCATCACCACCAGCAGCAAAAATTACACGAACACCAGCAACAAATCCTCCGTCACCACCAGCAGCAACACTTACGTTTCCTCCACGAACACCTCGGTCTTCTCCACGAACACCTCCGTATCTTTTTCTTCTATTTTTGTTCAGATCTATCACCAACAGTAGCTCCGCCACCACCAAATCAGCCGCTATGTCCAAATCCGTCACCAACACCACCTCTATCTCATCCACGAACACCTCCTTCTCTTTTTCTTCTCTTTTTTTATTTATATTTATCACCCACAGTAGCTTCGCCACCACCAAACCAGCTGTTATGTCCAGATCCTCCACCACCAACATCTTCGTCTCCTCCATTAACATCATCATCACTACTTCAGCCTCCTCCTTCTATCATCTAAATCCATTAATACCTTCAAATTCGCCACCAACAACACCTCCTCCTTCTCCTTTTATCCTCTACAATCAACACAATACTTGCAGATCCACCCTCATTCAATCCTCTACAACCACCAACAACAACACCTTCTAATGTATCATCACCAGCAAATGATGATATATCTTCATCGTCGAAATCAATGTTGTGTTGGGGAAATGACAGATTTATGATGAAACCAAAATTGGTTTCATCAAATTCTTACAGTTTTGATAGGTGAAAACAATAAACTTATGATGAAACCAAATTTGGTTTCATCATAATCTTACCTATTTTCTATCATGAAACCAAAGATTTTAACGATGAGAATTAAGTTTATCATGAAACCAAATTTTGGTTTCACCTAATTTTTGTCTAGTTTATTCGTCTTGACTTGGAAGTCGTTGTGTTTGGTTTCATCATTGAAGTTGTGTTGGTGAAATGACAATGTGTGGAAAAATAATGAAACCTAATTTTTGATGGTGAGATACAGGCGGATTGTTTATTGTTGAAACTAGTCTTAGTTGAGGAGGTTTCATCGTATTTTTTTCATTTTGTTGAATATTGATCTCTATGAAAACCAATTTTTTATGGTGAGACACAAGTGGATTGTTTATTGTTGAAACTATTCTTAGTTGAGGAGGTAATGGTAGTGGTGGTTGTGTTGATGATGGTTGTGGCGGTGATGGGGACTGTGCAGTTGACGGTGGTGGTAGGTTTTATTTTATTGTGTTTCATTTTTTCTTCGTTCTTCTTTCTCCTTTCTTTTATGATGAAACCAAAATTTGGTTTCATCGTTTTTCTGTTTGGTTTCATCTAATTCGGTGAAACCAATTTTGGTTTCATCATTTTTTTCTGGTGGTGGCGCGGTAATGGTCGGTGGTGGTCAGCGGCGGTGATTGGTGGTGGCGGCGGAGGTGGAGGTCGGCGGTGACGGACAGTGGTGGTCGGCGTTGGTGGTTACGCGGTGGTGGTGTTGCTGGTGGTGGGTTGTTGTTGGTGGTGATAATATAATGAAATTTAAAGGTGGGGTTGATTTTTGTTTTTGTTGGGGTGATTAAAATAGTAGAAGAGTAATATAGACAGTTTATGTTAAATGGGGTTTTTGTGAACAATGTTTTTTTGGCGGAGTTTTTGTGCATGGATAGTGACACCTTTGGGGTTATAACTCGCGGACTATAAATATTTAGTTAAATACATTCATGCAAAATGCAAATATAATTAACATAATAATTAAAATATTTTCATGCATTCATGCAAAGTTAAATATAGAGATAACTTTTAGTTTCCACAAATATATTCATGCACATGCAAATACAATTAAAACAATAATAATAAAAATATTATAAACGTTTATTTATATGTTAATAATATTTAGGGTAAATCCCGTTTATTACCGGGATGCCCTTGTGTCTAGCTTATATAAATAGAGGTTGTATTCTCCTCTTTTGTTACACACATTAATAAGAACTAGCTTGAAACCCGTGCAACGCACCGGGTACAATAGGAATCGTCACCCATTTGGTGAGGCGGGGCTTCACCCCGCACCCGTCCTAAAAGGAATACCAATTAACAGTTGCAATGTATAATGAAAATTACAATTATTATTTAGTAGTCTAACAATTGGAACCAGATTTACTAATTATATACTTTTAAAATGTTGGAGATTAAGAAATCATCTTAAAAAAGTATACTTTGAAATCAATTAGTATATCATGATATTGGCAACATCTACGATCTAGATAATTGGAAAATTTGTATTTGAAGTCTGCCATTCAAAGTAGCACTTCAACTACGCTTAGTCTTGCTAAATTTTAGAATGTCCATATAACATCTCTTCGTTAATCAATTTTTTCAACTTAAAGTAAATAAACAAAGTCATAACAATATTCTACCTCAACACACCAGTACCAATGGCATCTAGTTGGGCCGCATCTCATTTTTACTTCACCTGCTATATACTCCCTACTTTTCTTAGGTACGATATCATATACTCCCTACTTTTCTTAGCTGCATTAAAAATCCAGCGGCCAACTTATCCTCCAGCTCCAACTCCCTGTAGTTAGATAAAAAATTGCACTCGCCATATCGTTGTATCACTACCTGTTATTACAGACAAAAAAAATGATATTAATATAAAATATATTTCCAACCCTAGATACTGAAAATCATATGAAGTGCATCCCGTTGAAGATGGTATAATCAATAAAATGTGATATTATATCTTTCTTCAGAATTTATATACTCTTGTTAAGAATCAAGTTCTAACTTAAGTGCTCCTCTACAATCCAACTCCCTATTCTTAAATGATAAAATATGATATTAATATAAAATAGATTGTCAACTTCAAATAGTGCAAATCATATGAAGTGTTTCCTGTCAAAGAAGATGTAATCAAGAAAATGGACTGATATATCTTTTTTTCAGAATTCACATATATACTTGCATTAAGAATAAAGCGATCAATTCAACTGATCTTCTAAGCTCCAACTCTTATAGTTGAATGAAAAAAATACGATATTAATATAAATAGATTGTCAACTTAAAATACTTCAAAGCATATGAAGTGCTTCCCGTCAAAAAAGATGTAATCAATAAAATGCAGTGATATATCTTTTTCAGAAATTAAGCATGTTTTATAACTGCCAGTTTGAGGCCTTTCTTGACTTCCTTGCTGCCAAAGACACCCTACACTAATGCAAGTAATGTTGTGCAATAGGCAAAAAGAAAAAAACGCAAAACCCTACCAAAATAAATAGAAAATCAAAGAATCTAATATCAGATAAATTTAATGAATAAGAAACCAAACGAAGCCTAAATGACCTGAACACAATCTCAAATGATAAAAATTCTTATACCCTAGCATATAATTGACTTGAACCTTTCATTGTTACATCTCGGTCTTTAGCAATTTGTTTACTCTCTTCTTCCAAGGGTATATAGAGCCATCTAACATCTTTTATAGTGCTTCTTTTACACACTTTTTTTTACTTTAGATAAACCCCACATTCAAGTTTCTAGAAATATCTTCTTACACTTGAGTACAACGGTTCAAAAAAATATTAGCTGGAAAATTAGGTTATGTATGTACCCATAGATCTTTTAGGAGATTTAGCAGATAAATTCATTATAAAATATTATTTTTCCACCGTTCATCGTCTAGAATAATCTTTCTTGTTATATAAAAGAGTCAGTTAGTTGCGGAGAAATCTTATAACTCTACAGTGCCAGTTAGTAAGCTCATTTACTTAGTCTAATGTGTAATGCGACCGTAAGAAAAATTGGTTTCTAAAGATATCTTTATTCGAAAACAGTAATCAATTCTTTAAATAAACTAAGATAAATGGGTCTAAGTAATCTCAAAAATAAAATTAAACTAAACTCTAGATATTAAAGCATAAAACCAGATAAAGAATGATTAATTGGGGCTCGGGCTCGGGCGCAGGCGAGGGTGTGGGTTTATTAGACCCCTATCTTTTTACTGAAATGTTTTACATTTCACCCACACATGTAAAAGAATTTTTACATTTCACCCGCATGCTTACCTCGTGAAGCATATTACGCCTCACACGTGTAGACACAGATTTCTTGACACCTGTGCCTCGAGATGAATCTCGAATTTTTTGAATGCGTTTTACTGTTTTTTTAACGCGACTTTTACTTACCTTTTTCAACGTTCGAGATGCGTAAATCACGGACAGTCTGTCGCGCATTGGATTCTTTTCGACCGTTAAAATTTTTCTTGCTATAAATACGAGTTGAAAACTTCATTTGTAAACACACCTCAAAACTCTTCTCTTCTGAAATTCTTCTTCTTCTCTGCTTTCAGAAATATCTTAGTTTTTATTTAAGTTTTTATTAAACCCAGAAAACGTTGAGTTCTTCACTGAAACAAGTTGTAGATTACAGAAACATAATTTTGTACTATTACTTCTTAATTTACAGAAACATAATTAGTTTACAGAAACATAAAATTGTTGTTTACATTACTCTGAAACAAATTGTATTATCAATTTGTGTTTTAGTTTTCATCTCTGCTGCCAAGTTCTTAGAGTTCTCTCTTTGTATGCTACATAGATGAGTACTAACAATGGTTGTATCCTGGAGGTGACTTGCCAATTGCTATAGCATCTCAGAGGAGTAGCAGGCAATATTACCTTTTGGTCAGCGTATCTCATACGTGCCTCTACTAAGTTTTTTGATACTATCATCAGTGCATCTCCCGGAACAACAATAACTCAACAGTGCAAGCTAAGTATTTTTCTCAGTTATATATGAACGTTGTCAATTTTTTCCAACATTCTAAAGGTAATATCCTTCGTTCATTGCTATATAATTGTTGTTGTAACAATATGGGAAAGAATACTGTAGAAAGACCACCAAAGTTCAGTGGTAAAGACTTTAAGCGATGGCAGTCTAAAATGTTATTCTTCCTAAGAGACCAAATTTTAGATGGACTTGCTTTAGAAAAACCCTCGAAAAGACTTCATCACCGTGGTAATGAAGATAAATTGGATAGGTGCAATAGGAAGAATTACATGTGCAAGCATCATATTATTAACTTTCTGGATGACTCTTGTACGACTTCTATAATTCAAAAGAAAATTTTAATGCTTTTGATTTATGGGAAGCTCTTGAAGAAAAATATCTTGCTGAAGCTGCTGGAAACAAGAAGTTTTTGGTGGCTAGGTTCCTGGAATACAACATGACTGACGAAAAGCTTGTGGTAGAACAGTTCGTCGAACTTCAACTCCTCATCAGCGAAATTCTTGGTGAAGGTATGCATATTGATGAAGCTCTTCAAGTCTCTGCTGTGATTGAAAAGCTTCCACCCTCATGGAACGACTACAAGAGGAGGCTGCGACACAAGACTCGTGAAATCACCATGGTGGAGCTTGGAAAAAAGATACAGGTTGAGGAGCTTATGTGTTGCAAGGACAAGAGCTTGATGCTGAGCAGAGACATGTCCAAAAAATCTCATGTCCTGGACGATAAATCTACTTCAAAGAAAAGTCCTGGAGAATCTAGCAAAAATGGTAACAGACGTAACAAACGTCGAAAACCCAGAGGTAACAATTTTAAGCCAAGGGGTGGTGTCTCTAAAAACACCATCAAAGGCGCCTTCTTTAATTATGGTAAACCTGGACATATGGCTAAAGACTGTAAGGCACCTAAAAAGTCTAAATATGTCCCAAAACAGAAAAATAAGGCAAACTTAGTAGATGATTCTGGATATTATACTGCATGGTGTCTGAAGTCGACCTTGTATCTAGTATGACTAATGTGAGAGACTGGTGGCTTGATTCTGGAGCCACAAAGCATGTATGTAAGTTCATAAATGCTTTCTCCTCCTATGCCATAGTAGGATACGATGAGAAACTGTTTATGGGAAACTCTTCCACCGCGATAGTGGTGGGGAAAGGCAAGGTCGAACTGAAGCTCACTTCAGGAAAAACTCTTGCATTGAATGACATGTATTACGTCCCAGACATATGCAAAAATCTTATCTCAGAAACCATCTTACTAGGAGAAGGTTTTAAAATTGTTGATGAGTCTAATACTGTTGTAATTTCTAAGCATGGTGACTTCGTAGGAAAAGGTTATGTCACCGATAACATGATTAAGCTTAGTGTATCTGATTTGAAATTGAATGTTAATGCATCTTCTTCTGCTTATGTTTGTGACTCTTCACATGTTTGGCATGATAGACTTGGGCATGTTAATTTAAAATCTCTAGAAAGACTTGCTAATTTAGGTTGCATACCAAAAATAAACTTTGACAAAAATCAAAGATGTGAAATCTGTGTTGAATCTAAATATGCAAGAAAACTGTTTAATAAAAGAGTTGAACGTAAAACAGTTCTTTTGGAACTAATACACTCGGATTTAGGAGACTTGAAATCAACACCAACAAGAGGTGGTAAAAAATGGTATATCACTTTTATAGATGATTACTCAAGATACTGTCAGGTTCATCTTCTTAGAAGTAAAGATGAGGCCTTAGAGGCTTTCAAATTTTATAAACTTTAAGTAGAAAACCAAAAAGGAGTTAAAATTAAAACTCTTAGGTCAGACCGTGGCGGTGAGTATGTGATACCCATATGAGAGTTTTGTAAAAATAATGGAATCATTCATGAAACCACTGCACCATATTCACCTGAATCGAATGGTGTAGCCAAAAGGAAAAATAAAACACTCATAGATATGGTGAATGCTATGTTGACAAGTTCAGGGTTATCTTCGAACTTGTGGGGGGAAGCTATCCTCTCGGCATGCTATATTTTGAACCGAGTTCCATTTAAAAAATCAGATAAAACTCCATACGAATTGTGGAATGGTAGACAACCTTCCTATGCATACTTTAAAGTGTGGGGGTGTTTGGCCAAGGTGGCTATTCCTCATCCCAAGAAAACTAAAATAGGTCCTAAAATAATTGACGGTATTTTCCTAGGATATCCTGAGCATACAAATGCACACAGGTTCATGGTCATCAGTTCTGACCACAATAACATTGGTCTGAACACCATAATGGAATCAAGAGATGCTGTGTTTTATGAACACATATTTCCTTTAAGGTCCGGACCTCGAAAAAGGGTCCATGATGACCTCTCTAATGTTCCATCAACTAGTCAAACCCCAACTTTAGAATATGAGACTGAACCGAGAAGAAGTAAGAGGGTTAGAACTGAAACAAGTTTTGGCCCAGATTTTTTGACTCTTACGGTAGAGTCTGAACCTCAAACCTACAAGGAATCTATGACTTCTCCAGGAGCTCCTTTATAGGAAGAAGCTTCATTAAATGAATGGGAATCCATTCAGCAAAATGAAACCTGAGAGCTTGTAGATTTACCTCCTATTAGTAAATCCATAGGTTGTAAATGGGTGTTCAAAAGAAAACTTAGAACAGATGGAACTATAGAGAAATATAAAGGTAGGTTAGTAGATAAAGGCTATAGACAAAAGGAAGGATTAGATTTCTTTGATACCTATTCACCGGTCACTAGAATCACTTCTATTAGGATGTTGATTGATATTGCTTCTATTTATGATTTGCATATACATCAGATGGATGTTAAAACTACTTTTGTATATGGTGAATTGAATGAAGAAATTTATATGGATCAACCTGAAGGCTTTATTGTAAAAGGTTATGAAAACAAAGTATGCAAATTGAACAAATCTCTGTACGGTTTAAAACAAGCACCTAAACAGTGACATGAAAAATTTGATCATGTTATGATAACTAATGGCTTCAAGGTTAATGAATATGATAAATGTGTTTACATCAAATCTGTGGAGGATTCTCATGTTATTGTATGCATATATGTTGATGATATGCTCATATTAGGCAGTAACCTTGATATTTTTAATACCATTAAAAGCATGCTTAGAGATAATTTTGACATGAAAGACTTAGGCCCTACTGATGTAATCTTAGGGATGAAAATCAGAAAGACGTCTGATGGATATAGTCTTAGTCAATCTCATTATGCTGAAACCGTACTTAAGATATTTAATTATGAAAATACTAAACCTTCCTCTACTCCATATGATCCCGCTTGTAACTTGAAAAAGAACAAGGGTGAGGGAATTGATCAACTTGAGTATTCTCGCATTATTGGTAGTCTTATGTATCTGATGAACTGTACAAGACCTGATATTACTTAATCTGTGAGTAGATTAAGCATGTATACTTGCAACCCAGGGCAGGATCACTGGAATGCTCTCTACAGAGTTTTACGTTACCTGAGAGGGACCTCAAACTATTTCTCAAGTTTTGGGAAGTATCCTGCTGTACTGGAAGGGTATTGTAATGCAAAATGGATATCATACTCAGAAGAGTGCAAATCTACTAGTGGGTACATCTTCTCACTTGGAGGTGCGCCTATCTCATGGAAGTCTACCAAACAGACATGTATAGATAAATTCACTATGGAGTCTGAATTTATAGCCTTGGAAAAAGATGGAGAGGAAGATGAATGGATACGATGTTTCCTGGGAGGAATTCCACTCTGGCCCAAGCTTGTGTCTTCAATCGCAATCCACTGTGACAATAAAGCTGCTATTGGTTGCGCAAAGAACAATGTATACTACGGAAAGTCTATACATATACGAAGAAGACACAAGACGGTGAAACAACTACTCTCCACTGGTATTATCTCGATAGACTTTGTAAATTCCAAAGATAATATTGCAGATCCTTTGACGAAAGGTTTACCTAGAGAGGTAGTTAAATTTACATTGAGGGGGATGTGACTTAAGCTCATAGAATAAATTACCATGAAGGATACTCAACCTTGTGATTGGATTTCCAAGATCAAGGTTCAATGAGACAACTAATTTATGGTGATATTGGGAAAGCACTATCTTTGTCCCTCCCTATGGTGTAACCGTGTGATAGTGCTACCTGCATGATTACATGATGATATTTTGAGATCTTAATGGGTTCCATGGCTTTGATAAAATCGGGGTGTGGCAGGACACTCTTTATGAACTCACCTTTGTGGATGTTGGAAGTGTGGCCGCTTCCTATGAGAATTTGAGTTGATTCTCTAGACACATTCATTAAGTCCGGGATTTTATCCCACGACCAAAATGGGCACAACGGCAAGAGCTTGGCATCTTTCGGTTGAGGCATCAAGTATGGCTGTTATTTCCGAATTGCATTCATTGTTGGCGGTTCAAGACATTGCGTTCACCGTTACAACAAGCAGTTCAGGTAACCTCTCACTAAGTTAAGGTTCAATCTTTGGGACACCTTAGCCTAATTTGTTGCCTTATGTTTTCTCGTGTTTTATCGACATGTTTTATTATTCATGTGCGGGATTGTTAGAAAAAACAATGTTTTATTAAAATCAAAAATGCATGGACCATGTTTTAATCCCAAGACATATTGCTCCCTAGATGTTTTTTCATTTGAATGAATAAAACATTAGTCCCACATAGACTAAAACACTTAGAGTTTTAGACTTAAATACCATGGGTTTAGCCTTAAGGGCATGGCCCTTTGGGTCTTTAGACCTTTGTGTATGGGGAAAGCCCTAGACTATGGCAAGGTTGCCTATCCCTTATTGCATTTCCCGTTCGCGCGGTGCTTCCGGTCGGTCGGGTCGGGCGCGGGCGAGGGTGTGGGTTTATTAGACCCCTATCTTTTTACTGAAATGTTTTACGTTTCACCCACACATGTAAAAGAATTTTTACATTTCACCCGCATGCTTACCTCGTGAAGCATATTACGCCTCACACGTGTAGACACAGATTTCTTGACACCTGTGCCTCGAGAAGAATCTCGAATTTTTTGAATGCGTTTTACTGTTTTTTTAACGCGACTTTTACTTACCTTTTTCAACGTTCGAGATGCGTAAATCACGGACAGTCTGTCGAAAATACGAGTTGAAAACTTCATTTGTAAACACACCTCAGAACTCTTCTCTTCTGAAATTCTTCTTCTTCTCTGCTTTCAGAAATATCTTAGTTTTTATTTAAGTTTTTATTAAACCCAGAAAACGTTGAGTTCTTCACTGAAACAAGTTGTAGTTTACAGAAACATAGTTTTGTACTACTACTTCTTAGTTTACAGAAACATAATTAGTTTACAGAAACATAAAATTGTTTTTTACATTACTCTGAAACAAATTGTATTATCAATTTGTGTTTTTGTTTTCATCTCTGCTTCCAAGTTCTTAGAGTTCTCTCTTTGTATGCTACATAGAGGAGTACTAACAGTGGTTGTATCCTGGAGGTGACTTGCCAATTGCTATAGCATCTCAGAGGAGTAGCAGGCAATATTACCTTTAGGTCAGCGTATCTCATACGTGCCTCTACTAAGTTTTTTGATACTATCATCAGTGCATCTCCCGGAACAACAATCACTCAACAGTGCAAGCTAAGTATTTTTCTCAGTTATATACGAACGTTGTCAATTTTTTCCAACATTAATATATTAACAAAGCCAACGGAATGTGCTCAAGTAACCCAACTAGCCAAGCTGTAATAATGGACAACATGCGGAATCCGTGGTTTTTCTCAATTCATACAGGGTTAGTAGTTATACATCTAATATCACCATCTCCAAAAGCAGCATAGATTAGATGTACAAACACTAATACGATTCAGTCAAAAGCTGCACCTTCTTCTGAACCTTCAAAAGAAAATTTGAAAAAAAAAGAAAAAGGAAATTGATGGGAACTTGCACATAACAAAGTTATGTGCTGTTCTGCAAAAACTTAAAAAAGAGATTGGAGAGTTGATTAGAGTTCGGTTTGTCTTTATCTATGCTAAGCTATCAAGTATGGTAATTACTTTAACCAACAATAAAAATGCATGTATGATCATTACCATAAACATCTATTTAACACAGACAGAACCATCATGTGCATAGGTTCGATGGACTCCTCGATATTTCGAAAATGCCTGTACATTGCTTGGGTGCTCCAAATCCTGCTATCACTTTTTATGACGAAGATACTTCTACCAATCTGATTATAGAGCTGCTCAGAGTAGTTAAGTAATTAGAGTCATATAACAAATCTTACCTTTAATTAATTACTATCACTTTATACCACATGATATTAGTAGTAATAAAAAAAACATTAATATTTTAACCTTATATTATCTTACTGGTTGTAAGGTGTAGCATATATTATCAAAAAGTGTATGAATAAGAAATTCAAGTAGGTAACAACATTTATGGTTGTTTGAAACCCAATTTTCCCATTGACCCCTGCTCGCCAAAAAAAAAAAAAAAAAGAGAGTAAGATTTTGGTAAAATCAGATTTTGATGCAAGTGTATCAAAATCAGCCGTAAAATGTAGCCATGTTACCGTAGCCTTTCTCCAGGTGCACACCGAAATATTGGAATAATCAAGGTAAGGTAAGCGGGTGCAGCAAGGTGAAACATTTACCTTCTAATAGTCATAACCAAAGGCGGTTAGAGTAGTATCCATAGTTGAAGAGGGAAAATAGGAGTAATAATTACATCACCACCTTATTGCGGAGGCCGTACCAGATCGCACCATCCATAAAACAAATATAATGGAACAAATAATGATGCTAATGTTTTATTAATTTTTTTTTTTTTTTTTTGTAGACTTTTCTAAAATTAGGCTCTTAAAGTTGTTGCGAAGCTATACCTCAACGTGGAAGAGCAACTCAACAAGAATTTGTCTCTGAAGAGCCTGAATTTGTAGATTAATTGTTGTCCAGTAATATATTTCTTACTTTCAAAAAAAATAAAAAAATTACCTCAACGTGAAGGATATGGAGTTATTGTTAAGTATGGTACCCGGTATGCAGTCCAGACGTAAAACCTAAGCACCAATTAAATATCAATAAACAAATCAAACAAAATCCTAAAAACATCAACAAAAAAATCAGCAAAAAAATCAAATAAAATACTAAACACCAACGAAAGCCTATTAGATCAATTTCTTCACCTTTAATATCAGTGTTCAAGAACTCTCCCTTTGCGGCAACTTCTTTTGGAAGTACTGATTATACTTGCAAAACAAATAACGAAAATAGATGAGACATATAAACCTTAATTTCAAGGAACAAAAGAAAAACAAACAGTTGGGAAGCAAAAAACAGTATGTAAACAATGAGGCTCTTGCTATAGTGCCTTATATAGGAGTCACCAAACTATGAAAAAATATAATTTTGTTATAATATCAATGGATATCTTAAAATTTATCAATAATATCAATGGTTTATAGTGCCTTATCAATGGTTTCGAAAATAATATCAATGGATATCTTAAAATTTATATTATTTTGTTATAATTTAGGCTTATTTTGATTACAAAAGACAATTAAAAAGAAGAAATAAGAAAGGATCCAACACTTCCAAAATGAGTTAAATACTTGCTAACATGAAAAATAATTCTTTAACAAATGAATATAGGATCTTATTTTCTAACATAATTTCAAATATTTTTTCATCTTATCATAATTCGAATATTTATGCTTACCAATATTTTTTCCTTACAAAAGATTTTAAAAATTTAAAACTTATTATTTTATTCCATAAATATGTTGAGTTTGATTTATTTTTATTTCAGTCATAAATGTACGAAATTAATATAGTATTTTTTTTTATTATTTTCTGGAATTTTTATAATAAATACATGAAATTATAAGAGATTCAAAAAATATAAATTATATTACTTTATTCCATAAATATTTTGAATTGATTTTATTTTTTAATCATAAATGTCCGAAATTAATATAGTAGTTTTCTTTATTTGAATTTTTTATAATAAATACATGAAATTATAAAAGATTCAAAAAATATAAATTATTTTATTTTATTCCATAAATACGTTGAATTGATTTTTTATTTATTTTAATCATAAATGTCCGAAATTAATGTAGTAGTTTTCTTTATTTTCGGTATTTTCACAATAAATGCACGGAATTAATATAGCAATTTTTCTAAATAATGTGGGCCGTCCGTCGCGTGTGTTCCGACAATCCACCCAATCTGCACCACACATTGTCAGATCAACGCACCATATCTAACAAAATTTCATCCGACGAAAACGAATGGTTTCTCAATTAGCCAATGAGAGCGTGATGTTACACTCACCAATCAATAAGAGAGAGGGTAAGCTTCACCAGTGCTACTTTTATTCTGGAGTGAGGGATGGTATTGAATTTTTAGGTTGTTAATTCTCCTTCTCTCTATGTTTTTCTATCTTTCATAATACGTCATCAACGATGAGCTCACCAACTGAGTGGGATATGGATATTGCTAATGGAAAGCCGAAAACAAGTGACGAAGATATATGTCTTGTTGACAGTGCAACAACACACACAATTTTTCATAACAAAAGGTTTTTCTCTCATTTAACGTTAGCTACGGCCAATGTTACTACAATTTCAGGGACTTCTAATCTTGTTGAGGGACATGGAAAAGCATCGATAATACTCCCTAATGGTACAAAAATCCATGTCCAAGATGCCTTATTTTCAACAAGATCCAAACGCAACTTGTTGAGTTTTAAAGACATTCGTCTTAATGGGTATCATATTGAGACAACAAACGAAGCTAACAAAGAGTATCTATGAATTACTGTCATTGTCTCAGGTAAGAAACAAGTCCAAGAAAAGCTTTCATCTCTATATTTTGGATTATATCACACTATCCTAATTGAATCACATCTTGTGAGTCATTCTAAGAATTCTGATCCCGGTGTTTTTAAACTTTGGCATGACCGTTTGGGTCATCCGGGATCAACTATGATGCGTAGAGTTATTGAAAACTCATATGGACATCCTCTAAATAGACTAAAAGTCTTATCATTTAATGATTTTCCATGCATCGCTTGTTATCAAGGAAAATTGATTATTAGGCCATCATTGATGAAAGTTGGCATCGAATTACCTAACTTTCTGCAACGAATTCAATGTGATATATGTGGACCAATTCACCCTTCGTGTGGACCATTTCTTTATTTTATGGTTCTTATTGATGCTTCAACACGATGGTCACATGTTTTCTTACTTTCGACTCGTACTGTTACATTTTCTAGACTTCCTGCACAAATTATTATGTTACGAGCTCAGTTTTCAGATTTTCCTATTAAAACTATTCGTCTTGATAATGCTGGTGAATTTACCTCTAAAACATTTAATGATTATTGCATGTCAATTGGCATTGATGTTGAACACTCCATCGATCATGTGCACACTCAAAATGGCTTAGCGGAATCATTTATTAAGCGCTTACAATTGATTGCCCGACCATTAATCTTAAGGTATAACTTTCCATTTTCAGCATGGGGTCATGCAATATTACATGCTGCATCATTGGTCCGTATAATACCAACCAGCTATCAAAAATACTCACCTGTACAACTCGTATATGGGCATCAACCAAATATATCTCATCTTCGAACTTTTGGTTGTGCTGTGTATGTTCCCATTGCTCCACCACAGAGAGCGAAAATGGGTCCTCAAAGTAAACTCGGCATATATGCTGGCTATGACTCTCCATCTATCATTCGGTATTTAGAACCTCAAACATGAGATGTTTTTAAAGAAAGATTTGGTGATTGCCAATTTGATGAATCAAATTTCCCGTCGTTAGGGGGAGATAAGCCAAAACTTGGGGAACGCCGTGAAATTTCATGGAATACACCCTCATTAGCACACTTTGATCCTCGTACAAAACAATGTGAACTTGAGGTTTAAAGAATCATACATTTGAAAAATATTGCAAACCAAATGCCTGAAATATTTACTGATACAAGTACGGTAACAAAATCACATATACCTGCTGCAAATACTCATGCGAGAGTAAGTATCCCAGAAGGACATCATGATAATCAGTCCACGATATGCTTGAAGCGTGGAAGATCTCTTGGTGCAAAGGATTTAGTTCCGCGAAAAAATAGATCAGTAGTTGGAATTCCGGAAAAATCCATTCACTCTGAAACATTGATTGATCAATCAAATACTGATACACAAGTTGCACCTGAAGAGGCACATGTACCTCAAAACAATGAGATCTCTATAAACTATGTTGGTACAAGACAAAACTAGGATATGAATACAATTATTCCTGATAGTAAATTTGCTTTTACAGTTGCTTTGGATGTCATGAAAAATATTGATGATCCTGAACCACAGTCTAGCGAAGAATGTCGTCGTAGAAAAGATTGGCCTAAGTGGGAGGTTGCAATCAAGCAGAGTACAACTCATTAGTAAAATATGGAGTCATTGGTCATGTTTTTGTAACTCCTGAAAATGTAAAAGTTGTCGGATACAAATGGGTATTCGTACAAAAACGTAACGAGAAAAATGAAATTGTGAGATATAAAGCTCGACTCGTTGCACAAGGTTTTTGACAAAGACCAGGTATTGATTATCAAGAAACTTATTCTCCAGTGATGGGTGCCATCACATTCAGGTTTCTTATTAGTTTGGCAGCTTCAGAAAAGCTTGAAATGCGTCTTATGGATGTAGTTACAACTTATCTTTATGGGTCACTTGATAGTGACATTTATATGAAACTTCTCGAGGAATTTCGTATTCCTGAAGCAGACAAGTTCAAAGATCATAGTGTATACTCAATAAAACTTCAAAGAGCTCTATATGGACTAAAGAAAACTAGAAGAATGTGGTATAATCGCCTCAGTGAATATTTATTTAAAGAGGGATATACCAATAATGCTATTTGTCCATGTGTTTTCATTAATAAATCCAATTCTGGGTTTGCTATTATTGCAGTATACGTTGATGATCTAAATTTTGTTGGAACTTTAAAAGAACTCACTGAAATCGCTGCTTACTTGCAGAAGGAATTTGAGATGAAAGATCTTGGTAAAAATAAGTATTGTCCTGGTTTACAAATTGAGCATGTCTCAAATGGGATATTTGTCCATCAATCTACTTATACATAAAAAGTCTTAAAACGATTTTATATGGACAAATCACATCCACTGAGTTCCCCTATGGTTGTGAGATCACTTGACATGAATAAAGACTCATTTCTACCTAAAGAAGATGGTGAAGAACCTCTTGGTCCGGAAGTGCCATATCTAAGTGCAATTGGTGCTCTTATGTATCTTGCAAATTGCACAAGGCCAGATATTGCTTTTTTCAGTTAATATGTTAGCTAGATACAGTTCTGCTCCAACTCGAAGACACTAGAGTGGAGTCAAGCACTTATTACGTTATCTTAGTGGCACTATTGATTTAGGTTTATTTTACCCTTATGAATCTAAGTCAAAACTAATTGGGTACGCAGATGCAGGTTATCTCTCAGATCCACACAAAGGATGATCACAAACTGGGTATTTGTTTACTTATGGAGACACAACTATATCTTGGAGGTCAGTGAAGCAAATAATTTCAGCTACATATACAAATCATTCTGAACTAATAGCAATCCATGAAGAAAGCCGTGAGAGCGGCTGGTTAAGGTCACTAATAAATCATATTCAAGAATCATGTGGACTTCCTTTAAATAAAGATTCACCAAAAATATTATATGAAGACAACACTGCTTGCATTGCACAAATAAAGGAAGGATTTATCAAAGGTGATCGAATAAAACACATCAGTCCGAAGTTCTTTTTCTCACATGATCTACAAAATGATGGTGTGATTGATATCCAACAAGTACGTTCAAATCAAAATCTAGAAGACCTCTTCACTAAGGCATTACAAACTTCTACATTCAATAAATTAGTTCACAAAATTGGAATGCGTCGACTTAAATATTTGTAGGCCAAGATTTCGTTGAAGTATCCATCAGGGGGAACATCATTAGGACTTAAACGCGCTGTACTCTTTCCTTCGTCAAGGTTTGTCCCACTGGGTTTACTTGTCAAGGTTTAATGAGGCAGCATATGCGTGTCCAACACTGTTCTGAGTCTCATACATTTCAGGTTTTTTCTCTCTTGATTTTCCTGATATATTTTTGTGACTTAGACACAGTGGTCATCAGGGGGAGTGTTATAAACATTTATTTATGTTAATAATATCTAGGGTAAATCCCATTTATTACCGGGATGCCCTTGTGTCTAGCCTATATAAATAGAGGTTGTATTCTCCCTTTTTGTTACACACATTAATAAGAATTCTCATTCTCTCTCTGTTTTTCTATCTTTCACAATATAAAATATTTTATGTGAAACCAAAACATTAAACTGCACTACTACCTTTTTTTTAAATGGGCATGTAACTCTTCATGGGCCTTTAACATGTTATGACCTTAACGAGTTAACACTACTAACTGGATCATCATAATTTGGCCGTTAATCGGGTTATAGTTTTCTTTTAGTAAGGTCTTTTTCCAGTTGGACCCAACTCGACTCAAAAATGACATTTTGGACTCAGAAGTACTTGAGCATCATTATTGTGTATTTGAGGTGGAAATCATTTCTTTAAAAAAGAAAAAGGAATTTATTCCTTCATACAAATTTATGTCTATGCATGCATTCCAATTTTTGTGTAAGAACTCACAAAAAGTGATATGAGTCAGGTTTTTCTCCCCCTCTCCCCCTCTTCCATTTTTTCTATTTCATCAAAACTAATGAACCAGTATATGTTAAAGTATCAACAAGAGATTCACTATATTTAGTAAGCTATTCAACCTAAAGTAAATGTTTTACATTCAAAATGAGATTCTCTTCGCATGTTGAGATAAATAAATTTCTCAAATTAAGCTAAATGTAGCAAAATTAAAAATGGAAAGAACCCCGAAGTAATGAGGGTTAGACGTATCGACTCATATAAAGCATGTGAAAAGGGAAATATTTATCATGAGACAAAGATTTACTTTTGTCTTCGGTAGTAATAACACCAATACACAAGTGCCAACCGAGTATGGGATTAGCTAAAATGTAATTATAGCTCACATCATAAATGAAAGAGTTGGAAATCCACCTGGTCATAGGTACTGGTATATACAATGTATTGTGTGTATCATAGTAACAACCAATTTTCACCTCAACTTTAATGGCAATATGAACTTTGCCGGGCCAATTGACTATCTTATTGAGTTGAACTAGATCCAATGTTTGCACTTATGGAATGAAAACACGAGACATAAATTCTTTAAAGCACTTGATATATATTGGGTGAAACGTAATATATATTCACTCTAAAGCACTTTGAGTTGAATCCCACTTTTATTACGTAATAAGGCGACCCAACTTATTAAAACTCTCAAGACCCAAATGTCTACCTGATAGTTGTTTTTCTTCCACTAATTTAAGGAATTTAAACTAGTTATTGAACTATGTCCTTATAATGTGACTACGAGGATTGGATCATCGAGCGCAACATTTCTCAAAAATTTGTTTTCAAGATAGAACAAACACGTCGAAAAATCTCTATATGTACCACATTGTTAAATTCTCAAGTAACCCGTGCAAATGGATATCATGTGGAACATCACAATGATGAGAATGTAATTGATTGCATCTTTCATAGTCTGTAATATATTTGGAAGGAAATATATTTTAGAGAAACTAATGAGTTAACCTAGTCAAATGTAATTCACTATAATATTTGGATTATTGAATCCATATTGACTCCAACGATGAAATGTTAGGAACTGACTCATACATGCTTTGGGCATAACCATATAACAACTTTGGTTGTGACATGATGATTGATTTGAAAGAACTCATACAAATATCACTTTATTTGAGTGAATGAAAATGGGAAACAGATTGACGGAATGAAAAGTGACAGCATATCTCTCAATAAGTGTTTTCTAAAGTACTAGATGCACCCCCCCACCCACGCTTTTAAATAAGAAAGCATATCACTCATTTTATAAAGCCTTCAGTAAAACAGGATCGAGACCATCCTAAGATGCAAATGGTAAACAATCCATATTACAAGGAAAACAAATTGATATTTAGAAAAATATCCATACATAATGCGGACCATTAAAGTGACTTATGGCTCTCGTGGATGTTTTGACATTTTGGACTAGTTATAGTTTCCAAGAAATTTTGCGTATGGAAAATTACTAGCACTTAAAATACATGTAAGGGCTCACCACCCATTGTAATGATAGCGAGTGTACATCAAAAGGATTTGATGAATATTGCATGTTTAATAGGATCAATGTAAATCACCTTATACCCATTGGTCTCGCACAGACTACCATCAAATGTTACAGATGATGTCTAAGGAATAGGTTATGCGTACTAACCTACCTTTTATTGCTTTGGGGATATGCAATATTACGCGCATCTTTACTTAAATAGTTTTTAGACCCCAATATTAGTCAACTTTTTTTTTGCGTACCAGTTGGTAAATGGATTTAAGCCTGACATTTGTGTTCTTATGCATTTTTGGTTGCACTATACATGTGACATTGCGATTTCACATCGTACTATGATAGGTCTTCAAAATTTTTAAGTAGTTATGTTGGAAACAAGTTCCCAACAATTATACGCATTTTTAAAACCTTTGGCATGAGATCTCTTACCGCTATATTTGTGGGTTGTCATTTTAATGATACAATCTTCCCGTCGTTAGGGGGGGATAAGAAAACGTATTTTCTAAGGGAACGTCAACAATTGTCGTGGTGTGTTCCCACTGTGTCTCATATTTATTCTTGTACTCCACAAATATAAATGTGAAGTGAAAAAACATAATCGATTTTCTCAATGTAAACTGATGTCGCTAAAGTGACAAGATCACACATACCAGCTGAAAATATTCCTGCAAGGTTAGAAATCCTCAGTATGGGGTACACCATAAACTTAGGTGTTGTAACTACACTTGGTGGAAGTGTAGTTGAGGCCGTGGATCCATAAAGGAAGATGGAGAGACCACCAAGTTCGATCAATCCTCACCTAGAAAGGAAATAGGTGAGTAAGGCACAACTTATTTATGTCATCATAAATCATCTTATAAGATTGTCTCTGACTATGTCCATGAATCAAACTGGAGGACGCTCCGAAGTTTTAAATGATTCTAGAGAAAAATGAAATCCTAATGGATTATGAGAATGCACATGAGTCAATAGAAGGATCATGCGTGCACTATGAAGATATAATCCTTAAATAGTTGCTCAAGAAGTAGAGCACAATGAGATCGAACCACGCTTTATTTTGATTAATTACAAATAGATAGAGTATTTGGCCTATGCAATCCAGGTAGAACTTAGTTCTTTGATAAATAGACATGTATTTGGTGTGGTAGTGCTAACCAACCTAGTATAAAGCCTTTGGTATATACATGATTAATTTGTCACAAAGCATAATGAGAAGAAAGCAGCCTTAAAGTATAAATACTCGCCTTGTGGCGTGAGGTTTCTCACAAATCCGTGGAATTGTTCTCTTGTAATGAGCTTTATAATGTTCCGCTAGTTAGTTAGCTTGGTAATTTCAAAAAGACTTGAAATGCATCATATGTATGTGGTTGTTACGTATCTCTTAAAGAATTAAGAGATAGAAGATATTTGCAAAAGTACATGATGGCCTTTTGCTTCCCAAGTCGAATGGCTCTAAACCACGGAGTGTGTTTTCAGTTACACTGGAACGCTCACTTATTGATTTAAACAATCAGGCGGATGTGGTATACCCGTTTAAGTGACTATATGATTGGGAAGGGATAAACATGTAAGGTTTTTTTGTGCCATGCGTATTAAATAAGTTCTTGATTCAGAATAATAGCTATTTGTGTCGACATTATGGACATGATAAGTACTCTTAATGGAATAAGATATCTTACAAGCTATTTAAAATATGAATTTGAGATGAAAATACTGGGAAATATCGATCTTATCTATGTTCTGTACTAGAAGACCGAGCTTGTGATATATTATTCCACCAGTTTGCATATTCTATTGTCAGACAATTTAACAAGGATATGCATCCTGCTAGCACTCCCATGACTAGTCGAGTTTCAAATGTACATAAATGACCAATTCGTCTAAAGGAAGATGACGAAGTTGTGTCGGAAGATGAACTTTCCTTATCTAAGTATAATAGACGCATTATTGTACAATATTTAGCATAATATACTCGACCAAATGTTACATCCTCAGTGAACTTGTTAGCTAGATATAGCTCAGCGCCAACACAATGTCATTGGAATGGTATAGTGAATGTAATCATGTACTTAAAGGTAACCATTGACATAAACTTGTATTATCCCTGCAAATACATAAAAAGGAATGCTAACAAAAGTGCAATACAAAGGTTGTTGATTATGAAAGAACAATAATCTCTTCTCCAATGAAAGTAATTAGGGGGAGATATGGTAGAATATTTTCTAAGTCATTACTGATATTCAGTTTTTAAAAGTACATGACTAAAGAAACTGTCTGGAATAACTCTGAAAGTAATCAGGGGGAGATGCCGACATCAGGGGGAGGATCCAAGGATATGATGTAGACATATTTTACTTCAAAATTTAAATTATGTTGTACTCTTTTCCCTTCGATCGAGAATAGTTTTTCCTAAAGGGTTTGGTTACTCGACAAGGTTTTTAGCGAGATAACACTAAAAACATCAAGTATGTTGAACGTTGAAAACATAAAGATCGCGTGGATATTACTGAAAATATCTGAATCAAAGAAATGAAATGTGATAGTATGTTAAGCAACATAACTTCCAAAATCAAAAAAATGATCCTATAAACATTTCAAGTCACCAAAGTAAAGTGTGATAAACTCCTTTTGACTCCATTAGACTAATGAAAATTGTATGACAACAGGGGGGCATCTAATGGTGTGTTGAACTATTTTCCTTCACCGAGGTTACTTTTTCCCACAAGGTTTTGTTACTCGACAAGGTTTTTAATGAGACAACAACAAACACCGGGAATGTAATTTCCCAGCTAAGGCTATTGTCTTTCCCATAAGGATTTTCTGCCTTAGAAGTTGTAAAACAACTAGTAAACTTCAACGAAGCAAAGTGATCATATGCAACGAATCACCTTTACTTGCATCTGTCTGGTTGTATTCTTTTCCCTTCGTCAAGGTTTTATCCCACTGGTTTTTCCTTGTTAAGGTTTTAATGAGGCAACATATTCAAGTCTAACTATGTTCTACGTTTACGTAATATTGTACTCTTTTTCTTTAGTTCAGGTTTTGTCCCTTTGGGTTTCCCTGACGAATTTTTAACGAGGCAATTAACTTAGACTCGTCGATCTTTGAATATCGTATTGCATGTGATGAACTACATGTAAAATACGAGACAACATGTGAATAGACGTACCAAGGTTTCGTCCCACTGGGTTTTCCCTTGTCAAAGTTTTAATGAGGAAATTGATTTCGGCATAAGTCATCAAGAAGAGGATGACATTTGAAGAACTATATGTGAAGCACTATGTATAAAGTTTTGTTTTGTTATTGAACCACACAAGGAGGAGTGTTACAGGGCCTACGACCCATGGATGTGCGGTCCAACTAGATTCCTAGGATTGTATATAAAGGAAAATATGTAATGTTTCTACTACTAACCTCCTAATAAGATTGTTCTTCTTCTTCCTCTTATCTTTCTCTGTTTCACCTATAATTTTTATTACAAAAAAAAAAAACCAATTTTTAACTCGAATACGAACCTTTTTTAAATTTTGGGGTAATTTGCGTTACCTCCCCGTAGAGATTGGTAATTTGCATTACCTCCCCTACATAAATAAAATTAGTAAAACCTCCTCTCGTCAATAATTCCGTCTATTCCAAGTTAGCTGACTCAGCACTAACTTACACGTGGCTTTTATTTTCTTGGGGTAATTTTCATTACCTCCCATGTAAAGATTGGTAATTTGCATTACCTCCCCTGTAACAATTGGTAATTTGCATTACCTCTCCTACAAAAAACCACGTGTAAGTTAGTGCTAAGTCATATAACTTGGAATTGACGGAATTGTTAACGAGAGGAGGTTTTACTAATTTTATTTTTGTAGGGGAGGTAATGCAAATTACCAATCTTTACCGGGGAGGTAACGCAAATTACCGCTTAAATTTTTAAATGGAAAATTAATCAAAATTTCACACAAATAATGAATCAAAAGTCTGATCTTCAGGGAATCAGAGAAGTAAGACCGACGGTTCTTTTCATAATCTGGACATCTGGATGCACAAACCTTATTTTTTAAACAAATTAATCAAAATTTTATATAAAGAACGAACCCAAATTTGATTCTTCAGGGAGTCATAGAACTAAGACTCACAAAATCATACTTGTAAAAAAGAAAATTGTTAAAGAATATGTGATTGATCTTCCTTGGAAACCAAACCAAATTTCCAAAAAATGGAGAACATCCCCAAGATTAACATGATGATCAAAAGGAACCTGCATGAACCTACGTGTTCCATGTTTAACGATGACAGGGAAAAAGACTAAGTGATTGAACATCGAGTTTTAGCAGCGGCAAAAGATTTTGGGTCTGAGATACCGAGAGAACGATAGGAGCGTATTATTTAATTCTCATTGCTCAACCTAGAAGCTACGCCACAGTAGCAGTAGCAGTATCAGTAGGATTAGTAGTAGTAGCAGTAGCAGTAGTATGAGTAGTAGTAGTAGTAGTAGCAGCATTAGCAGCAGCAGCAGCCACAGTAGCAGTAGTAGTAGTGGTGGTAGTAGTAGTGGTGGTGGTGGTGGTAGTGGTGGTAGTAGTAGTAGTGGTGGTGGTGGTAGTAGTAGTAGTAGTAGTGGTGGCAGTAGCAGTAGCAGGAGTAGTAGTAGCAGGAGTAGTAGTAGCAGGACGCAAACTTAGCCAAACTTATCTTTGCCAAGGATAAATATTAACCACCAATGTCATAGGAAAACTTAGCCAAACTGTGTTTGTATTCTTGACAAGAACTCCTCTCAAATGACTTGTACAAAAGTCATTTGGTTTGCAAATAAAATATACAAAATAATAAATATAACAGAAGATAACCAACAAACGAAATCAACCCTTGAAGCTTTCGCTGCCAACTCTGATCTGTCTCTGAATCTGAAAGTGGAATGGGTGAGCACTTCATCCCTAAAAGGGGTGCCCAGTAGAAATAACATTTAACTTTCAAGAAATCATGACAAGACTTGGAAAACAATGCATGTTTTCCCAAACATTAAAAAGTGTCCAAGTCACTAAAATAAACAAACATGTATATGGACAAACTACTTCTTCAAAAAATGTATAATATGGTTGTAAATTCTGAACTCGAAAATTCACACCTAATAGCATATATGGATGTCAACAATTCCGAACATGCAAATGTTGATGGTGGTTTTTAAACAAAGGGTAAACTCGTAAAACCCTAAAATAACCTAATGTCACCAGTGACACATTTATTAGAACATTTAATTCTTATAGTCAGTAATTAATAGGGGGAATTTATTCAAATTAGGGTTACAACGAACAAAACCCTAATTAACCTCCGTGCCAATGGCAAATCATGCCAGCCACACCTAACGCGCCGAAGCATGCCAACCATGCTAGCCGCACCTCCGTGCCAATGGCAAATCATGCCACACCTAGCCCGAGCTAGCCGCATCTCTATGCCAATGGAAAATAATGCCAGCCATACCAAACGCGCCGAAGCATGCCAACCATTCTAGCCGCACCTCCGTGCCAATGGAAAATCATGCCAGCCACACCTAGCCCGAGCTAGCCGCATCTCTATGCCAATGGCAAATCATGTCAGCCATACCTAACGCGCCGAAGCATGCCAACCATGCTAGCCGCACCTCCGTGCCAATGGCAAATCATGCCAGCCACACCTAGCCCGAGCTAGCCGCGCCATGCCAAAAAAACTCTGCCTTGGCCCTAGCTACACTTTTCACGCCACGCCAAGCCAAACACCCTTACCTTGGCACTAGCCGCGCCATGCCAAAGTAGCGCCCGCACCTATGCTTGCAAACCATGCAACCTAAGCCAAATTGGCCACGCATGCCATTGGAACATCCCAACACGCTCGCTGGTAGCTTTTCCTACCAAGGCCACGGCCACGCGTGCCATTGGCACATGCCAACACGCTCGCTGGTAGCTTTTCCTACCAAGGCCACGGCCCTAACGGCCACGCGTGCCATTGGCACATGCCAACACGCTTGCTGGTAGCTTTTCCTACCAAGCCACGGCCCTAACGGCGACGCATGCCATTGGCACATGCCAACACGCTCGCTGGTAGCTTTTCCTACCAAGGACACGGCCCTAACGGCCACGCGTGCCATTGGCACATGCCAACACGCTTGCTGGTAGATTTTCCTACCAAGGCCACAGCCCTAACGGCCACGCATGCTATTGGCACATGCCAACATGCTCGCTGGTAGCTTTTCCTACCAAGGCCACAGCCCTAACGGCCACCCATGCCATTGGCACATGCCAACATGCTCGCTGGTAGCTTTTACTACCAAGGCCACGGCCCTAACGGCCACGCATGCTATTGGCACATGCCAACACGCTCGCTGGTAGCCTTCATCACCTAACCGTGCCCCTAATGTACGCCGGTAGCCTAACTTGCAAACCATGCAACTTACCACCAAGGCATTCCTCACATGCCACACATGCCACTAGCGTCTCTGGAATTGCCACTTGCGTTCGAAGTACAACCCGCAACAAGGGCATTCCGCACATACCAATGACACATGCCACACGCGCCACTAGCAGCGCCACTTGCACTCAAGGTGCAACCAACACTCGAGATATCAACACAAACTGGGGGATGCTTTCCAGGGTTTTGGTTTGGCGGTCACAGCTTGCAGCGTACACTACGCTTACATTAAGAAAGCGTGGAAAGGAATAAAGTGGTCAAATAAATGAGGAAATAATGGTGAAAACGTTTTCACCCATAAAACACCTTACGGTTACCACCTCCTCCCATTATTTCACCCTTTAATCTCTTCCTTCATGAGGCCAGGGTACGTTTCAATCTCGACTTGTATAAATAGGTCTTACCTATTTCCACCAGACAACAAGTCTCGGTCAGGAGAAAAATACTACACTCTTAGAAAAAGCAACTTGGCAAGCTCTCCAAAAAGCTTTCATCTCTTGCAAGCTTCTGAAGCTTCCATTTTCTGATACAAGTCGAGACACTACTATCCCAGAATTATTCTGGTATCAACACCTTTCTTTGCTTCCCTTCCCAAATCAACCCTTCTCTTCCACTTTGTGACCGAAGCAAGTCTGGAACGGCCATTTCTTGGTTTAGGCCGGACTTGTACAGATTGATCTCTCAAATCTATAAAGTGCTCACGTGCAACACATTTTTTTAGGGTTTCAACCAGTTTCTCACTCACCTACCGAATATACTGAAACCGGCATAAACGATTTTTACCCATAAACAATTGGCGACCACAGCGGGAGGATTGATCTATCGGCTACAATGTCAGACTGTCGATCTCGTTATTCGACCCAGATGTCAAGATGGTAGGGGAAGGCGATTCAATCCGACTCAACTGCTAGACGACCCGATTACCAATTGTAAAACTACACCTGAAAACTGGGGACTCGTTGAAGATGCTACCAGCGATTGGGGACTTGCGACTCAGTCCGACTCAACTGGCAGACAACCCGGTTATCAGTTGTTAAAACTACATCAAAAAACTGGAGACTCGCTGAAGACTCTACCAGCAATTGGGGACTAACTGATGATGCTACCATCAAAGCCACCTTTTACTTGGAGAGAGGCGTGTTTGCAAGTGAGTAAATTTAGATTGGGCAAGATAAACGATCTGTTTTTTAGGTTCTTAATAAAACCGTAATACTACTGCGTCTTGTACCTATTGCTAGCACACACTTACATAAAGGCAATATTCCTTTCCCAAGACATAATCAGAGTCATATTATTAAAACCATTCATTCCAGAAATAATCCAATATCCTCAAAATCTACTAGCTGTCTACCAAAACCGGTCAAACTTTGAACCAGATATCCAATATGTTTTTCAAAAAAAAAGAAGGGAAGAAGAACCTAATTGAAATTTTAACAGAGAAACATTCAAGGAAAATCATCCAACAGAAGTCTGCTCTTCTTGGAGAAAGTCAACTTTGCATCTTCAAGAGCCGCTCTCTTCATAGTCAACATCTTGGAAAGCTTTTCGAGTTCCATCTACTATCGTGCAATCTCCTCGGCGGAAAGGCTTTCGATTTCTGCATCTTTCAACTTTTGGATCTCAGCAAGGCCTTCGACAAACCACGAAGTGTTGAACTCCTTTTCTACGCACACGTCGCGATGATGCTCCCAGTCGGCAATAACATCTTTAGAAACGGTGTGACCAGTCACCTCACGCATATCCTCGATGGAATATAAAGCCTCTTCCACACGCTTAACCAGCGCAAATCGACTAGTGACTTTCTTGGTTGTGGACATATGTCCGTACTTCTCCCAGATTCTGGTGTACAACGCCTCATGCTTAGACGGCACGCTGAATCCGCCAACCAGCACATGACCTGGATAAGGAACCATGTACGGGGGATCAAAAATGGCGCATGCACCTGGCCTCACGACTAGAAGAGGGTCTTCTTCCATGTCTACGGAAGCAACCATCAGAGAATCATCCACCGTTTGAACCACATCTGTGCCCGGCAATTGGCTAACGCCCATCTCCAAGTCACCAGCGGTGGTCACCAAAGGCAAGTTTTTGTGTGGCTCTACCCCAGAATCATCCTCCGAACCGGATTCCTCCTGCGAACTTGAGTTAGACATTTTCAAAATAAGAAACAGAAGAAGAAAGAAAAGAAGCGCGAAACTCACCGAACCACTTCCCGAAAAAGAACCAGTGCTGTCAGAGGAATCACTCTCACTTGTCGAACTTTCTTCTTTCTCTGACTCATCATCGCTATGAGAAGGCTTAGTGCTACTGGAATTCTTTGAAAAAATTGCCGTCTCTTGGCAACGTGCAAGGGAAGCGAAAGCATTGACACTACCGAAGCCCTGGAGGAAACGAGACACATGTTTTCAGTAGAAATTCACGTATTTTGAGACAAACCAATGAAGAGGCGACACATATCTGGTTATTGGAAGAACTGAAAGACACGAAAGCTGCGGGAGGATCTTTTGAAACCGAACAGAACCCGCCAGCACGATTCTTCGTTCTCCGTTCCTTGGCCTGGGGACTTTCCGAGTTGCTAGGCAACTTTCGCTTGAGATCTCTCAACATTGGATACTTCTTCAAAACTGCTGGGGAAGGTTTACAACGAACGTTCTCCACCACGTTATTCACAAAATCTTGGATCATAATAAAATCGTCGCACCAGAACTCATTATAGCCTAAGGTCGTCGAAGTTACTCTTCCCGTTTGAAAGAAGGGAAGGCGGATACCCAGATCAAGGGCACTGACATTAAGGGCGGAACGCAATGAATCCTTAAGGATCACCGGCTGGTAAGCGAGAGGCACCCCTTGATCGAAACCCATGTGACGAGCAGCACGGTCAATATTGTAGGAAGCTATCTGGAAAAAACCCATGAAGAAAGACGACATATAACCGGACATGCAGCTTTGAATAAACAAGTTTTCACCAACGCTCAAATCGCCATCAGAAGACAAAGACATGATCGGAGCAGAAGCAAAGGTGTCAATTTTAGTCACCGACCTATGGACCGGCTCCCATGGGCGAAAACAGATTTCATACGACTTGTCAAGAAAACTAACCAAGCTCATGCAAACCTTTGGACGCCTGTTCACCCATCGAAGAATTCGGGAACCCCCCCAACTCGCGGAAATCGAAGGCATTGGTTTCAGAGCATACTTCTCAAAGTGCTCCCATAGCCAGGCTTGCATAAAAGCAACATGCACATATGAATTCACTTTCATGAAGCCATTCGAAACTTGCATGTTCGCAACTAGGTGATCCAGATGCACATACAGGGAACCGAGGAATAGCTTTCCAATGGGAAGAACTTCACCTTTTGCTAACTTCACAGCAATCACTAGCAACTCTAGTCTTATTTCCTTCTTGCCAGAACCATCATAAAAAATGTCTCTAGACAACCAGAGAGCCAAAAATGCTGCAACATGAAGATCACTGCTTTTCTGTTTAGGTTCCAGCTCGTCCGGAAACCATTGAGATATCCACCAGCTATAAACGCACCTTTCACCCTCTTTCCGGACAGAATCCTTATACTTCGCAGTGGAGTCTTTTCGAGCATAATCTCCCAACTTAGCGACAAGGTCATCCCGCATCTTCACTTCACTTTCAGATAATTGGATGTTAAGATTCCTAGTTACCGGAAGATTCAGCAAGAGATCTACACTCTCCAAGGAGAAAGTTATCTCATCCCATCTACATATGATTGTATGGGTGTCCGAACACCATCTGGAGATGAAAGCAACCAAGCCCGGGATATCCTTCCTAATCTGGAGGTTTACTGAAGCTCTGACAACATCAATAATCTGCGCTCGAGTCAGATTGGTGTTTATGTGCTCCTTACTCACCATGAACTCAACCCATCTATCAAAAGAACGCAATGGGATTTGACACATCCTGAAATCAATGTTGGAAGAGGAATATACCCCTTTATGAAGATAGAACCGTATGGTGTTCTCTGGGCGAACCAAACGTTTCTTCTTTTCATCTTCACCACCGGTTAACAAAATTGGCACGAAACCTGGGTGATTTTTCCGAGCAGAGACAAGTTTTTTGGCGAAGAATTCATCATCCGTGTTTGGTTTGGAATTATGGACATCCTTCGATGAGGCAAAATTTTGTTTAGGTAACATCTTGTCGGATTTCTTAATAACAGTTTAGTAACAAGATATCTGCACACAAAAAAAAAAAAAATCTCCCTAACACATAACCGCGCCCAACAAAAGGAAAACCCGGAAAAAAAAAAAGAGGGCGTATTCTCTACGGGTTCAAAACTACACACGCAGTATTTTCTTCGGGTTCAAGACTATATACGCAATATTTTCTTCGGGTTCAAGACTATATACGCAGTATTTTATACGGGTTCAAGTGTGTCTACAGTATCCTTCTTCGGGTTCAAAATTATATATGGAGCATTTTTTTACGGGTTCAAAACTGCACGCACAGTATTTCTTTCAGGACCGAAAAATCATATATGCAATATTTCCTGCGAGTCCGAAGTCATATGGAGCATATATACAGTATTCTTCTTCGGGATTCATGTACAGTATTCTCTACGGGTTCAAGACTGCACACGCAGTATTTTCTTCAGGGTTCAAAATTATATACGCAGTATTTTATACGGGCTCAAGTGCGTCTGCAGTAACCTTCTTCGGGTTCAAAATAATATATGAAGCACTTTCCTACGGGTTTGAAGAATATATACAGTATTTCCCTTGGTTACATACATACAATATTTTCTACAAGAGACACGCCAAGAAACTATATGCGCAATATATAAAGAAAAACGCATACTCTTAGGGTTTACACCTACATAAAAAGGGAAACAAGAGAAGTACTGGAAGACATACCTGGAAGCTGGTTTTTCTTTATGACTCTGCCGCTAGTAGGAAAGGATGAAAGGAATAAGGTGCAAGATGAGAGAAAGGGATTTTATATATATGGGCATGAAGATTCTGAAATAGGGAAGGATTTCCCTCTACCAAAATCGTGCGGGCTCACAAGAACACCCAACTTCCCAGTACCGCCCAAGTTGCGCTGGTCCCGCCAGCTAGCACGCCCAGTTTCCTAACTCGCGTCAACTTCTCAACACCGCCCAGCTTCCTGTCTCTCAATGATGCTGACCTCCCGATCACGCCAACTCCCCAGTACCGCCCAAGTTTCACCGGTCCCAACTCACGCCAACTTCCCAATGACCGCCCAAGTCACGCCAGCAATCACGCTCAGCCTCCCTACCTTGCGCTGGTCCCACTAGCTAGCACGCTCAGTTTCCCAACTCACGCCAACTTCCCAACGTCTCCCAAGCTGCACCGGCCCCACCAATTGTTCCAGCCTCCCGATTTGTGCAAAACTGCCAAAGTCAAGGATTCCAAATCCTATTTATAAAAGGTCAGACAAGCCTCCTCAATTCTCTTTACGGTTTGCTGTTGATAGTTTGTCACCATATTATGCTTACCTCGCAACAAAGCCCCTGTTCCGAGCTAAGCAGGGGACTTAATGTTGATAGTGGTTTTTAAACAAAGGGTAAACTCGTAAAACCCTAAAATAACCTAATGTCACCAGTGACACATTTATTAGCACATTTAATGCTTATAGTCAGTAATTAATAAGGGGTATTTTTTCAAATTAGGGTTACAACGAACAAAACCCTAATTCACCTCCGTGCCAATGGAAAATCATGCCAGCCACACCTAACGCGCCGAAGCATGCCAACCATGCTAGCCGCACCTCCGTGCTAATGGAAAATCATGCCAGCCACACCTAGCCCGAGCTAGCCGCATCTCTATGCCAATGGAAAATCATGCCAGCCATACCAAACGCGCCGAAGCATGCCAACCATTCTAGCCGCACCTCCGTGCCAATGGAAAATCATGCCAGCCACACCTATCCCGAGCTAGCCACATCTCTATGCCAATGGAAAATCATGTCAGCCATACCTAACGCGCCGAAGCATGCCAACCATGCTATCCGCACCTCCGTGCCAATGGAAAATCATGCCATCCACACCTAGCCTGAGCTAGCCGCTCCATGCCAAACACACTCTGCCTTGGACCTAGCTACACTGTCCACGCCACGCCAAGCCAAACACCCTTACCTTGGCACTAGCCGCGCCATGCCAAAGTAACGCCCGCATCTAGGCTTGCAAACCATGCAACCTAAGCCAAATTGGCCACGCATGCCATTGGCACATGCCAAACGCTCGCTGGTAGCTTTTCCTACCAAGGCCACGGCTCTAACGGCCATGCGTGCCATTGGTACATGCCAACACGCTCGCTGGTAGCTTTTCCTACCAAGGCCACGGCCCTAACGGCCACGCGGGCCATTGGCACATGCCAACACGCTCGCTGGTAGCTTTTCCTACCAAGGCCACGGCCCTAACGGCCACGCGGGCCATTGGCACATGCCAACACGCTTGCTCGTAGATTTTCCTACCAAGGCCACGACCCTAACGACCACGAATGCCATTGGCACATGCCAACACGCTCGCTGGTAGCTTTTCCTACCAAGGCCACGGCCCTAACGGCTATGCGTGCCATTGGCACATTCCAACACGCTTGCTGGTAGATTTTCCTACCAAGGCCACAGTCCTAACGGCCACACATGCCATTGGCACATGCCAACATGCTCGTTGGTAGCTTTTCCTACCAAGGCCACAGCCCTAACGGCCACGCATGCTATTGGCACATGCCAACATGCTCGCTGGTAGCTTTTCCTACCAAGACCACGGCCCTAACGGCCATCCATGCTATTGGCACATGCCAACACGCTCGCTGGTAGCCTTCATCACCTAGCTGTGCCCCTAATGCACGCCGGTAGCCTAACTCGCAAACCATGCAACCTACCACCAAGTCATTCCGCACATGCCATTGGCACATGCCACGCACGCCACTAGCGGCTCTTGCATTGCCACTTGCGTTCGAAGTACAACCCGCAACAAGGGCATTCCACACATACCAATGACACATGCCACACGCACCACTAGCAGCGCCACTTGCACTCAAGGTGCAACCAACACTCGAGATATCAACACAAACTGGGGGATGCTTTCCAGGGTTTTGGTTTGGCGGTCACAGCTTTCAGCGTACACTACGCTCACATTATGAAAGCGTGAAAAGGAATAAAGTGGTCAAATAAATGAGGAAATAATGGTGAAAACGTTTTCACCCATAAAAAACCTTACGGTTACCACCTCCTCCCATTATTTCACCCTTTACTCTCTTCCTTCATGAGGCCAGGGTACGTTTCAATCTTGACTTGTATAAATAGGTCTTACCTATTTCCACCAGACAACAAGTATCGGTCAGGAGAAAAATACTACACTCTCAGAAAAAGCAACTTGGCAAGCTCTCCAAAAAGCTTTCATCTCTTGCAAGCTTCTGAAGCTTCCATTTTCTGATACAAGTCGAGACACTACTCTCCCAGAATTATTCTGGTCTCAACACCTTTCTTTGCTTCCCTCCCCAAATCAACCCTTCTCCTCCACTTTGTGACCGAAGCAAATCTGGAACGACCATTTTTTTGGTTTAGGCCGGACTTGTACAGATTGATCTCTCGAATCTATAAAGTGCTCACATGCAACACATTTGTTTAGTGTTTAAACCAGTTTCTCACTCACCTACCGAATTTACTGAAACCGGGAGAAACGATTTTCACCCATAAACAGCAAACTGACGACCAATATAAACTTAAAAGACGAGGGTACCCAAATATACCTCAATCTAAAACTTTTCCACCTATAAGTCCTTTCTCCGAAAGTGATCGTCTATGGACTGAGTCGAGACAATACAAATAATCGGTTCACACTTAGTGTGATCGTCTATGGATACGATATCGAGACAATACAACAACGAAGTATGTTTACTTGATAAAAAGGTTCGGACTTAACAAAACACAACATGATTACTGATGTTTTATCAAAATTATTGTAGTAAAATAGGTTCGTGAACTTGTGAAAGCAATGGATTTTAGATTTAATAAAAATTCAAAATAAAGAAAATTTGATTCAAGGTTGATTTCAAGATATTAGGAATATAACCAAGACACTAGAATCCACTATTACACATGAATGATGTCAAATATTTCATAACTCTAATTATCCTTTTAATCCTTTATTTCTTAATCCACAAATAATCAAACATATTCTCAAAAATTAATTGTATCCCTAAGCATAGATTATCTAACCAAAGCATAACCTATCTAATTGATCACAACTAATGAAGAAAATTATGTAAACTTTGAAGAACTCTGCAAAAGCAGTGATTGAGTGAATTATAATTAAATATTAGAGACAATAAAATAGTTACCCATTATTCATGTGTGAATAGCTTCATCCATTTCCTTGGTTACGAGAGAATTAGCCGCTCATCATGTTGGAAACACGCTCAAAAGTTGATTTCATTTATGCTCAAAGGGTTACAAATGATGAATAAGGGAGAATTATAATAAAAACCAGATCTGCAACGCTTATAACTGTTGCAAAAACCGTTACAGGAAATGATAAACTGTTGTGGTTACTGTTACTTTGAGACCCACGATTTGGTGTCATTGTCACTGTTGAAAAGAACGACTGCCTTGGCCAATCTGTTCTTCACGAGCTTCAGAAGCGCAGTAGCAGAACCAAATTTCCGTCTACTCTATCTCTCGACTTTGTAGTGCTCTAAAATTCTCCCAATCTCTCTTACCCCGTTCTCTATGAACCCACAAGCCTTTTTATACTCGACATGGCCTAAGAATCACCGTATTTACGCTGGAATAATCCTCCATTACTCGCCTGATACGGGAAATATTTTCTTTCCCTTTTTTGCTCCTGCACGCGTTCTTGTTGCTGTGGACCATCCTTATTTGCATTCTACACGTCTCTAATTCAGTTTAGCACACTCCAGGCACAAGCTTGCACGTCCAAATCCTTTGTAATCCCGTGAATATTTCTTCCGCGTACGTGTTGCCCTGTTTTCTTCTCGTGAATTTTCTGGTCAATTTTAACCGAAACAATCAACCACACCATGCCTGTTACGCTCAATCAAGTCACCCCAGTGAGTATCAGCCATTGAGTCTCTTTGATTCTTCCCAAAATGCGAACCCTAAATTCTGCCATGGTGAAGAACCAATTTCCCGCCAAAACTTTCTCTTTGAATTCTTGAAGATGGTGTCCCCCTAACCAAACCCGGGGTCCGAATAGTAAGTGTTCTCCGGGGGTGTACCGAGCAACTTTTCGAGCCGAATTTTCCAACAATCTTTATTTCCAAAAAATACCTACAAACACACAAAACACCATAATAAGGACAAAAACGAGTACTAACAATACGAAACATTGAGGACAAATTAGACACATAAATGCGTCTATCAAATACCCCCAAACTTATTATTTGCTAGTCTCGAGCAAATCTAATCTAGGAAATAAAATGACTACACTTAGCACATGCAGCAAGTCGTTAAACCGCTAGGTGGCCCTAGTGGCGGAGTGTCGTCTCCGGAGGGTTTACCAGAGGTGTACCCACAAAACCTGTACTTCTAATTGGTCACCAGTATCCAAAGAGCTATGAGGACATACTAATTCTCAACCTATCTCCAAGTGACTAGAATGCCAGAGAAATTAAAGGTGCCAGCTCTAAAGCTGACTGAAGAAAAGGGGAGATACATCCGCAACACTTCTAGATAAAGAGATATCCGCTACACAGCTAGATAAACATTGTAAGATGCGTCCGCTGATTTACAGCTAGATAAGATTAGGAGAGAGATAAAAATGAGAGGGACATATGCTACACAGCTGGACTAATTACGTGTGATGAGTTGAACCAGTGCTAGAAAGATCTTGTGCCAGATTGAAAGAGGACTAACAAAGAAACCAAATGTATCTTTCTTCAACTCTCTCATAGTGCTCAGTAGAAACAACGTCTTCTTCGGTCTTCAACTGTTGATGATAAACTCTCAAACCTAATAGAACCTTGACAATTAACTCTTCTCTTTGATTTCTTGCTTGTCATAAAAACTTCCACTTCCCTATGGCCTTATTAAACACAAAACTAATTATATAACAAAGAGGACGTAATGATGATTTTTTTTTTCATTTTTTTTAATCATTTTTTTTTTCATTTTTTTCATTTTTTCATTTTTTTTTTCAAAACAAAAAATACAAGAAAAAAAATTACATGGCCATCATAGAAGGAATCTAACAATTGGATCTTCACAACTTGTAATGTCTTAGTATCATGAACTTCAACAACTTATATCGTTTGATTTTTCTTGCTCTTATAACTTCTTGTAACTAAGTCTTCAACTTTGATTTTTGAATTATTATTTTCTATTGTTGCTTCTAAACCTCAAAGGTCTTCAACTTTCTTCATAGATTTTGATGTCGCTCCGCTTGTTGATGATGATAAGTTTCTACTAAGAGAGAGAGAGTTGTAATCCAGTAACTAAGACCACATTGTGAGGTTGCTTTGTCTTTCTGGCATTTCCTGACCTACTTGCCTTTCCATCATGGATGGTTAGGTCCATCACGGTTACCCTCTAAAAGGAACAAGTTCTCTCCTGAATTTCAAGGATCTCAATGTCTTTTTCTCTAATGTATCAATAGGTTGTTATCCCTAGCATTCCAATTTCTATATTTTCGGTGAGAAAAAGTATGTAAACTTAGCTAACCGTATACCATGTGACACTAGAAGTTTCAAAAGTGCAACTAAAAAGTTCTTCCCCACCCCCAAACTTAAATCTAACATTGTCCTCAATGTTTCTAATGAAAGAGCAGAACCAAAAGTAAAATTACACGAGGAGAAGTTGGAAAGATAGTACCTGGGTGAAGAGAGAGAAAAACAAAACTAGTATACAACATACAATCGCCTTGATGGTCAATCAAGGGTAAACAGGGTCCTCCAGAGGGACCTCCTCAACATCACCTGTAGGAAATGGCTCTAAAAAGGGTTTCAATCTCTGACCGTTAACCTTCGAAGAACTACTACCATCCGGTGTCTCAATTTCAACAGCTCCATGAGGAAAGACTGTGCGAACAATAAAAGGACCCGTCCACCGAGAACGTAACTTCCCATGGAAAAGATGCAAGCGGGTATCATACAGAAGAACTTTTTGACCTGGAGAAAATGAATTCCGTAAAATATTTCTATCATGCACAAATTTCATTTTGTTCTTATACTCCTTCGCACTATCGTAAGCATCTATATGAATCTCGTCCAACTCATTGAGCTGGAGTTTCCTATGGGCTCCTGCCTTGTCAAGTGAAAAATTTAGCTGTTTAACAGACCAATAAGCTCTATGTTCTAACTCAACAGGTAAATGACATGCCTTGCCATAAACAAGCCGATAAGGCGACATTCTAATGGGGGTTTTAAAAGCAGTACGGTAAGCCCATAATGCATCAGTGAGCCTAGACGACCAGTCTTTCCGATTAGGATTAACTGTTTTCTCTAATATACGTTTTATCTCCCTATTGGAAACCTCTACCTGACCACTAGTCTGTGGATGATACGGGGTAGCTACCTTATGTGTAATACCATATTTCTTCATCAAAAGCTTAAAAGGTCCATTACAAAAGTGCGACCCTCCATCACTAATTATAGCTCGCGGTGTACCAAAACGTGTAAGTATATTATTTTTCAAGAACTCAAGCACAACCCTATGGTCATTGGTTTTACACGCAACCGCCTCAATCCACTTAGAGACATAGTCTACGGCGACAAGGATGTATATGTTACCAAAATAATTAGGAAATGGACCCATAAAGTCAATACCCCACACATCAAAGACCTCAACAATTAAAATCGGGTTCAAGGGCATCATATTCCTACGGGAAATGGTTCCTAATTTCTGGCAACGCTCACAAGTAACACAATAACTATGGGAGTCTTTAAACAACGAAGGCCAATAGAATCCACACTGCAATATCTTAGCAGTAGTCTTCTTAGCACTAAAGTGACCCCCACAAGCATGATCATGACAAAAGGAAATAATACTGGACTGGTCACTCTCAGGTATACATCTCCTAATAATCTGGTCTGGACAATACTTAAATAAATAAGGATCATCCCAAAAGAAGTGCTTAACCTCGGCTAAAAACCTAGAACGATCTTGATTACCCCAATGTTAGGGCATTCGACCAGTAACAAGATAGTTCACTATATTCGCATACCAAGGTGATTGGGAAACAGAGAACAATTGTTCATCAGGAAAGATGTCCCTTATATGAAGGGAATCATCAGGGGAACTAACAATTAGCCTAGACAAGTGGTCTGCTACTACATTTTCTGCACCCTTTTTGTCTCTAATATCTGGACAAAATTCTTGTAATAATAGGATCCACCTAATCAATCTAGGTTTGGTATCCTTCTTAGACAAAAGGTATTTCAAAGCAGCATGATCAGTATAGATTACGATCTTAGAACCTAAGAGGTAGGATCTAAACTTGTCTAAGGCAAACACAATGGCCAACAGTTCCTTCTCGGTAGTGGTATAGTTCATTTGGGCCTCATTCAGAGTTTTGCTAGAATAGTAAATTACATGAAGTAATTTGTTTTCTCGCTGACCTAGCACAACACCAATAGCATAATCTGAAGCATCGCACATGATCTCAAAGGGTAGGTTCCAGTTGGGTGCCTGGACTATGGGGGCGGTAGTGAGTAAATTCTTAAGCTTCTCAAAAGCCTCTAAACAAGCATCATCAAAGACAAACTTAACATCTTTTGCAAGTAAATTGCAAAGAGGTCTAGAAATCAAGCTAAAATCCTTAATGAATCGACGATAAAAACCTGCATGCCCTAAGAATGACCTAATATCTTTTACGGTTTTTGGGACCGGTAAGGTTTTAATAAGGTCAACCTTGGCTCTATCTACCTCTATACCCTTCGAAGATACGATATGCCCTAGAACGATTCCTGAACGAACCATGAAATGACATTTCTCCCAATTAAGCACTAAATTCTTTTCCTTACACCTAGTCAAAACTAATGACAAATTATGCAAGCACTCATCGAAAGACGAACCAAACACTGAAAAATCATCCATAAAGACCTCTAAGAACCGTTCTACCATGTCAGAAAATATGTTCAACATACAACGCTGAAAGGTAGCAGGGGCATTACATAGCCCGAAAGGAATGCGTCTATACGCAAAGGTACCAAAGGGACATGTAAAAGTGGTTTTCTCTTGGTCTTCTGGGGAAATAGGAACCTGATTATAGCCGCAGAATCCATCTAAAAAGCAAAAATGGGTACGTCCAACTAATCTTTCTAGCATTTGGTCGATGAAGGGAAGGGGAAAGTGGTCCTTCCTAGTGACCTTGTTCAATTTTCTATAGTCAATACAGACACGCCAACCCGTGGTCATTCGGGTTGGGATTAACTCATTATTATCATTCTGGACTACAGTAATACCAGATTTCTTGGGAACAACCTGAACGGGGATGACCCACTTACTGTCAGAAATAGGGTAGATAATGCCTGCATCTAACAGCTTCAGGACCTCGGTTCGAACTACTTCTTTCATATTAGGGTTCAGTCGATGTTGTATCTCCCTAGAAGGTTTGGTGTCTTCCTCTAAATAGATTTGATGCATACAAACAGTAGGACTTATACCCTTAATGTCTGCTATGGTCCACCCTAAAGCTTCCTTGTTATTCTGAAGGACGGTTACTAGCCTTCTTTCTTGATCACTATCCAATTCAGATGCTATAATTATAAGTAAAGTTTCAGATGGACCTAAAAACACATACTTCAAGGTATCTGGTAGAGGTTTAAGGTCCAGTTTAGGAGGCTTTTCCAACGAAGGAACTGGGGTAGACTCAGAAACGGGTAGAGGTTCGAACTTAGGTTTCCAGCCATTATTAGTTTCTATCAAAGGGGTTAAATCTAACAAAGCATTCACCTCATTAATCACATCATCATCATCAAAATCAATCCCAAAGTGATCTAGGCATTTCTCTAATGGATCTTCCATCAAAGTGTTTGGTAATGAATCCTCGAATAATGTTCCTATCATATTCACCTCTTCTATGCCTGATTCATCTAGTTCATAGGGTAGCTTACTAACATGAAAGACGTTCAGCTCAATAGTCATATTACCAAAAGACAAATTCATAATACCAGTTCGACAGTTAATGATCGCATTGGATGTAGCCAAAAATGGGCGACCTAAAATTACCGGTATCTGGTTCTCTGGGTCAGGGACATGTTGGGTATCTAGGATAACAAAATCCACTGGATAAATAAACTTGTCGACCTCTATAAGAACATCCTCGATCATACCACGAGGAATTTTAACGGACATATCAGCTAACTGAAGAGTCATCTGGGTAGGTTTCATCTCACCAAGTCCTAGCTTAAGGTACACATGGTATGGAAATAAGTTCACACTGGCTCCTAAGTCAAGCAACGCTTTCTCAACACGAAATTTACCTATTGTGCAAGCAATGGTAGGGGACCCTGGGTCTTTTTACTTAGGAGTAGTGGTATTATGAATAATAGAACTCACATGACTAGCTAGGAAGGCTTTCTTTTGAACACTAAGCTTACGCTTTCGTGTACACAAGTCCTTAAGGAACTTGGAATAAGCGGGAATCTGCTTAATCACATCCAGCAATGGTAGGTTGATAGTTACCTGCTTAAAAACCTCCAAAATATCTTTATAGTTGGACTCACTCTTAGTTGGAATAAGCAGCTGGGGGAACGGGGCTCTAGGAACAAAGTCGGGCTCAACATGACCCTCATTGGTCTCTTTGGAGACTCTATCAGTCTCCTCATCATTTTCTGGCTCAGAAGGGTGAACTACAGCATGTTCACTTTCAGGCATGGCGACCTTATGGTCAACTTTCTTTCTACTCCTAAGGGTTGTAATAGAATTCACATGATTGTACGGTTTCTCAACTTTAGGGTTAGGATTAGTATGACTAGGGAACTTTCCTTCTTCTCTCTCACTTATAAACTTAGCTATTTGGCCGACTTGGAATTCTAATTTAGTAAGAGACTGGGAATTATTCTTAAAATTCTTCTTGGTTTCCTCTTGAAAATTAACCTGGATATTTATCAACATTTCCTGGCTTTGTGATAACATATCTTGGCTCTTTTTTAGTATACTAAGAGATTCCTCTAAGCTAGTCATTCTATTCTCAGAAGGGTTCTGGAACTGGGTTTGACCTGAAGGGTTCTTAGCATAACCAAAACCTGGGGAAGGTTGAGAATTACTAGACTGACCTTGATTTTGGCCCTTAGACCAAGAAAAATTAGGATGGTTTCTCCAACCAGGGTTGTAGGTCTCTGAGTATGGGTCAAACTTCTGACGGTTCTCAAACCTAGTGTTGTTATAGACAGCATGGGCTTGTTCTTCACTAACATGACCTTCCCAAAATGAGTTATCGGGCTCTATTCCACAACTAGAGACTTGAGAGGCTCTATTAGGTTCAACGAGAGACCTATGTTTAGGTTGACCCAATTCCAAAGCTTCTAACATTCTAGACAAAGCAGCAAACTTAGCATCTGACTCGAAGATTGTATCTACCACATTGATGCTACTTCTATTAACTAAGAGTCTTTTAGGAGGTTCAACACAAGGATCCCAATGTTGGGATTTTTCAGCGATAACTCCTAAGAAGGTAAAAGCATCATCAACATTTTTATTAGTGAACTCACCAGCGCACATAGACTCGACCATGGATTTGGTTGAATAGTCTAAACCATTATAAATAATCTCTACAAGTTTCATCTTATCAAACCCATGGTGAGGACATTGGGATATGAGATCATTGAATCTCTCTAAAAACCTATAAAGAGATTCTCCCTCTTGTTGCACACTAGCACTAATTTTCTGTCTAACAACTGCAGTTTTATGCTTAGGGTAGAATTTCATATAGAAAGCTGCAATCAGTTCCTGCCATGTTTCAATGGATTCAGATGGTAGGTTGTTAAGCCAGGTCTTGGCTTTATCTCTCAAGGAGAAGGGAAACATCTTAAGTTTTAAGACTTCATCAGTAAGGTCTTTTATTCTAACTGTCCCACAAATTTCCTCAAAGTCCCTAATATGAAAATAAGGGTTCTCATCATCTTTTCCTAAGAATATAGGGATCATCTGAAGAATACTAGGTTTTATCTCAAAATTAGCCGTATTGGCAGGAAATTTAATGCACGAAGCTCGGTTGGCCCTAGTTGGGAACATGTAATCTTTCAAAGTAGTCATTGCTGGCACAGCTGACATACTAGGGGTACTCTCCTCACAAAGAGACAGATTCTTAAAACTGAAGTTTCCAAAAACGGGGCTCTCAAAAGAAGAGTCTTCGAGCTCCCCGCCTTCACAAGAAGAACTACTAGGTTTATCACTAATCAAACGACCTAGAGTGTTTCTTTTCCAAGCCTGTTCTCTAATGACCTCGGGCATACACTAGAAAAACAAAATAAAAAGAAAAATCCTAAAAGGAAGGGAGGTTCTAAGCAAACACAAAGCAGGCTGACTCCACCAAAGAAAACCTAAAATTTTCTAGCAAACAAAAAGCATGATGGCTCCACTTAGATTTTTTTTAGACCAACTTCTATTCTTTCGAAAGGGAATTCGTTACAATCTGAGAAAACCCCTCTGGAATCAATCCGTGTTTAAGTAAGTTGAATAGAGGCGAGGGAAGCTGCTGGATCTTTGATACCCAAGGCCTCACTGCATTACAGGGCGGTGCAGTCACGCATTCAACTCACAGAAACTTTCATGAACTTTGAAGAATGCTCAAAAGAGTAACCAATATTTTTCGAACGAGTTTCCTATTAAGCTCGTTACCCTATCGGTCTCGTTCTATTCCAAATTTTGAGCTTAGGTTCGCGTTAAGTTTCGTTTTCCTAAGGCGGGCAAGAAGAGAACGGTGATGAAATCCGAACCCTTATCTTATATGGCCAGTCCTTGCCCTTTACTAGGAATTTAAAACAACCTTTTTCAGTTCCTCAACATATATTCACACGAAGGAAGACAGTAACTCGCTAGCAGGGGATTCACGAGTGTTTCGACAAACTTACCTCCCGTACCAGACGGGGGATGAACCGCTGAAGTCGACTCGGGCCACGACTCCTATGTCGTGTATGAACCCGAGGGGCCGAGGTGATATCGTAATCACCGTCCTTCTCTGCAAACAGTTTAATATTTAACTACCCTTCCGTAGGGTTTAAAAATAAAATAAAAATGTCCAAATTTCCAAGTCCAAAGTCCAAAAAGATAAAGTGCAAAAGAAAAAAATTACAAGAATAAATAAACCCTAATACAATCTAACAAAAAAAAAACTAATCTTTTTTTTTTCTCTCTTTTTATAATAATAATAATAAAAAAATCTTCTTCTTTCGCTTCGCCTTTTACTTCGTATTTAACTCCAAATCTCTAAATATTCACCAAAAGTTTTGGCAAAATTTTCTTTCGCTCCAAATTCCAAATCTGTAGTAAAAAGACAAAAACAAAAACGTAAAGAAGAACAAATAAAATAAAAACAAATAAAAACCTAAAAAAAAAAGAATGAAAATCTAAAAACTCTAGCCTAAAGACAAGCTCCGTGTCGACGGCGCCAAAAATTGATGTTTTATCAAAATTGTTGTAGTAAAATAGGTTCGTGAACTTGTGAAAGCAATGGATTTTAGATTTAATAAAAATTCAAAATAAAGAAAATTTGATTCAAGGTTGATTTCAAGATATTAGGAATATAACCAAGACACTAGACTCCACTATTACACATGAATGATGTCAAATATTTCATAACTCTTTTAATCCTTTATTTCTTAATCCACAAATAATCAAACATATTCTCAAAAATTAATTGTATCCCTAAGCATAGATTATCTAACCAAAGCATAACCTATCTAATTGATCACAACTAATGAAGAAAATTATGTAAACTTTGAAGAACTCTGCAAAAGCAGTGATTGAGTGAATTATAATTAAATATTAGAGAAAATAAAATTGTTACCCATTGTTCATGTGTGAATAGCTTCATCCATTGCCTTGGTTACGAGAGAATTAGCCGCTCATCATGTTGGAAACACGCTCAAAAGTTGATTTCATTTATGCTCAAAGGGTTACAAATGATGAATAAGGGAGAATTATAATAAAAACTAGATCTGCAACGCTTATAACTGTTGCAAAAACCGTTACAGGAAATGATAAACTGTTACTGTTACTTTGAGGCCCACGATTTGGTGTCGTTGTCACTGTTGAAAAGAACGACTTCCTTGGCCAGTCTGTTCTTCACGAGCTTCAGAAGCGCAGCAGCAGAACCAAATTTCCGTCTACTCTATCTCACGACTTTGTAGTGCTCTAAAATTCTCCCAATATCTCTTACCCCGTTCTCTATGAACCCACAAGCCTTTTTATACTCGACATGGCCTAAGAATCACCGTATTTATGCCGGAATAATCCTCCATTACTCGCCTGATACGGGAAATATTTTCTTTCCCTTTTTTGCTCCTGCACGCGATCTTGTTGCTGTGGACCATCCTTATTTGCATTCTACACGTCTCTAATTCAGTTTAGCACACTCCAGGCACAAGCTTGCACGTCCAAATCCTTTGTAATCCCGTGAATATTTCTTCCGCGTACGTGTTGCCCTGTTTTCTTCTCGTGAATTTTCTGGTCAATTTTAACCGAAACAATCAACCACACCATGCCTGTTACGCTCAATCAAGTCACCCCGGTGAGTATCAGCCATTGAGTCTCTTTGATTCTTCCCAAAATGCGAACCCTAAATTCTGCCAGGGTGAAGAACCAATTTCCCGCCAAAACTTTCTCTTTGAATTCTTGAAGATGGTGTCCCCATAACCAAACCCGGGGTGCGAATAGCAGATGTCCAGCTGGGGTGCCCCTTAACCAAAGTTGGGGTCCGAATAGTAAGTGTTCTCCGGGGGTGTTCCGAGCAACTTTTCGAGACGAATTTTCCAACAATCTTTATTTCCAAAAAATACCTACAAATACACAAAACACCATAATAAGGACAAAAACGAGTACTAACAATACGAAACATTGAGGACAAATTAGACACATAAATGCGTCTATCAATTACTTATCAAGTGACTAGGAATTAACGTTTGTGTAATTTACTTTAAATTATAATAACAACAATTATAATTGCGGAAAATAAAAGTAAATGACACAACAAGATTTTGTTGACGAGGAAACCCTAAATACAGATAAACCTCGGGACCTTGTCCAGAATTGAATACTCTCACGATTAAGACGCTATACAAAATAAACCAACTTCGTATAGTTGAGACCAAGCAACTTAACCTATAGTTCACCTAGTTCCGTCTGTATTCTCACGCCTTCGACCTGTAATAAGTCACGTACTTGGAACAATTCCTTTGGTTCGTATTCCAAATAGTAAAGGAATAACAAATCTGTCTCGTATCAACTCTCTTCAACCAAGTGATGTGAGCTCTACAAAGGATCTTCTATTTATCTCAATAAACTCCTTTGTCAGGTTCTTAGATCTATCTTATTATCAACTACCAAAGTAATTGTTAAGATTTTGCAATCAATACTTTTAATCACCAAGAATTGTATTGATGCCGATCTACACAACTAATGAATCTAATCTATCACAAGGATAAACCGATTATAGTTGGACCCTCTTTTACCGAAACACGCATTGTGCACACCAAAGATTATGAACTCAAATCAGAAATCTTCAAAGTCTTGTTTGTCTTCAAATCTTCTTAGATCTTCAATAAACACATGCACATAATCAACTTGAATCTCTTGTGATCAATCATGCAAACAATGGAGTCGGTTAATAATGGATTATCACAAGACGTCTTTAGATCTACAAACAGTCTAAAGATCCCCGTTGAAATTTCGATCTAGTTTGAGTGAATCTTATATCAGAAGAGAAGATTCTCAAGCATAAACAAACTAGGTGCAATCAAAGTTCAACCACCGTTAGTCAATCAAATCAATCGAAAAACAAAAGATAAACCGCAATTATCTAGTTTCCCACCAACGGTACTAATAGAGCTTCTCAATCCCAAAGAAGACTTTGTATTGAGTGGTCGTAAGAGATTTCGCCTAATTAGGTTACTCTCCTCTCCGAATAGGTGGCTTCACTAGTAGAAGCACAACTGAGGTAGTTTGTTGTCACGAGGATTAGTTTGCTCGAAAAGCAAACTTTCATATTTATAGACCAAGGAAGTTTGGACACCAAGGAATTTCCAAAACCGAAAATCTTTGTCCAAATATATTCCAGATTCGGTTACCATAATTCCTGGAAATGCTTTGTCCAAATATTCACCGAACATCTCTTGGAATATCTCCAACTAGTAAAGGCACATTACTAATTTTTCATTTTCCTAAAATAAAATTAAAAACCTTAAATAAAAGATTCTCAATTTATTTTATTCGATATGGGATTTTCTTCCTTTATCTATTAAGGAATAACTTTGAACAATTAAAGATTAGCGTTACTTCCATGTTCAAATTATGTCGACATCCTTACTTTGTAAGTACTCTTTCATACTTACAATCTTGAAACCAATTTTTCACACTTCCAAACAAGTTTAGAATTGGTTCATCTGACTTTCAAGAACTATGTGATTGATCAACAACACTCAATCACAAATCATGGATTTCACGGTTCTACCAAAACAAATTTTGGTTCCACCTCCATGTGAGTACTTTTCATAGTCACACTAGTTACGAAATTTCGGTTGACGAGGTACTTTGCATAGTCACACTAGTTACCAAAATATGGTATCTAACTTGTACTTGGTGCACATGTCCATATGATCGGTTCCCCTTTCTACTAAAAACTTGTTGCACCTCATACAAGGATCGATTACCCTTTGTGATAGGTTTCACCTCTTACTAGGATCGGTTCCCCTTTACCCAGAGTCGGTCATACCAATAACAAAAAATAGATCATACCATCTTAGGTGATTACTTAAGATCGGTTTCACTAATAAAAGTCATACAATACAAAAGTCAGGCCTTTGTGAATAGATTTACCAAGAACACAAACAAGTCATGAGCGGTTATACTAATCACACATATTGGTAGTTCAAAAGATATGCAATGAATAACAATACCTATAATGCCTAGCGATTTCCCTTTCGATTCACAATACAAGTTCATGAATTTACTTCCTTAAAACAAATGTAAAACATTGTTTCCTATGATGAAATCCTCACCTTATATCCATACATAATCACAATAGCATTCAAACAATTCTATCAATGACTTATATACAAAGTTTAATGGTTAAGCAATAAACCTCGTATTGCATTCCTTAATACTATGTCTAACTAGAGTAATCATTCATGCTTCGCATTTTTGTTTTCAATATGCACGACTTGAAAGATACGTTAGGGAATGCAACAATTCAAGTCAAATATCACTAACCTCAAGTGAAAGGATTATGTTGTCGTTGTAGATCCTTGCTTCTTAACTTCTTCAAGTCTTGCAATACTTGTAATGTCTCATATCCTAATACTTCAAGCTAACTTATACGAAGTTGACTCTAGTACATAATCAAGCAACTCTTTAAATGAGTTTTGGCTCACTAAAATATGACAACCAAACTTGACATACCAACGCCGAGCTATGCTCTAACAATCTCCCCCTTTTTCAATTTTAGTGACAACACTCTTACATCATATGGATAAACAAATTACAAGATTTCATTACACATACACTTGATTCCCGAATTCAACATCACAATAACCTGTATACATTCAATCCATAAATGTCGTTGTTGACATTATAATAACAAAGCTGATACTCTCCCTAAAGGTGAGATAGGTAGATTTTTATCCGCATGTCTTTGTTATTCTCCTTATCAATATGATATGCTACTCCCCCTTAGTCTATGATTTCAATCTTTCGTTAGATAAATGTTTAAGCACCAATGTCCTTTCCATTAGTGATACCAATCAATATAAATTAATACCAGCACAACTTTTTTACTCCATATATTTCTCCCCCTTTTTGTCACAAAATGACAAAGAAATGAAAAAATAAAGGACAAACCGAACGGATCTTACAAATCTCAAAAGACTTGCAACCTATAGAGTTAGGCACGGGGGGTTCTACACACCATTTTTGATAACCAATATCAAAACCGAAGCTACAAAGTAATTTTATTTTGATATGTTATCAAGTAAACAATTGTCCGAAACAATTTTCCCTAATGGTTTAACAAACTAAAAATCAACTAAGCACCTTAGTTCCTTTGCTAAACCGATTGTACGAATACAATCGCTTGTTTGATAAGACCAAAATAAAGATAACTCTATTTTTCTCATCATGTTCTAATTATCCATATAACTTAGACCTTAACTTTTAAAAAATACAAGTACTAGGTTAGTTAACTAGCATTTCTTGTTAAGCCATTCGATTAGACTTGAATAACCGAAACCTCCACTTTGATAAGTCTAATTAAGATCAGAATTAACTTAGTTTCTCTTATCCGGAATCGAATTTGACTAAACAATTATTCCCGTAAACCTTTTCTTCCGTTAAGCCATAAAAAATTCATACAAACTAAATAAATCAACTTGGATAATTATTCACCTCAACCGGAAGAAATTGAAACAACATAGACATTGAAGCACTACAATCGCACCGAAATTTTGTAAGCCTAAACGATTGATACCAAACAATAAAGCAAGATAACAATAGTTTTTATTAACTGGAAACAATTGAATCACATACACATCCATACACAAATAATGGAATAAAACATCAATTGTACCGAAATTTTGTTAAGCAAAAGAAAAAAATATATGCAATAAAATCAGGCTTTTCTTAAACAGGAAAACGATTAACTAACAAACTCGTTACCTCAAACTTCGCATCCTCTTCTCCAATATGTTTGCATCTTCTTCCAGGGAGAATTGATATCGAAATATCATTATATTGTCATCCTTATGAAAAACAAAAGAATAACAACAACCAACCTTTAACATAGAAAGGTTGAAAATTGGTTTTAACAATTGCAAGAAAAAGTTGAAAACCGTGAAACACATATGCTTTTATGCTAAACCAAACGATTCAACATATTGTGACTTTTTCACATATTATTTCTATCAGAACCCCTCATGATCAACATGGGCTAGAACTTAATCCTGCTAAATCAAAAAGTCACCCAAACCATAAGCATTCACAGCATATGATATCGAATATTAAGGTTAGAAAACCGAAATCAAACATCCCATAACATACATAGCAATAAAATAAAGCATTCAAGCACATGCTATGTAAATCAAAAACTATCACAAGAAAAATTATAAATCAAATAATTTTATTCATAAGATTCTTTTATTCATAATAATAAACTTTATTGAAATAATCAAAAACTAATGTTTATTCTTCCAGCAATTTTTTTTTCAAATATCATCTTCAATTTCCTCAAATTTTTCAGGATCTTCATCAACAACATCTCGACTGATATCTCGGATTCTGCACATAGTACCTCGATTATGTTCACAGGCTAGGGCATTAACCTTTCGATTAGTATTTTACGCATACTACCTGTTACCGATTCCAAGTTTAATCAGCTTTCTTTGTTTACAAATAACTATTCTTAGTAGTGCTGCCTGTCTATGATGAGTTTTGATAATACTGAGGAGGACTTGTCGTAGATTTATAATATCAACCTTATCATCCAAACTGTTTTGGACAAGGAGATGAGTCACATCTTCTTTTTCTTTATCGACATCTTCACTACCGGATTTCTTGAAGCTATCATCAAGATGAACAATTTCCTTAGAAGTCATTCCACTCAAGACTTTCAGAAGATTTGCTTGAGATCTGGTTTGAGAATACATCCTTTAGTATACGTTCTCAGACACAATGAGAAAATATACTCTAAATACCTTTAACATATTCTAAACATAGATATCAGCCTTAAATAAATAATTCTGACAAGATTTTAAAAAAAAATTCGCATCTAATGTGTTACAGAAACACAACATTCTCCAAAAAGATATTATCTTCAAGATCGGTATCAAGAGATACTTCAAACAACTACACAATTTTTACACAAGTTGATGTAAGACAACCTTTCAACACATAAAGATAATTAAAGATACTTAATGTAGATTGTGTATTCTCTCTATATTGAATAAGAGATATTAGTAGGATTATGACGGCCCAAGTATATGTGCTTCCTTATATCCGAAGATTGGGCATTGTAAGGATGCACATTCTAATGCGATTGTAGGATCAGAATATTGTCACAACAATATTCATGAGAAATAAACGACTGTTCTGTGATATATCGATAATAAACGAATTACTCTGCGATACATCAGTAATATTCTGCGACACATCCAAAGATGACTTAAAAAATGACGTAATGACTGAAAACGAAAGAAACACAAAGAAAGTGTGACATGTTTGCGATATATCAATAAAACCTGCGAAAGTTAAAGGCGGTGCTAACTGCGATCTATCGCAAGAACTCAGATCCAAAATTAAAGGGAATCTTAGCTGTAAATGAGATGTAATCCACTATGTAAATACCTATATAAAGGAGATGAATAGTTCCAGAGAGAGAGAGGAATTTTTGAGTGTTAGGAAAGTCTTTAGGAGAGAGAAAATCTTTATCAAGTGTTATGTGTTCTTGATTTCTGTAATTCCTTAAGATCAAATTAATAAAAAGTGTCTTTAATCTTCAAATTATGTCATAAATGTTGGTAAATTCTTGAATAGGGTGTAGTGTGGGAATTTCTGCAACTACATTTTGGCGCCCAGAAACAGGGACAATCAAACTTGAGAAATTTCAAATTACAGTTTGAAGATTTGAAGAAATTATTAGAATTGAAGAGAAATGGCTAGAAGGAGAAGAAATACGTCAGAACCACTAACAACAGTGAGAAGAAGTAAAATAATTGCAGGGGAAGGAACAGGTGAATTGGAAGGATCTTTAAGGAACAGATCAGGAAGAAGTAGAATGAGAAATGAAGCAGAAAATTCAATCCAACCACCAAATCAACAAACACGAGCACAAGATAGAAATATGGATTATGATAGAGTAAGTGTGCATACTTGGAGGTTGGATTCGATAGAAGAGGCGGAAAATCAAGAAGAGGAAAGAAATCAAGAAATGGATGGAGGATTAATTCATGAAGAACATGAAATTGAAGATGATTTAAGACAAAGGATACAGGAAGAAATAAGATTAGAGGCAGAAGAGCGTGCTAATCTTACAAGACAAAATCATGAATTAAGAATGGAAAATTTGAGGTTGTAAAACAGAAGATCGAGAAGCAGCATGAGATCAAATTCAAGATCATATAGAGAAGAAAGAAGGAAGAATCTCCCTATACAAAATGTTGGGGAGAATTTAATAAATGATCGTTATATTCCACGCGGGGAAACTTTAGACATTAGACGTAATCAGGATGAGGGAGAAAATCAAGAAGAGAGAAGGAGAATGTTACGTGATGAAGAGATTCGAAGAAATCGCAGGATTATCGAAGATGATATTGAGAGGCATTATATTGAGCAAGTACGCTTAGCAGGAGAAAGAGAGAGATTGCGAGCAGAAGTAGAAGAGCAAGAAATTCAAGCAGTGTTGCGTCAGAATAATCATGACAATCGAGAAAGATGACGTGCGCAAAATCGTAATAATGATAACCTCAATGAGGAATATGAGAGAATTCGCAGAGACATAGAAAGGAAACGAAGAGAAACAGTAAGGGATGAGGAAATTCATGGAGAAGAGAATGAAAGACAAATTAACTTGCAAGAAGAAGAAAGTCGCAGAAGAAGGCAAAATCAAGATGTTGGAGAAGAAGCGAGAAACATCGCAAGACAAGAAAGGAATGAACGCAGACGAAGAGAAGCTGTGTTGAAAAGACCAATGGAGAAAAATTCTGATAGGAATGAACAAATCTTGCGAGAATTGGCAGAAATGAGAGGAATGATAAATAACAGAAGAGAAGGAGGAAGAAGGAAACTTGATGAGGCAATCGAAGAGGCTGCGAAAACTCCATTTACTCAAGAGGTACAATTAGGAGGGATACCTCCAAAATGCAATTTACTGGTGTTGACCAGTATATTTGATGGAACTACGTGTGCTGTCCAACATATCAAAGCTTATATTCGATGTATGCTATAATGGGAGAACCATGATGTCATTTTGTGCAAATATTTTGCGTCAAGTTTAACTGGCGAAGCATTGAAGTGGTTCGAAAGTATTTCCAAGAATACAATAACTTCGTTCATGCACTTGCAAACAACTTTATTAGGAGCCTACATCAGTAATAATTCTGCGCGACCTGGAATTGAAGATGTGTTTGGATTGAAACAGAGGGTTGGTGAGAGTTTGAAGCACTTAACCATAAGATGGATGACAATGTGTAGTGAAATGGCAGGAAGAGTAGATGAAAGATATCTCATTTTGTCCTTCATAAATGCTATGTTTGCGACAAATCTATTATACATCCAGGTCTTCAGAGTTAAAAACACAATAACTATGACAGAGTTGCGAGAATTGCAAGAGGAATATATCTCTTTGGAGGAAAAACAAAATGAGATGGAGTCTTATCCAATTCTTGCAGGCACAAGTTCATCCGCAGCAAATGGAAGTTTGTTACCAAGGATGATTAATACAGTAGCAAGTACTTCCCAAAATCCGCGAGAGAAAATGGAGACTGATAATCAACTTAAGATAGTAGCAATGGGGAGTAGAGATCAAGAGGAATTAGAAAAGGAGAGAAATTTTTATCATCGCAATAACAATAATAAGGTCCCACGGTTTGATCAACCGCAGGAAACTTATGGTGGACAGAGGCAGAATTATTCAAGAGAGCAAAGAGGTCAGAGGAATATGTGGGAAGATATCAAATTGCCGCCTTTAAATACTGGTATAGACAAGATTTGGGAAGCGATTATTTTAATAGAGAATATACCCTCACCCTAGAACATGGGGAAGGAACCACATCCCAACAACCACAATCAAGAATTTTGTCCTTATCATCATTTTCATGGTCATTCTGTGAATAATTGTAGAAATGTGAAAAGAATCATTTTGCGAATGATTGAACAAGGAAAATTAAATCATTTTCTAGCAAGATATTTACAACCGCAGCAATTGCCGCAAGCACCAGAAATTTGCAGAGTCAATGCTGGAAAAGAAGCAGAAACATTTGTCATTGAAGTAGGAGCTACAGCAAAAAATCTATTTTGCAATTCAATTGTACATTCACAAAAAACGATAGAGGATTTCCATGACAATGTGCTAAGCAGAGTATTTGCAAGAGACATAGAGGGAAGAGAGGTGATGAATATTACGAAGATTTCTCCGTTAGAAGAGTGGCAGAAACAAGTTATCTCTTTTACTGCAGAAGAGATACCAGAGCCTGGGAAGATGCATGACAACCCATTGGTGGTGAAGTTAGAGATAAATCCAAAATACAGAGAAGAAGAAGATAATGATGATGCAGCAAGTGATTCTTGGGCAATAGATAAAGTTTTAATTGACACTGGTAGCTCGGTGGATATTTTGTTTTATCATACTTATCGCACAATGGGTGGAAGAGATGATGAGCTAATCCCTTCAACTTACAAGATCTATGGTTTTAATGGCACCGCAAACAATCCAAAAGGAGAAATTACTATGGAAATTCCATTGAACAAGATATCTTCAAAAATTAAGTTTTGTGTAGTGGATATAGAATCTCCTTACAATGCCTTAATCGGAAGGCCATGGATCCATGGGATCTTGGGCATAGCATCAACATATCATCAGTGCATAAATTTTCCACATCTTCATGGTATTGGGATAATTAAAGGTGATTGGTTTGAAGGAAAAAAGTGTTATGAAGTTGACATTAATACTTGTGAAGAAAGGAACGCCCGAAATCGTAATTGGAAACACAACAAGAGGAAAAATAAGAGAGTTGAGAAATTGATGGTGGACAATATAGAGTTGCTGGGAAAGGATATACTTCAAGAATAGTTTGTCCCAAAATATTCAATGGCGATTAATCATACGAAGAAGGGGAAAAGTTGAAATCTTCATTCTTCGCAAGGGGCACAAAAAGTATAAGATGTTACGGTGAATCACTTCTCGTAAGAAAATAAATAAGAAATAAGAAATTGCGAATAATCATTCCTCGCAGAAGAAAAGAAGTGCAACAATATCATGTTGCGAACGATCGAAAAACAAGATGAATTCGAATATTAAAAGAAAAACTCTGCTCAAAAATGAGAAATTTTTCTATTAAAAAGCAAAAGATGATGATTTCTAATCATATAAGAATTTTTAATGCAAATGCATAATAAGGGTGCAAATCACCTAAAAATATATAAGAACGGGACGAACTTTTATGGCGTACACCTTAGTTCGCGGATTCTATTCCGTAAGAGGCAATGTCCTTAAAGTGCGTCATAAGGGGGGTATCTCTTTGCATGGCTATGGGAAAAACTATACCGCTGCTGGAACCTAGTCATGGAGATTTGGGATTATTGAAAATCCATCTGGGAGAGATAACTTGGATTCCCAATTATATAAGGTTATACCCTAGTTGGGCGCCCGAGAGTTTCTCCTAAGGAATGCAACGTATGATCAAGGCGCCGAGGTACACGGTTGATCTGTGGGTTCCCGGGATGGATGAACCTACCCTGGCCATCCATGGAAAGTCTTGGCTTACGATGTGTTCGGCCCGAAGAAAACCCCACTTAGGGTGCATTCTTGTAACTATAAGCCATATAAGGCATAAAGGACAAGGCTGCGAAAACAAACTGGTTGTTGGCGAGAACCAGGATGGGAAAGTGCTAGTCTTGTATGGCCGATGTATAATCCTTGAAGGGGCAACCGGGGGGAGAGATAAGGGCGATACCCTCCGTTAGGGAGCTATGTATCAAAAAAGACGGCAATGTCATGGGACTTTATATTCGCAAGAATATTTAGACCCGTCATATTGTCGCGTGACAGAGACAACAATGTCATGGGACTTTATATTCGCAAGAGTATTTAGGCCCGTCATATTGCCGCGTGACTGGCCAAAAAGCCTAAAAAGAAATGTTAAGATGAGATCAATGGGTTTTTGCGATAAGATCAAATGATGCGATAAATGAAATCAATAATAAGAGGATATAAATCACAAAGACGTCCTGCGATTTCATCGCAAAGACGGCAATGTCATAAGTCTTAAAAAGCAAAAAGAGATTAATCTCACAAGATGGCTTAGATTTATCATATTGTCGCAAAAATTAAAATTAAATGATAAGGCAAGATCAATGGATTATTACATGAAGAGTAAGAATGTCCTGCGATCTTGTCGCATAAAGGTGGCATAATAAGACCTTTAACTAGGAAGGCGAAATAAGACCACAAGAGAAGTTATGTCTGCGAAACATATAATAAATTATTCGCAGAAATATTTGCGATAATTCATTTATCATATTGCAAATTAATAACAAGAGGCAAATATGGGAACGATGTATAAGAACGATAAATATTGTTATTAATCATTATATGATAAACTCATATAAATAACAGACAGATAGAGGCAAAAAAAAAAAATATATATATTGAAGAACATCAGGAATTACAAGTATCTTGAAGAAATAATGATACAATTTGTCGCAGATAATTATCACAAGAAAGAAAGGGGAAAAATACAGGAGAAGATCAAAAAGAAGAAGCAGAACTATTAGGATTTATCTTCACCATTATCTTCATCTTCGTCTTCATTATCTTCATCATCAGTTTCTTCTTCATCTTCGCTTTCATTCTCATTTATATCAGCCTCACTGTCAGAAATAATTGGTACTTCAGAACTGGTTGGGATATTTTCCAAGAGGCAAGGATATAAACTAAGAGGAAGATCATTATCTTTGCAGACTTTCTCAATAGCATTATTGCGAACGGTGAGAAGGTTACTACGCAAATTGGAGTTGTATATCTTTATCTTCTTTCGCAGTCTAGAGATTTTATCATTGCGGGAAGCAAGATTATTTGCAAGACTACTTTTTTCTTCTTCAAGTTCTGCTATCCTTGTAGAATGTTTTTCTTCAGATTCTACGATGATACAATAACAAGTTAGAAATTTATCAAAAATTTACAAAAAATATAAAGATGTTAGAGGAGCAATAAATAACCTTCTCTTTCATGAATCATTTCTTGTATCAAGGTTGCCTGTTCGGTATGAAGACTGACATCTATTGCTAAGTTTTTCCTAGCATTATCGAGAATTGTCGCAGCCCATGCGAATTCATCATCATTTTGAATGAGAAGATGGGAACGGATTTGTTTTTCTCTTTTAAGAAGTTTAATGTTTTCATCCTTAAGTCTATCTCTCTCAAGTTCAGTGTCAATAAGGGAATTGCGGAACTTTGATAGAGCTTCAGCGCCTTGAAGAGTAATGCGTTCTTTATCCTTCTCAAGTTCCTTCTTTTGGGCTTTCAAGGTTTTGATTCTTTTTCCAAATTCATCTCTACAAGTCTTAAAACTATTGGATATACTCAAAGTAGATCTATAATCCATTCTTATAAGGGAAATGTGATATTTAAGCTCATCGATAGACAGAGCATTAATTTTTTCATCGGAATAATTATTTAAAGCGTCATTAAGACGCTGAAGAAGAATGGATTCATCTATGGGTTCATCAAAAGAATTGAGAATAAGAGCTTTATCAGTAAGATTATAGGCATCTGCAAAATGGTTGTTCAAATAAGCTAAAATAGCAAGAATGAAGAAAGTAAAAATAAAATAAAATAAATCATACCAATAATTTGTTTGCAGAACTTCTCCTTGTCAACTATTTTTTGTTGAAGAACTTCAACATCTACTTCAAGCGATTTATTCTTGTTAAGGAGCTCAGTATTCCCAGATGCTTCCAATTGCTTACATTTTTCGCGAAGAATGGATATTTCATCTTCATATTGCTTATTCTTTTCGCGAAGTTTCGCAGATTCAGATTGTAAATCAGTAAGCCTTTTCTGCGATAATGATAATCTATTTTCTAATTCCGAAGCAACAGAAAAAGAAGCTCTAACAGTCTGTGGCATATAAGAGAAAATAAGTAAGGGTAAGTAAAAGATCTTCGATATTCATGACAAGTGTAAAGTTTACTACAAGAAAAATAAAAGAAAAGGGGCATACCAATGAAGCTAGTGCATGAAGAAAATCTGGGTTGATAAATCTCGAGACTCCTTTAAGATCTTTATTATTAGTTAAGATGGAAGCATCGCAGATTTTTGAGAGATAATTGCAAGCGTGAGCAATATCGTCATCACCAATACCTTGCATGGGATTTCTAAAGATATTTGACAATTGATCCATGGGAGTCTCAGGTTGAGAAAGACCCATCGCAGATCTAACTCTTGCGGAGGAAAAACGTATTGAAGAGGTGCCCACGGTAGCATCATTATTAATTCTTCCACTCTCTTCAACCTCATTATCTTTTTCAGCGACAGAAGAAATTTCTTTAGGTGCCTGACTTTTTTCTTCTATTTTTTGGAGGACTCTCATCAGTTTGATTCTCATTGCGATGAGGAGAAATGCCAGAACTCTCATTTGGAGTTATTACTTTTTTGCCTTTATCCTTGGCTTCCACTACTGCGACAAATGGTATTTCCTAGAAAACAACCACACATGAAGATAAGAAACAGGGGCAACAATATATTGTTAAAAGTTATAAGAGAATGTTTCTTACTTCATCTGTGAAGGTTTTCAAAAAATTTAGGAGATTAGGATTCCCAGTACTGGCGTAGCTAGCCTTCATTTTTCCAATCTGATAAAAAATAATTCAATAACTAGTAAGAACAATATATTTATCTAAGTTTGCGAATAATGATTAACTTCGCGAGATATACCTCAGAATTCTTTTCAGGCCAATTAAAAATCCAAGGATGATAAGCCGCAAGATATGCAGGATTCGAAGGAAGGTTAAGAGTACCAGAAATATATGGACCTTCAAGGAGGAGAGGAAATCTACACCATTTATCATCCTTGGAGAAGCGTGGAAGATTGTTTCTTGTGAAATGATAGTCTATATCTTGCATAAGAATTTTATCCTTTGCAACTTTTTTATCCCTATTCAAACGAACAGCCCAACACGTACTTTCTTTCTTCATTGGAATCACTTGATAATTCACAAAGAAGTTCTCCACAGAATATTTCCCTGGAATAATTGGGATTTTTTCCTAATCAGGATGTTTTGCATCATCAGGATAAAGGGATCCTTTACCAGCTCCACGGGAAGCATATTCAAGAATGAGGCTAATACAATCTTCACTTAGTTGGCAGATTGCTCACGAAAGTTTAACATGAGAAATAATCTCATAAAAAAGAGGGAGATATGGGTTATAAATAGGAATAGGAAGGCCAGCTTCTAATTGACCTAGCGAAACAAGTATCTTCTCGTTAGAATAAGGAAATCTTGAAACAAGATCAATGGAGAGATCAAAGTCTGAAGATTGATCAGGGATCTCAGAAAGTGTGAAACCTAAGGATTGAAGCTTCTGCTGGTGTTTTTTCAAAGTGGATTGACCTAATTTTTTAGCAGGAGCCATTTCTTAGTATGGGAACGAAGATTAAAACAAAGAAGAGAAAAGAAGAAAACTGAAAGAATAGTTGAGATCCGGAATTTGCGGAAGAAGACGATGAATAGTGAAGTTGCAGAGAAGAAAAGCGAAAGTAAAAAGAAGAGGAGGGATTAGCAAAGACGATATTTATAAGAGAAGAAAATTTTCGAGAATATCAGTGCATTCAATGAAGAAAGGACGTGAATGGTCAGAACTCAATGGTTGGAAGAATACGTGTCAAGGAATAAATGGAGGAAAAAACATGTGTAGAATATTTAGCGATGGATATAGAGACGTGTTAGAATAAAATAAGTATGAAAATACAAGGAGTTGCGGCAAATCAAGAAATTTAAATTCTCATGATCTTTATCTTCATCGCAAAAAAGATATGAGAAGAGGCAAGATGTAGGATCAGAATATTGTCACAACAATATTCCTGAGAAATAAACGACTGTTCTGCGATATATCGATAATAAATGAATTACTCTGCGATACATCAGTAATATTCTGCGACACATCCAAAGATGACTTAAACAATGACGTAATGACTGAAAACGACAGAAACACAAAGAAAGTGTGACATGTTTGCGATATATCAATAAAACCTGCGAAAGTTAAAGGCGGTGCTAACTGCGATCTATCGCAAGAACTCAGATCCGAAATTAAAGGGAATCTTAGATGTAAATGAGCTGTAATCCACTATGTAAATACCTATATAAAGGAGATGAATAGTTCCAGAGAGAGAGAGAGGAATTTTTGAGTGTTAGGAAAGTCTTTAGGAGAGAGAAAATCTTTATCAAGTGTTCTGTGTTCTTGATTTCTGTAATTCCTTAAGATCAAATTAATAAAAAGTATCTTTAATCTTCAAATTATGTCATAAATGTTGGTAAATTCTTGAATATGGTGTAGTGTGGGAATTTCTGCAACTACAGCGATCAAGCATTAGGATGATGATCTTCATCATCAAATACCTTTAAAGAAGATTCTTCCTCCTTTTTCTTAGGAGCATTATCATGGTCCTTTTCTTGGGTTTTGAACCCATCCTCTTGGTTAGGAAAATTGCGAGATACACTATCTTCGATTATATCATGTTCCAAGGATGGATTTTTCTCTGAACTTGAACCCGTGTGATCAAGATTTATCATTCGACAAATTGCTAATGTCTCTCGTTCAAGACATTCTATATGTCCTCTTAAGGTATCCATTCGTTGTTGGAAATATTTTCTAAACACTTTTTTAGATATACCTCTTGACATGTTACTGTAAGGAGTTTCTCAATTAGGATCTTATTCCTTATTTGTGAATGTTCTAGCGATGAATTGAGAATTTCATACTTAGTAGTCTTTTGATGAACTTCACTGAAAAGAGCCATATTTTGTTCCTCATAATCTATCATATTATTTTGAATACTGAGTATTCCACGCTTTCTTTCACAAACTCTTACTTTAATTTGAACAATAATTTCTAGGACATCATCTAGATTGTCAATGGTTTTTACCTTTTCTGAATAGTTTTCAACATGTTTGAAAAATCTTTCCAACACCTTTCGAAATTCAGAACTTGGGCAGACTAGTGAATTTAATCTCTTTACACACTTGGAAACAGAAGATTTTTCATAGAATCTGATCCAAAACATGTTTCTTGAGTTTCAGATTCACTCTTTTCTGATCAGAAACCTGATTCGCAATCAAGTTATTAGTCATAGACTTTTTCTTTGATTTTAGAAAATACTTACGAGACCAATTTCCATTGACCTTCTCTGAGATATTATTCATATTATCTTGACATACGTTAACTGAATCAGACATCGATTCAATTTATTATAGGTTGGATCGCACCAAACACATATTGTTAGATATTTTCGTGTTTGCCTACTTTGATACCAATTGAAAAGACGAGGGTACCCAAATATACCTCAATATAAAACTTTTCCACCTATAAGTCATTTCACCAAATGTGATTGTCTATGGACTGAGTCGAGACAATACAACTAATCGGTTCACACTTCGTGTGATCGTCTATGGGTACGAGATCAAGATAATACAACAATGAAGTATGTTTACTTGTGTTTGTGGGCGAAAACTATTTCTACTGATTTTGGTAATTTCGTGTGTGTGTGTGAGAAACGAATCTAAACCCTAAAAAATATACTGCATGGAAGTACTTTTGATTCGAGAGATCAATCTGCACAATCCTGGCCTAAAATAGGAAATGGCCATTCCAGGCTTGCTTCAGTCACAAAATGAAGGATAACGGTTGGTCTAAGGGAGGGAAGCGAAGAGAGTGTTGAGACCAGAATCGTTGATTCTAAAGGTGTGGTTGTTTATGACTTGTATCTGAAAGTAGAACTGGCTAGCCGAATGAAAAGCTACCATATTTCTAGAAACTGTATTGTTGCCGACCAAAAACTTGTTGTTTGGTGAAAATAGGTGAATCCTATTTATACAAGTCATATTGAAACGTACCCTGGTATCGTAGGAAGTGGAAAATATTGAGTGGTAGAAGAATAGAGTAATGTGTAACCATCAGACGTTATGCTTCCATGGAGAGGAAAGTGAATTCGTGTAACCGACAGTCATTACTCTTCCATGATGAAGGAAATGAATTGTTTACACCGTTACTTTTCACCACCACTAATTGTCCTACTTCATGACACTTTCTTGTAACGGGCGCATTGCACGCCGCACGCTGTAAACCGCCAGACCAATACCCTGGTGAGTATCCCCCAGTTTATGACATGTTTGATGTCTCGAGTGTTTTCATGGAAAACGTGTAGCAGGTTGCTATGTGTGGCAATTCAAACTCAAGAGACTTTGCCATAGGAAAATAACATGTGATTCTATTAGGCTTTCCTTGGTCGGCCGCCTAAAACTTTCCACAAGTCCGTAGGTTTGGTGGAGAACTTGAATGGTTGAGATTACATCTCATGAGGAAGGGTAACCGTTGATTATGGCCACATCTTTGTTGTGTAAAAAAGTGGCGACATTAGCATAGTGGTACCTGGCGTAGCCGTGGCGTAGTGGGTTGCATGGGACTTGCCGTAAGTCCGTCATTTCAGTGGAGAACTTGGATGGCTGAGATTGCGTCTCAAGAGGAAGAGTGGTCATTGATTATGACCGCTTCTTGTTATATAGGGAAGTGGCGCCATTGGCATAGTAGCGCCTGGTGGAGCCATGACATAGCAACATGCTAATGGCGTAGCCACGTTATAGCGGCATGCGAGTAGCCGTGGCATAGCGGCATGCCAGTGGCGTTGTGGCATGGCCACGCCTGTGGCGTTGTAGCATGGCCAAAGCTAAGGTTTGACTCCATGGCCAAAATTAGGGCTTGGAAGCGTGGCCAAGGCTAGAATTTGGTGTCGTGGTAAGAATTAGGGCTTGGCGGCGTGGCCAAGGCTAGGATTTGGTGTCGTGGTAAGAATTAGGGCTTGGCGGCGTGGCCAAGGCTATTATTTGGCGCCGTGGTAAGAATTAGGGCTTGGCGGCGTCGCCAAGGCTAGGATTTGGCGTCGTGGTAAGAATTAGGGCTTGGCGGCGTGGCCAAGACTAGGATTTGGCGCCTTGGTAAGAATTATGGCTTGGCGGCGTGGCCAAGGCTAAAGTGGCATGCTACCGCGGCAGAGTGGAATGTTGGCATGCCGAGCAATATGTTGTTGTGGTAAGACACATTTTGTAACACCCCGAGTTCCGGACCAGGGTCAAACCCATATAGAGGTCCAAACTCGAAACGTTACGGGTCGGAAAGAGACTAAAACATAATAATTTTATATTTTTTTCACCAAGCACAACTTAAATTTTAAATACATAAATTAAGTATTATAAATTCACTATTACAACATTCACCAAATAATATTTATGTAAATAATTACACTTTAACAATTAGAAGAAAGGAAGCAAAATCGTTAATTTAACTAACTTCTATGTTCCATATTTCACCATTTAAGAAATCTGCAAAAAATGTCAATTTGGGTGAGTTGACGGCTCAATAGGCATACTTTCCCATCCTCTAAAAATATGCAAACATCACAAGGAACTAAACAAAAGAAATGCATTCGACCATTTGTTTATAATTTCACGACACCCGAATTAATTCTGAATTATTATTCATTTTCATTTTAGTTTATGAGATCACGGTACAAATGTCCTTGGTTCGTACACCTACCTATAGTTTCTCGGCACAGACATCTTCCATCAATGGTCAGGAACAAAAGTTCCTATGTGGATCATACCCATTTCTCTCTGGGATCATCACCCGCTTCATTTTTGTTATCTGGCACGAACAACATCCATTGATGGTCAGGAAACACAAGTTCCTACAGGGGATCATTACCCGTCGTTAGCATGAAACAATATTTCATCTAACGGTAAAATATGAACTCATTCTTTTTGTAATTATTTTTACAATTAATTTATATAATCTCCTCATTTCAATTTCATGGTCATTCATATTATCAAAACAACAATTATACACAAGCACTCAACTTAGTTTCAAAACAAAATAACGGAAAAACACATTATTTTCAATCAAACAAATCACAAATAATATTTAAAGAAAATGGGTTAGTAAACCTACCTTGATTGTAATTTTTCATTTCATATTTGAGAACTCCAATGAAACCCATAAATCATTCCATATCAAAACATATTTCTTCAATTCCATAAACAATATATCCAATTCACAATGGGTTCGGATCCCCTGTCCCCAGCTCCCCTATCCCCCATGTCCCACCAATCACAATAAACCCCGTGTCAAGCATATAACCCCTAGTTAACGCCGTTAACTTTGAAACACCGTTGTTTATCGTTTTCCTGAACTTCAGATTTTTATGCATATTTAGATTTGATCGATCTTTTTTTTCTTTGATTATCATAAAATGATGGAGTTTCTTAAGTTTTATAAAGAGAGGGAAAATGAATCATTAATTAGATAGAGTTCAACCTTTAATCAGACTCCCCAAAATTACATTTTGATTAGGACTTTGATTACAATGATTAATATTAGATCATTAATAGAGTTTTCAAAGTTATACAGCTACCGATCGTATCATGGATAAAGAAACAAGTAGTATTAGTAAAATAGACTTGGTTAAGGACCATAATGGTGATAATAAGTACATCGTTTACTAGACTAATATGAAACAACAATTCAAGGATCAAGACTGCTCAAGTTCAAAGTGTTGAAAGGCATAGAGAAAGAAATGGCCATGTAAGAATCTCTACCCTATTCCTTTTGTCATTAGTATCGCCATATCTTAAAAATTGATAAGCTTCGGATATCTTTTCATACTTTTTTCTCAATGTTATAAAATTATAATCACGAAAGAGATAAATAAAATAAAACTAGGGTACTTTCCCTAATTATAGATAACAGTTCCATTTTTGTAAGATAATAACAAAATTAATATGGTTAATATTTTTGGAACACGTGTCAAATTTTAATTCGTGGGACATGAGGGGATAGGGGAGCTGGGGACAGGGGATTTGCACCCTATGGTGGCGCGACAGGGTGTGTTTGGCTTTTAATGTATGGTGGCAAGTCTAGAGCGACTTGATTGGCCAAGAAAAGGGGGAGGCCAAACATAAGGCGCGGCTACACTTCTGGTGAGAGTGTGGCGGCTTTAGAGCGACCTGATTGGTCGATTAAAAGAGGGTCGACCAAGCATGGGCGTGGCTACACTTCTGGTAAGAGTGTGGTGGATTTAGAGCGACCTGATTGGTCGATGGCAAGTGGGGCCATCAAGTATGGTCCTAGCCACAATTTATGTGCGCGCGGCTAATTTGAGGCGATACGATTGGTCGAGAGAAATAAGGTCGGTTTAGGAAGGGGCGTGGCCAATGGAAAGTGGCGCCAGATGGCCTAAGGCATGGAAACGCCTCCATTTGCTGCTGCGGCTCCCTGTTTTCTGATTCTAAGCAAGGTTTTGCACCTTCTAATCCATGGCGGATTAATTACATAGTTTTCCTAGGTTTAATTTCGACAATCAAGGTCTGATATACTGCGCAAGGCGCAAAACCCTAACTTATGCAAGTTAGTCAGGTCAATTGATTGAATTCTATGTGTTGACATAGAGTTTTTTTAAGTTCATTGCCAGAGAGCAGCATGCTTTTTATGATTGAATACCTTATGCAAAGACCCTTTCCTTGATTCTTGGAAATTCGTGCTACTCTGCTGCGAGTGAACACAAATCGTCATGCCATATCAACATTAAGGGTTCAACCAAAGAACATAGCATAGAAGGCATTCAAAGGAACTTATATTAAGTGAATATAAGCGAGGCGCCGAAATTTACAGAACATCTGAGATGGTTGCTACATTCGCCAGTCAGGATAAATTTCATGTAAGTATATTGAACGACTCAATAAATATGCCGGTGGAGAGGTTAGCACTCACGACACCGTTTCCTTTATAGCGTGACATCACATCAGATGTAAGGTTTTACGATTTCAATCCTAAGCTAAAAACCACCATCAACAACTTGATAAAAAGGTTCAGACTTAACCAAACACAATAAGATTACTTATCAAGTAAATAGGAATTAACGTTTGTGTAATTTACTTTAAATTATAATAACAACAATTATAATTGTGTAAAATAAAAGTAAATGACACAATAAGATTTTGTTAACGAGGAAACCGCAAATGCAGAAAAACCCCAGGACCTTGTCCAGAATTGAATACTCCCAGGATTAAGCAGCTATACAAAATAAACCAACTTCGTATGGTTGAGACCAAGCAACTAAACCTATAGTTCACCTAGTTCCTTCTGTATTCCCACGCCTCCGGCCTGTAATAAGTCACGTACTTGGAAACATTCCTTTGGTTCGTATTCCAAATAGTAAAGGAACAACAAATATATTTGGTATCAACTCCCTTCAACCAAGTGATGTGAGTTCGACAAAGGCTCTTCTGTTTATCTCAATAAACTTCTTTGTCAGGTTCTTAGATCTATCTTATTATCAACTACCAAAGTAATTGTTAAGATTTTGTAATTAATACTTTTAATCACCAAGAATTATATTGATGCCGATCTACACAACTAATCAATCTAATATATCACAAGGATAAACCGATTAAAGTTGGATCCTCTTTTACCAAAACAAGTATTGTGCACACCAAAGATTATGAACCCAAATCAGAAATCTTTAAAGTCTTATTTTTCTTCAATCTTCTTAGATGTTCAATAAACACCTGCACACAATCAACTTGAATCTCTTGTGATCAATCACTCACAAAACAGAGTCAGTTAACAATGGATTATCACAAGACGTCTATAGATCCCCGTCGAAAGTTCGATTTAGTTTGGGTGAATCTTATATCAGAAGAGAAGATTTTATAGCATAAACAAACTAGGTGCAATCAAAGTTCAACCACCGTTAGTCAATAAAATCAATCGAAAAACAAATGATAAACCACAATTATCTATTTTCCCACCAACGGTACTAATAGAGCTTCTCAATCCCAAAGAAAACTTTAAATTGAGCGGCCGTAAGAGATTTCGCCTAATTAGTTTACTCTCCTCTCCGAATAGGCGGCTTCACCAGTAGCAACACAACTGAGGTAGTTTGCTGTCACGAGTATTAGTTTGCTCGAAATGAAAACTTTCATATTTATAGACCAAGGAAGTTTGGACACCAAGGAATTTCCAAAACCAAAAATATTCTCAAAATATGCAATATATTCCAGATTCAATTTCCATAATTCCTGGAAATGCTTTGTCCAAATATTGACCGAAAATCTCTTGGAAAATCTCCAACTAGTAAATGCACATTACTAATTTTTTATTTTTCTAAAATAAAATTAAAAACCTTAAATAAAACATTCTCAATTTATTTTATTCGATCTGGGATTTTCTTCTTTTAGCTATTAAGGAATAACTTTTAACAATTAAAGATTAGCGTTACATCACATGTTCAAAGTATGTCGACATCCTTACTTTGTAAGTCCTCTTTCATACTTATAATCTTGAAACCGATTTTCCACACTTCCAAACAAGTTTAGAATTGGTTCATCCGACTTTAAAGAACTATGTGATTGATCAAGAACACTCAATCACAAATCATGGGTTTCACGGTTCTACCTCCATGTGAGTACTTTGCATAGTCACACTAGTTACCAAAATTCGGTTGACTAGGTACTAGGATCGGTTCCCCACATATATATGGTATCTAACTTGTACTTGCTGCACATGTCCATAGGATCGGTTCCCATTTGCCTAAAAACGTGTTGCACATGTCCATAGGATCGGTTCCCCTTTCTACTAAAAACTTGATGCACCTCATACAAGGATCGATTCCCCTTTGTGATAGGTTGCACCTCTTACTAGGATCGGTTCCCCTTTACCCAGAGTCGGTCATACCAATAACTAGGGCTGTTCATTGTCGGTTTTGGCTCGGTTTCCGGCCAAACCAAAACCGAAACCAATACTATTGGTTTCTAAAATTTTAAACGAAACTAATTTATTAACCATTGGTTCAGTATCTAAATGGTTTTAGCCAGTTTCGGTTTGTTCCATTGGATTAATGGAAAACCAACTGTATGTCAGTTTCTGAAACTGACAGTTCAATTCTTTAAAAAAAAATAACACAGTTGAATTTTTTTAACCTACCTGCAGAATGTAATTAACACACAAGCATAGCTCATAACTCAAGTTTATAAGTATAGTTCAAAACATAAACATTATAGATTCAAAATCCCGAAGAAGAGAAAAAAGAAGAAGAGAAAATATGATCTCGTCTGGCTAATGGTAAAACTTAGGTTTACAAAGTGTGAGATGAAAGGGGTAGATTAAATTTATCTTATTTTAATCAACGGTCTATACTTAACGGATTTCAATTGGTTTTTGGTTTGGTTTTTAGGTCAAACCAAAACCGAACCAGGAATGTCGGTTTTCAAATTTTTTTTACCATAACCAATCCATTAGTAAATGGTTTGGTTCGGTTTATTCCTTATCGGTCTGGTTCGGTTCGGTTCCGGCGGAAAACCGAAACCATGTTCAGCCCTACCAATAACACAAAATCGATCATACCATCTTAGGTGATTACTTAAGATCGGTTTCACTAATAAAAGTCATACCAATACAAAAGTCAGGCCTTTGTGAATAGTTTTACCATGAACACAAACAAGTCATGAGCGGTTATACTAATCACACATATTGGTAGTTAAAAAGATATGCAATGAATAACAATACCAATAATGCCTGGCGATTTCCCTTTCGATTCACAAAACAAGTTCATGAATTTACTTCCTTAAAACAAATGTAAAACATTGTTTCCTAGGATGAAATCCTCACCTTATACCCATACATGATCAAAATAGCATTCAAACGATTATGTCGATGTCTTATATACAAAGTTTAACGGTTAAGCAACAAACCTCGTATTGTATTCCTTAATACTATGTCTAATTAGAGTAATCATTCATGCTTTGCGGTTTTGTTTTCAATATGCACGACTTGAAAGATACGTTAGGGAATTAAACAGTTCAAGTCAAATATCACTAACCTCAAGTGTACGGATGATGTTGTCGTTGTACCTCCTTGATTCTTCACTTCTTCAAGTCTTCACAATACTTGTAATGTCTCATATCCTAATACTTTCAAGCTAACCTATACGAAGTTGAATCTAGTACATAATCAAGTGACTCTTTAAATGAGTTTTGGATCACTAAAATATGAAAACCAAACTTAACATACGAACGCTTGGTGGGTTCAACCGAGATATGCTCTAACATAAACATAAAATCTCGAAAGTAAGTAGGTATAAATGTGAAGGAGCGTATCCTATATACTATCGGGAAACCGTGGTTACGTTCATCTCGAACCGACATGTTTTAATAGAAGTCAATTCCACGAAACATCCTACTTTAGATAACTTAGCTCAAGTCCTTTACTTACATCTTTATATGAGCATGATCTAATAATATTAGCACGAATATATGATCGAATAATCACACACGACATAAAGATTACGTGGTTCACCTTTGTAGGCTACATCCACGGTCAAAACCAACCCGAGAATCTTCATTATCATAACAAGGTATTACATCGACACACATCATATAATCAACTAGTTATATAACCCACTAGCGCTAAACGTTAGAAACAATAAGACATATTACGAAGAGTTTACCTCTTCCTTTTTTCTTCTTCTTCCATAAACCTCCACCGCCATGGTTGCTTCGACTTTAGACAAGAACATGAAGAATATCATGAATTCTAGCTTCTCCCATATGAACCCTAGAAACCCTAGATTTCTCCCATACCCATTCTCACTACAAGTCACTATTCTCATATAGATTTTTCCCCATCACCAACCATCGTAGGACACAACGCTTGTGACCCAATCAATCTCATAAAAGGAGAGGATTCTACAAGATAATTAACCAAGAGAATAAATTCTTCTCACCATATAACTCCTCTTATATAGTATTTACATCCTTGCTCTCCAAGTATTAGAGAAAATCTAAGAATAGCCTCACACCTTAATTAGGAAACCCTAAACTTGGAAAACACTCCTCCAAACCGTCATACATGTTTCCTAATCCAAGTAAACCTTGTAAACATTCCAAACCCGAAATATCCTTTTAGCCACGGTTTTGAAAGCATTAAATCAATGTTTCTGCTTCAAAAATTGTCACCTAAAGTCCAATTTCAGCCATATAGTTTTGTATACGGAACAAAACCCCAACATATACCACATGTGGAAATTCTTATTTCCCATAAAAATTCATATCTACAAACAAAACATTACAAGTCCTTTTGAAACCATGGAAAGATTAAAAGAATCAACAGAACTATCAATAATACAAACTAAACAATGTATGAAATGCACGAAAAGACAATGCATGAGTTTGTTAAACATAAAATTTTGTAAAAGCAACAATAATAGTTTCAAAAGAGTAAAATGTAAATTCCCACCTAATTAATGACAAGCCACGCCTACCTCGAGATCCACGATCCACTGGTTCATCATTTGAATCGATCGTTGTTAATAAAGACTAATTGTTAATCACATAAGAACTCTAAGAATCTAGCTATCCAAAAGGCTCACACAAGGCTCATAACATAATTCATACAAGTTCCAGTTTTAATCTAAGTGAACTATCTAATGGTTCTACTCCCATTTATGGTTCTACACGTTTTCTATCTTTAACATATCTAAGGTTTACTAATTCAATTAGATTGGTTCTACAATCCATTAGTTAAGTCTTATGAACATCTTTGAACATCTACAACTTTGTAAAAATATCCAAAGGATAATTCGGACCATAAGGGGTTCAAATCATCAAACTAGTAAAACTAGCCCTAAGCCCAAGTCTACCAAAGTCAACTAACAGTCAACGTTTGGTCAGAAGGGTCAAGTAATGGTCAACGTCCATCAAAGGTCAAGTCCTGGTCAAATTACAGTCAAATGTCAAAGTTAACAGTTTACTGGTCTGGTCACCGAGTCAAACCGATTCAACTCAGGTTAACATGGTCAACTCGACTTAGTCAGATACATTGAGTCAGCTAAACAATCTAGTCAGTCATCTGACTGGGATGACTAACATGTATAAGTCTCAAGAATAGAAGTTCGTACAAACACTAAACATTCCAATCATTCGAAATCAACTTCATAATCTAAATACAAACACAATTACATCTTACCTACAATTGCAGCTTTAAGCAACACTCTTTCTACATACTACCAAGCTCAGTTCAATCAACATTTCCACTCTCAATATTCAAATCCTCTGCAATCCATTATAGGGAACACTAACATTCGACCAGAGTACATCTTCTCAAACGTCAATTACAATTCAACACTACTTTATATCATACCATCTAACTAAATTGTAGCGTCAGTAATACTTCACTAACAACACCTAATGCAAAGTTCAGATATTACAATCAAACCTGCAACATCACTTCATTATGAAACCACATATAACAATCCAATTCAGTTCCATTCAACACCATAAACAACTCTTGAGTCTTGCACTTATTATATCTTCTCAACACCAGTCTCTTATCACCATAAACAACTTCAACACCCCTTCCTCAGTTTCTTCACATCACAACAACATACTCACTCTATATCTTAGCTCAACTATCTGCAGCTTCTTGTGAATCACCAGTTCAATAGTAGACCACCAAAGCCTTCCCTACACTCCACAATACCGCAGTAGCAACATCTTCACAACAACTACCTATAATCTCCATCGATTCCACACCACTACTACCACTTGTCTTAATTATCCACACATGCAACTTCAGAATCACCACAACCACAACTCTAAACCATAATTACAACTTCATTCTACACTTATCTCAATCCAGGTTCTATTATCAATCAAATAAACTAAATACTTTAATCCACTCAATTCAAAATATCGAAATTAGAAAAATTACAGACTTACTGTTGATATTATTAGTACTACATTGTTGGGAGATATAAGATCATGCGGTTTATAATCTATTAGGGCATCTCCACTCATTGCCAATTGGTTTTGAGTTGGATGATCGTATTTTAACATGGTATCAGAGAAGGCTATTTGGGACGAGTCTTTGACCGTGCCTTTACTCCGCATCACCCGATTTAACTGTCCACGTGTTAGACCCAACGAGGCTACACGTGAGGGGGCGTGTTGAGATTATTAGTACCACATTGTTGGGCAATCTAAGATCTTATGGTTTATAATCTCTTAGGGCCTATCCACTCATTTTCAATTGGTTTTGAGTTAGATGCACGTATTCTAACACTTACCCAAGCTTGAACATCTTCTGAATTGTCAATTCACCGGATCAATTCTACTCAAACCCTAATTTCAATTTGGGGAAGAACACATGAACCCTAATTCTTTGAATCTTCTCTGAAGTTTAAGAATCGAACTCTAATTTATTTTATTTTCTCCCAGCGCATATAACCCCCCCATTAATTACTAAATTCCATCCTCAATTGCTCATAAATCTTCAACCGATTTCAAATATCAGAAACCCTAATTATTCACTCCTTCATTAAAACAACTCCATAACTCAATTAAACATAAAACCTCCTTGTTTCATCACTCTCAACAACCCAATACTCTTACCAATTCTATACAAACTTGAAACCAAACGAAAATCCCAATTTCTAAATCTCCCAGATTCAATCACGAACACGACAATCTCTATTGTTCTTCTTCATAATTCACAACAACTACATCTCATACATCTAGAACTCCACCAACTAATTCCATCAAACAAAATACAATTCCATCTCTCGGAAATCAATAGAGGAGAAAACAGAGGAGAAGCAAAAGAATGAAGAAAGAACGAGAAGAAAGAAAGAGAATGAAAGAAGAATAAAAGAAAAGGAATGATCTTATAAGACACCCGATTTCTTAATCCATTTCTTCGGTTAGATAAGACCAAATAAATGGATTAATACACCTGAAAAAATAATAAGGGCAGCCAGGTTAGTTGTCTACAAAATGAGTAATCTGCCCTCACACTCATATGATGATATCTTCTTCACCCGGTATCCAAATAATAAGTTAGAGTAGTCCATTTAGCGTAACTTTTCAAGATCTATATAGTGGTACTAAATTTCGTATCTAGATTGTTGTTATATTAATTTCTATTAATTAAAGTTTGTGATAAACTAATCGAGTCTTTAGCGGCTAAAACATCTCTTAACCGGTCTAATAGCGTTGACGAGCTTGAGGGTCCTTACAAATGCTACCGTAGTTGTTCATTTTTGCAATTTAAAACTTTCACATGTTGTTAATTATATCATCATATACAATTAATGAGCTAAAGATGATTGATGGTTCTCGGTGGATTTCTCTCTGTAATTCTTATTTTTACTTCACTTGTGTCTACGAGGGGAATAAAGTGTGTCTCTGTGTTGATTTTCAGTTACAATTAATAATTTGTTTCTATATTGATAATAATATCAACACTTTTGACTTGTCGATTGAATTTGTTGGGGGGAGTTGTTCTTCCTTTGTAGCATCAACAAATTATGATAGAGATGTAGTAAACGACTTGGATAAAGATAACAGCACTGCTTTTATTGAAGATGGAGCGCAATTTCCTCTTGTCCAAGGATATTAAAGTAGTGGGAGAATGTTATTGGTGATATTGGTCAACCGTTTTTAGGAGGAATAGATGTAGTTCATGCAGCTGTAGATAAACATTATGTCAGCATCGAATATACATATGTAATTGTAAAGAGAGCCTCTTATTGTTACACTGTTAAGGTATTTTTTCTGGAGGTAGTGTTCACATTTTATTTCATGTGAAGGAAATATATACACTTTCCCATGTGCAAGAAATATACACACTTCTGAAGTTATATTTTGTATCTTCTTTTTTGATTTTTTTTTTATTTTGTTTATAGTGTGCTTCGTTCGCCATGAAAACTCGTAAATGGAGATTTCATGCTTCATCCATCCAAGGTAACCTGGATCTGTTTGAAATTAAAACATTTCACAAGATCACACATGTGGAGATGGTATTGCCGATTCTTGCAAATTTAAATGCAAGAGTAAGTTTGTACAAAGTGTCATAATGGACGATATAAGACACGATCCACACAAGAAAAAGGCTTCTTATATCAAAGATATATTTTAATTAGATTATGGGATATATTTAACTTATCATCAATCTTATACAGGTCTTGAGTATTGAAAGCAAGTTTTATGGGGAGATGATGTGAAGTCATATTCAGACTTTCAATGGTATGTGGATGTTGTGAAGAAGTATAATCCTGGTAGTGAAGTTGATAAAGTCTCCAAGAAGTTTGATATATGTTTTATAGATTTTAAAGCTTCTATATATGGCTTTAACTTCTGTCGCTCTATGATAATCCTTGATGCTAACTTTCTTGTCGAGAAACACAAGGGTGTGGTACTGGTAGTTGTGGGGAAGTATACTAATCAAGGTATGTTTATTTCTTTATGTATTTATTTTCTGCTATGTATATTTATGTGGATGTACTATTCACATTTTTTTTTTTGAATATATAGTGTTTGTGCAGTTTTTATGTACATTTTTTGTGATGATGTTCAAATGTTTTTTTTTTTTTTTGTGTTTATTTCCAGGAATTTTTCCTACAGCTTTTGGTCTTGTTTCAATTGAAGTAAAACCAAATCGGGTATGGTTTTTAGAGCATTTAAAGAAGATTCTTAATGTGAATATATCTATAACTTTTATAAACGATCAAGGTAAAGGTAACTGCACCAAACTCTGGATTAGTAACAGAAATTCGTAACGCTTACTGGCCGTTACAAAATCCCCGTTACAAATTTTTTAAAATTTCGTAAAATCACCAATCGTTAAGATTTTTTTTCATAGGTATGCCAGCCACACGCTTCTTCACACCTGGCTCGTAACACCTGAAATTAGTGTGTGTGCCGTTCACACACGTACAATTATGTTTTTACCCAATATGAGTAACACTAGGGATATTTCCTCCCAAGCATGTGCCATTCACATGCGTGATTTTGAGGGAACACCCTCGCGAAATATAGATCGAGTTTTCATTTTTCATTTCTTTTTTTTCTCTTCTGCTCCTGCTCTTGCCTCTTTTGTCTTTCTCTTTCTCCTCTTCTCATCGCCTCCCCTAAAGAGATTGGGGTTTCAGTCATATGATAAATCCATCAAAGAGAGTAGAGATTATAGTTTGACAACAGTTTCGATCGTAAGTTTTTCATTAATCGTCTGTTTTTTTAATTAGGGTTTTGTATTTTATGGTTTTCTTTATCTAATAATTCGAATACGATTTTTTTATTTCGTTTTAGGGTTTTATCTATTGAAGAACTTCGAAGGTATTTGTTTCATCATCTGTTAAGTCAAATTTTAGGGGCCGAAGGATATATGGTTTAAATATATTAACTGACCTAATCTGATTTTCTGATTTCATTTTAGGGTTTGAAAGATATCAGTGGTGGTAAAGTGTGTCATATCTGTGAAGAGGGTGGTGATAGTAGTAATTTTGTGGTAAGTAAATTCATTTTTAGGGCTTTTATTTTCACTTTATAATCTAGGGTTTCATTTACTTGTATAATCTAGTGATAATTTTTATTTTTTATTGATTAAAAAACTACGAATTTGATTGTTAGTTGTTGAGTTTGGGTATTCTGTTCTGTTGTACCAGCAGGAACAACTGAAGATGTAGAGCTTGCGATTGATGCTTCTGTTGATGATGGATTTTCATTTAAGGATAAAATTTGTAAAAGCCAAAATTATGCGCTAAAATATTGTAAAAGATAAAGCCATTAATAAGTGATGAATACTTTTTCACTTTACTAATTCACCCAGGATGGAGCATGTGGCAACAATCCTAGTATTATGTGAATTAAATACACGAAATTCATCCAGGTTGGAGCATGTGGAAACAATCCCATATACCCTGTGAATTTACAACATTATTAATTAATGCATGACTAGCCTTGTATTTCATGTACTCATTATCGGTGCGATATGACTACTGAGTGTTGTTCTCAGCAGAGCAACAAGAATCTCCAAGCATAAATAATGAAGCATGTACGAAATACCCGTACAGGCTGCAACTCTCGGTGTGTTATACTAGCCCGATTGAGCATGCATCTCTCGATGTGTTATACTAGCCCGATTGAGCATACATCTCTCGGTGTGTTATACTAGCCCGGTTGAGCAAATTTGAATCTGGACTGTCCATATCAGTCTCAGAAACTATCACGACCACCCAACTTCACCAGCATGATTGGATGGCTTATATCGAATCCATGAACCCAAGCAGGTATTGGAATATTCACTACCGACCCAACACGGGGCCCTCATGGTCGGCCTCCCCAAAAGGGTGGCATATCTTGCCAAACCTTCCAAGCCAAAGCAGTATGGACGAAAAACCCTAAATTAGAGTTTGCGGAACATTACATGTGTCGCAAAACAGTCTCAACCATCCATACTCGCAGGCATGGATGGAGGGTGTAGATGTAGATCCAAAGGGCCCATAGCATGTCAACACGCTCACTATAAGCCCGCCTACACACATGACCGATCGGTTAGTACCAACCATGGATGGTCGTTTCAGATCGTGCGCCCAAAGTGGGCATACCACACGGTTGACAAAACCCTAATTAGGGTTTGCATTAATCGCAAACGTCTGTTTTCTCCTGATCAAATGGAGGGTTTAGGATTCGACTGAGCAGGTCCGGTGAGCATCAACATGATCAATGTGGACCCATCTATCTCCATACCCGATCGGCCAAGGCATACCATGCCTGGTCGTTCCAATTCGCATGCTCAAACTAGCGTGGTCACACTTCCCAATCGCAAACTGATCTCGACCACTTAACTTCGTCGGACGAATTGAGTGGCTTAGATCACGTTCCTATGGGAAAGTAAGGTATAGGCATGAACACCAGCCTGCCACCTACACGCCGAACCAATCGGTCGGGACCGACCAAACATGGTCGTCCCGAAACGCGCGCCTGAAAAAGGCATGACGCGCGACATTTGCGGCACCAAACTTCTGTCGTAAATCAATCCTGACCGCTACTATTTTTCGGAAAAATTGAGTGGTCCAGATCACACTTTCACGGGGCAATGGGGTATGGGCATGTATACTGACATGCCGTCTACACGCATGCCCGATCATCCATGCCAAAATTGTGTCCCGAGCTTGGATTCGACCAAGATGAAAAGTGGTGCATGTGCACCTCTTCCAAAAACCTAATTCCACTAAAGGTCGCAGATGAGTGTCTCAAAGATCATCTCGTCCGTCCAACTTCACCGGCTTGGTTATACAACCCTGGTCAATTATTAATTGGTCAGTGAGGCATCATGTAGATCACCACTCTTCACTCTACCACACCATGTGGTCGGCAAATGGATGACTTTCTTACGCAACCTCCAAACCATCACATGAAGTAGGATGGACATGAGGCTATTTTGAGACGCTCAAACAGCGATGCTTTATGCACACTAAATATACTCGATGCAGTACCTGCATAGAATATACACGATACTTCACAAGCATCGAATTCCTAAATAACTTAGTTATTTAATCTAGCATTACATGCTACTTTCTGTGGGTCCCACGATACACACACTCGAGACATCAATCATATCACAAACTGGGGTATTGGTCTGGGGGTTTACAACGTGCAGCGCACAACGCGCCATCACAAGAACGTGTCAGGAAGTCATGGACAGTTAGTGATGATGGGAGAAGTGGGCAAAACTGGTCGTATGACACTAACACACGACTCCAATACTCCATCACTACACTTTCTCCACTTCCCACGACATACAATGGTTAGGCTTAAAGACTTGTATAAATAGGTTCTCCTCCCTATTTTCCAAAAAAGAGGAACAAGGCAAGACAAGACAACAGAGGAAAGTGTTGATACAATCGTATTCAAACACCGGAACTGATAGCTTACATCCTGCAAGCCAGTTCAGCTTTCTGATACAAGTCATACATAGCCAACACCTTGACAATCTCAACACCTTCTTCACATCCCTCCCTAAGATCAACCCCATCTCCTTCACTTTGTGACCGAAACAAGTCTGGAACATCCATTTCTTGGTTTAGGACGGATTTGTACAGATTGATTTCTCGAATCTACAAGCACTCCATGTGCAGTGCATTTGTTTAGGTTTTAGACTCATTTCTCATCCACACACCCCAAGTTACCAAAACCGTCAGAACTAGTTTTCACATATAAACAATTGGCGACCACAATGGGAGGTTAATCTCTCGGTTGTAAAGTCAATTTCTTCAATACCATTCAATCAGTTTCGATATGGTTGGTCTTAGGACCGGATCGACAGTCTCAAATCCTCCCGATGGTTCCTCCAACGGAGATACCCCTCCTCCTAACGGCGTATCTGACGGCATGATCAGGAGATTTCCAATATTAAGCGAACTAGAATGGGTACAAGAGATTACATGGAACTAATTAAAGAAGCGGTAAATGGCATACTTGATCTCCTCATCAAGATGACATCATAGATGAGCGTTCCGGAGACCTCTACACAGGGGACTAGTTCCCCTCAGATCAAAAGCTTTACTATGAACCTGAGACCAGTGGATCAGGAAGCGGCATCTCTAGTGGAAAGATTGTGTGAACTCTTGCAACTCTTGAAGAATCAACGGGGAGAGACGTTTGCTGCAATTAATAAAATAGCTATGGATATACACCTAACTACTTCACGTCCAGAAGTCCTAACTGCATCAGATATATCTGTAAATAATGTTACATTTACAGAAGACGACATGATGGCAGAGGAAGGTGATCACAACCGGGCCCTACATGTTGTCGCACGCATCAAGGGTTCATAGTTCAGGAGGGCCCTCACTAACACAGGAGCATCTTCGAATGTGATTACTCTCAAGACTCTCAGGACAGCCAAGGTTAGCGCATGAAAGATTGTACGACAGCCCACCAAAATGACGGACTTTGAAGGAAACTAGACCAGCACATACAGGTATGTCAATATGAATTTATCAGTAGGACCCGTTCAGTCAAAAGTGAAATTTAAAGTCATAGAAAAGGAGACGGACTACCATATGAAACTAGGGAGACCGTGGCTTCATGACAATAAGGTCATCCCTTTAATGTATCACCAGTTCCTGAAGACCATGCTAAATGAGGAAGTCATCCGTTTTCCTCCATCATTGTCTCCGTACACACCAATATGTGGAGTGGAACTGTTCGAGCCAAAAGAAAATCTGCAGGGAAGGTTAGACAAAGTCATGTGCACCCTACTACCCACGTGGGCTTCAATCCAGGAAGAAGACTGAATTGCATCACTGGGGGCTAAACACCACGACACACCTTTTCTGACGAGGCGTCCATATTTATCCGGTGAAGCTTCAACCCATGCTCACATCAAAAGGGCACGCACTTTTGAGGCAAACCGTGATCAGAAGGGGAAGACAATATACCGGCACCGCTGTTAGCAATTAGCAGGAGAGACTGGCACCCAGTCTCTCCGCCTAATTGAATGCTGCAAGAACGATGAAATACAAGAGGAGGTATTGGGCGCTTCGTGACAGCTACAAGATGGCACTAACTCCACAACTGACGAGCTCGAGACTATAAACATAGGGAATGAAGAATCTCCCAGGCATGTCTCTATCAGTTTGACTCTGTCCGTGGATGAACGTGCGAGTCTTGTCCAACTACTCAAGGAGTACCAAGATGTATTTGCTTGGACATACGAGGAAATGCCTGGTCTAGACGAAAAATTGGTCACCCATCACCTACATGTCATACCTGGATCCAAGCCAATAAAGCAATATCCGAGGCAATTTAGATACAAAGTGGAAGAATAAATCAAGAACGAAGTTCAGAAGTTGGTAGTGGCTGGCTTCATCAGACCTATTCATCATCCGACCTGGTTAGCTAATGTGGTCCCAGTAAAGAAGAAAAACGAACAAATTCGGTGCTGTGTGGACTTCAGAGACTTGAAAAAGTGCTGCCCCAAGGATGACTTTCCTCTGCCTAACATCGATATGTTAGTAGACGCCACCAGCGGACACATCATGTTCTCCTTCATGGATAGTTACAGCGGCTACAATCAGATAAGGATGTATGAGCACGATGCAAGTAAGACAGCCTTCCGAACCCCTCTTGGCAATTTTTACTATACTATTATTCCATTCAGTTTAAAGAACGATGTCCTAATGTATCAACATGCTATGACGGCAATCTACATGACATGATGCATAAACAAGTAGAAGACTATGTAGATGATATCGTGGTAAAGTCAAGGGCTCGAGCAGATCGCACCAACGTCTTACGACAAGTTTTTGAGAGGTGTCGAGAATACAAGTTGAAGATGAATCCCTTGAAATTCATTTTCGGTGTCTCTTCAAGTAAATTTCTGGGATTCCAAATGACTGTTGAAAGAATCAAGGTAGACCCGTCCAAGACTCAGGATATCCTCACAATTCTTCCTCCACGAACTGTGAAGGATCTCCAGAGTTTCATGGGAAAGGTGAACTACATTTGACATTTTATACCTGGTCTAGCCCAATTTATCGCCTCATTCACCCCCTTGCTGAAGAAAGGAGCCATATTCGTTTGGACCGCAACCCAGCAGGAAGGTTTTCGAAAGATTCAACGAATACTGTCATCTCTAGCCATCATAAAGTCTCATGTATAAGGGAATCTGCTGTGTCTCTACATTGCCTTTAGTGACACCGCCATAGGGGCTCTACTCGCTCAGGAAGACGGCGAGGGAATCGAACGTCCCATATACTATTTCAGCCGAATATTCAGAGATGCTGAACTCAGATATCCCAAAGTGGATAAAGCATGTTTATCTTTGATCCATTCCATTCAGAAGTTTAGGCATTACCTACTATCCAACAGGGTGATACTCGTGTCTAAATCTGATCCTGCAAAGCTTTACCGACGGCTTCAACGTCATGGCTATTACTGGACAGAGATGGAGACTCAGTCCAGACTACTTCAGAAGTCCTGCTCAAATTTCCAAGCACCGCCACATCAATTGGAAGTTTTCAATGTGAACCACACTGGGGACTGGATAAATCCATACACTAGATATCTCCGTGACGGAGCAACTCCTTCCAATCAAAAGGATGCTATCAAGATAAAGCAAAATTCCAAGCGGTTCGTATTCCACGAAGGGATCCTGTATCGCAAGAGCTTCGGAGGTGATCTATTACTGTAGTTGCAGAATAACCTACAACTACACCCTCAATAGAATTAGTAAAAACTCAAGAAGTTCTTGATGATGAATAACAATTTTCTTATTAATATTCTCAATTGATTAAAAAGAAGTATCTAAATGGAATAAGAATAGTCACAACTTTTTCTATTCTCTTTCCTAAGATGTTTTCTAACACTCACTAAAAGAACCTCTCGAATTTTACATTTGAACACCTATTTATAGTAAAACTTATACAGCTGTATATGAGTTGCGAAGTATCGCAACTCATACTCGCAACATTATTCCATCCTTAAAACTTCATATTTCTCCGCGCTATTTCTATCATCGTATCATTTTATAATTATTTTCCCATTTATTTATTACGATACTCGTGAACTATTATCCTGCGATATTCAATACTTACATCTTGCCTCTTCTCATGTCAATTCTACGAAGAAGAAATGTCATGAGAATCCCTATTCTCTTAAACTTAGTGTAGTTATTACCACCCATCAAGTTCGCAACACGTCTTTTTACTTTTCCCTTATCTTTTTGACACGTTTCTTCGTAACCGTTCTTTTCAACCGTTCATGCTTACTCGTATTAATGAATTTTTATCTTCATCAAACTCTCTTATAAATATTATCCTTTCTTTTTATTCCCTTATTCATCTTCTTCACCACTTCTGCCTCTGCAACCTCTTTCATCTTTTTTCCTTTCTATTTTCCCTCTTATATTCAATGGCACCAAAAAAGAAAACTATTGAACAAATTAATGCGGAACTTGCTGATAGAGACCTTATTCTCTCTGATATTGAAGGTTATGATAATAAGTCTTCTCTATGTGTGAAGCTCTTTACCAACTATGTTTGGGATGATCAGAAAATTTTAATCTCACGAGGTCAAATCCTCTCAGGTCTTCCTCTTCCTCTTTATGATGTTAACTTTCCTTTATTCTACGAAATTATTTCCCACCCCAATTTTTCTTGTGATATTTACCAATTGACTGGTGATTGTATTCACCTCTTAGTTGAATTCGCAAATCATGCCGCTTTTGGGAAATCTTTGTATTCAGTTGATCTTAGGAAACCTGGATTTGAAAATATAGAAATTGTTGCTGCGAATTATACAGTTGAGGGTTTCTTCAAGAATTACACACTAATTCCTGCGAGGAAAGAAGATAATCGTTGGGGTGTTCGTCTTCATCGTAAAGCTAATATCATAGCAGATGATCTTTTCATGCACGATATTGATTATGCTTCAGGAAATAATAAGACACCTCGTCGTTCTAATGATGAAGATTGGTATAAGTACCCTTTAATATTATCAGGTTCTTATATTCTTTGGGATAGTAGAACTTCTGCGAACCTTCGTAATCGCTTATTATCAACCTTGGGTTTTTAGAAATGTATGTACTTCCATCTCTTTATCTTTTTGTTACCCTTTAATTTCAAATGAGGTAAGAAACACTCTTGTATTTTTCTAAACAATATATTGTTGCCTCTGTTTCTTATCCTTATTTGAATTTCTGATTCCACTTCTTTCGAGATTGTCTGCAGTGAAAATAAGAGTTCTACTTATTCTAAAAGGCTTACTGCAAGACAACAAACTCTTCGTTCTGTGAAAGGTTACCCAATCTTTCGGGTAGTCAAGATGATGCTCTTCAAAGGAAAAGAAAACTTCAAGATGTTGTTTACGAGAGGAGGAAAAAGAAGATACTCTCAACCAAATCTCATTCCAATTTAATTTCTTCTAATGAGAACATTGAGGAAGATCTTGGTGATGAAGATGATAAATTTCCGAGAAGGACTTTAGTTCTAATTCCGATACCCTTTCGACAAAGGAGATGATGATAATGATGTTGATGAAGGTGGAAATGAAGATTATAGTATCCTAGAAACTTTTGCCTCAAAGCAATGGTTAGCATCTCTCGAGGCTTTCCTCCATTCTTCTCGTGGATTAGGAAATTCTCCTACAGCGAATGCTCGCAAACTTATTGCGAAGGCTTGTAAAGTTCCTACCGTAATTGATAATAACTCCCCTCAAAGGAATTTCAAGATTCGTCTCTCCCGCTTCATTATATGCTTTAGGTAGCATGGTAAGTTTCTTCTCTATTCCTTGTTTATTTTCCTTATTTTGTTGATTTCTAACCCCTTTTTTCTTGTTTAGGTTGGAAGAGTTAGTTGTGCAAATTTGCTTACGATTGGGAAAGACGTCATTCTATTGCAGAGAAGAAAACTTTGAATCGTTGTAAGAAGTTAGAGGTTGAAAATTCAAGTCTCCGTCGAGAAAAATAGAAGATCTAAATATTGATAACACAGAATTAATATCTCGTCACGAAGATAATTCACAATCTGTGAGCATCGCAATTGATAATTCTTCTCTTCTTGAGGAGAATAATCAATTAAAGCTTGAAAATTCTTCTCTTCGTAATGATAAGAAGCAACTAGAAGGTAAATTCTTTGCGATGGTAATTATTTTGGTTACTTTTCCTTCGTAATTTGCTAACCAATTCCTTAATTTCTCTCCTCGGTGCAGAAAATTATGCGAAGATGAATAATGATCTGGAAACTCTCCTTGCTAATCGTAATAAGAAAATTTCTGACTTGAGATCTCAGCTTCTAATTTCCCAAAGATAACCATAGTTTATATGTCAAGCGTTTTCGAGCTAAGATGACTCGCAAGATTTGCGAAGATAATGAAATTCCTCTCAAGAAGTACCATACGCTCCTTTCGAAGAAATTCTCAAGATACTCCATATCCGGAAATCTACGAAAGTGAAGTTGAAAATGATAGTGAAGTTGAAGAAGAAGATCATTTTGATGGGAATAGATCTCTGAAAAATAACTTCACTCTTTTTTTGTATATACGTTACCGTTTCTTTTCAATACAACACTTTCTTCTTGATTGTACTTTTAATCAATCCAACAATTTCTTTTTCAAAGCTTAATTTGAATTAATCTTTCTTTGATTGATTGTTTCTCTTATTCGCATAACTTGATCATGTGGAGAGAAATAATATATCTTAAAGACTTAGCTTAGTATTCCCTTTCCCCTTATTATTGCTCTTCAGATGATCAACTCTTGCTAGAAGTATTAGAATATCCTTCTCAATTTATCTTACGAAGTTTTGTCTGATTGTGATTATGAATAAAAAGTCCTCCCTTCGAAGTATAAGAAATATAAGCCTTTTTCCTTCTGTGGAATGTCATGAGGTAAATAATAAATCTCCCCTTGAAGTATAATAATTATAAAGTATACGAAATATGAAATATCCTTAAGAAGTATAAGAAGTATAAAATATCTTTGAAGAAGTATTAGCAGTATCCAATTCATGAAGAATTTCCCAATATATGGAGAAGTATAAGAATTGTATGAAGAAGTATAATAAGTACTTAATCTTCGCAAAATTAAATATCCGTTAAAGAAGTATAAATATGAGATATTCTTGAAGAATTATAAGAAGTATTCAATATTTTGGAGAAATATTCAATATATGGAGAAGTATAAGAAGTATGCAATTCTCATAAATTTTTACGAATATGAACTTATATGTATTTGATTGCTATCAAAATCGCATCTTTTGTTAAGTCTTCATTAAAATTCTTCACTGATGTTGTCTTCTTTGATAGGACTTCTTGTAAAAATTCTTCAATGATATTGACAGAGCTGTCTTCTCTTCAAAATTTCTTGATGTATATTCTTGTAAAATTTCTTCAATGGTATTGACGAAGTTGTCTTCTTTTCAGATCTTCATAATGTATATTCTTGTATAATTTCTTCAATGATGTTAATGCAATGAATTTCATTACTTTCTGTGGTCTTATCATGCCTTCCTAAGTAAAGGTTTTATTTTGACACCTCTTTTGTAGTAAATTTTTGTATTTGCGATAATATGACAAGTCTGAACATTCTTACGAACATACAACCTCGTGACATTATCGTCTTGCGATGAAATCGCAGGACGTTCTTACACTTTCATGCAAAAACCCATTGATCTCATCTTAACTTCTTTGTATAGTATTTTAGCCTCTTCAGGAATTGTTGCGACAATATGACAGGCCTAAATATTCTTGCGAACATAAAGCCCCATGACATTGCCGTCTTGCGATGAAATCGCAGGACGTCTCTACACTTTCATGTAGTGACCCATTGATCTCATCTTAACTTCTTTATTACGTTCTGCGAGTTCTTTATTCTTTTCTTTCTTTCTTTCTTTTTTTTTTTTTTTTAGAAGGCTCGCAGAACTTCATTTGTTGCACAAATATGACAAGCCTTTATGTTTTCGCAAACAAGAAGCCTGGTGACATTTGCGTCTTATAGCACGTATCAGCTCCCTAATGGAGGGTGCTGCCCTTTATCTTCCCCCTGATTTCCCCTTCAAGGAAGCGTACATCGACCATACAAGGTTAGCTCTTCCCATCCGGGTTCGCCAACAACTTGGCTTTTGATCGCAACCTCTTATCCTTTTTGCCTATAGGGCTTATAGTTACGAGGTTGCACCCTATGGGGTATCTTTGGGCCAAGTGCATCATTTGCCAAGACTTGTCAAAAATGGCAGATGTGGTTCAATCCAACAGCGTTACCACTCGTGTCTAAATCTTATCGCAACTCATACTCACAACATTATTCCATCCTCGCAAAACTTCATATTTCTCCGCGCTATTTCTATCATCGTATCATTTTATAATTCTTTTCCCCTTTATTTATTACGATACTCGTGAACTATTATCCTGCGATATTCAGTACTTACAATTACGATGCCTGGATGGGGTAGAAATCCCAGTCATGCTAAAGGAAACACATGAAGGGGAACATCAAGGGAAGAGGAAATTGTTTCTCCAGATACACGAGAAATACTTTTGGCCGACCATGGAGGATGACGTAGCCGCTTTTGTTCAAAGTTGCCACAAATGCCAAATTCATGGGAACCTTGTTCACGCCCCTTCCACCCCTTTGCACTCGATAAGCATTCAATGGCCATTTTACAGCTGGGAACTAGAAATTATCGGGAAAATCAATCCTCCATCATCGAAGCAGCACGAGTACATCATAACCACGACAGAATCTTCACCAAATGGGTAGAAGCCATTCCCCTGCGAGGAACTACAGGAGCAACAATTGCAGCTTTCAGTAAAGAACATATCATTTGTCGTTTTGGTGTGCCTAAGCATATCATCACTGATAACGACACTCCCTTTGCCAATAAACAGGTACAAGAGTTACTCGAATAGTATGGCATTAAATATGTCTTCTCCACCATCTACTATCCTCAAGGGAACGTACAAGCTGAAAGTACCAACAAGATATTAATCCGGATCATCAGTAGAACAGTACAAAACAATCCTAGGGAATGGCATGACCAGTTATCAATGGAACTATGGGCATATCGGATATCACCCATAAGATCCATTGGAGTTTCCCCATACTCACTTGTTTACGGAGCGGATACAATTCTCCCAGCAGAGATCAAAATCCCATCAGCCAGGATTACAGCGGCAACCGAGATCCAATGGAACGAGGATGAAGCCTCTAACTCTAGAGTAGCGGAGTTAGACACTCTGGATTTCAGAAGAAACAAAGCATAAGAATGCACTTAGGTGTACATGAATAGAATTTCCAGGGCATACAATAAAACTGTGAAACCACGTGTTTTCAAAGTGGGAGATTTGTTTTTGAAAACGGCCAAGCACATCCAATAAGACATGACAGTACCAAAATTCTCACCGAAATGGGAAGGTCCTTACACATTCACCAAGGCTTACAATATTGGATACTACAAGATCATTAAGGTGGACGGAGGCAAGATGGAAGCGGTCATCAATGGAAAATGGCTCAAGGCATACCATGCTTGACCATTGTCCGCTCTGTCTCATGACGCTACAATGCAGGCATTTATTTTCATTACATGTTTGAATCATCAATTATATTCAGAGGTGCATCAAAAAAAAAAAAAAAAACCGTTTCACCAATCAAAAAACCGATGCAATTTATTCCGCAAAGATGTTCAAAAGAAAACTTTTGACATAAACAACAATAACAATGAAGGAATACAGCTAAATGCGACTTAGACGAGGCCATCTAGCAGATTATAGTTCCTTGAGAGCATCATCTCCAGTCTAGCTTGATATCTATCTGTCCTTTTCTTCAAGTCATGTACTGCCTGCTCTACCTTCTCTGATTCAGCCGCCAGAGCCAACTCTTCTTCCAAGATGGCCTTTGCAGCAAGAACTACATTCGCAAGGATACCAGCTTGATCAACCTTAATGACGTCAAGACGCTTCCGCAACCAACCCACATTGAATTCCATTGATTCATAGGTAGACACCATATTCCCCCACTCTTCAAATTTTGATTCAAAAACATTGCGAATGGAGGTACCTTCCATCTCAGCAATCAGAGAGAGGAGGCCATTTACTGTGGTAACCAAGACAGACGTGCAGTGTTTAAAGACATTCCTGGTTGCAATGTGACCATATCTCCTCCATAATTTTGTGTATAAAGGCACAAACTCCTTCCGCACCAAGAATCCACCGATGTTGCGATAGCTGGAAGACAAACATTTCATGTGAATATCGAACGGAAGACCTGCGTTGGGATATCCATAAGACAAGATACCTAAATCGGCATCAACAAGATTCGCATGAGTAAGTATGTCTGAACTTGAAGGAAGAGGACTGGTCAAGTCATCATCGTCAACCACTGTCACATTTGGACGTCTTTGCAAAAAAAAAGGGAGAACGGACTAGTACGACCTTCTTAACCCGGCGAGCACGAACAGAAGAGTCATCGCTAAGCTGCTCATCCTGGGTCTCAAATGGACGCGCACGCTTGACAGAAGATACGAAGAAGATGATCTGCTGTTGCTCGACATGTTGGAGAGATAGAGTTTTCTGCAGAAAAATCTATCAATGAATAACGGTTTTAAACCCCGCATACACACTGAAGGAAACCCTAATGGAGACCGAATCAACTACAACGGAACTCGTCCAACGAATGAGGTCTCAACACCGACCAAGTCGTACTTTTCTCCCAAACCCTAATCAGGACTCCCATGGCAACACTTGACGATGCGGTAAATGTATATTCAATTTAACTTGGTCATTTATGTATACAAACTTGTCACAAGCTTATGCCTACCCAACAATAGCGTAACCATTATGCGCTAGGCAAGGGGACTTAATGTTGATGGTGGATTTTCATTTAAGGTTAAAATTTGTAAAAGCCAAAATTATGCGCTAACATCTTGTAAAAGATAAATCCATTAATAAGTGATGAATACTTATTTACTTTACTAATTCTAGGATGGAACATGTAGCAACAATCCTAGTATTCTGTGAATTAAATACACAAAATTCATCCAGGTTGGAGCATGTGGCAACAATCCCATATACCCTGTGAATTTACAACATTATTAATTAATGCATGACCAGCCTTGTATTTCCTGTACTCATTATCGGTTCGTCATGACGACTGAGTGATGTTCTTAGAAGAGCAACACGAACCTCCAAGCATAAATAATGAAGCATGTACGAAATACCCGTACATGCTACAACTCTCGATGTGTTATACTAGCCCGATTGAGCATACATCTCTCGGTGTGTTATACTATCCCGGTTGAGCATACATCTCTCGGTGTGTTATACTATCCCGATTGAGCATATTTGAATATGTACTGTCCATATCGGTCTCAGAAACGATCACGAACATCCAACTTCACCAGCATGATTGGATGGCTTAGATCGAATCCATGACCCCAATCAGGTATTGGAATATTCACTATCGACCTAACGGGGGCCCCTCATGGTCGTCCTCCCCAAAAGGGTGGCATAGCTTTCCAAACCGTCCCAGCCAAAGTAGTATGGATGAAAAACCCTAAATTAGAGTTTGCGGCACATTACATGTGTCGCAAAACAGTCTCAACCATCCATCTTCGTAGGCATAGATGGAGGGTGTGGATGTAGATCCAAAGGGCCCATAGCATGTCAACACGCTCACTGTAAGCCTGCCTACACACATGACCAATCGGTCAGGACCAACCATGGCTGGTCGTTCCAAATCGTGCGCCCAAATTGGGCATGCCGCACGGCTGAAAAAACCCTAATTAGGGTTTGCATTTATCGCACACGTCCATTTTCTCCTGATCGAATGGAGGGTTTAGGAGTCGACTGAGCAGGTCCGGTGAGCATCAACATGATCACCGTGGACCCATCTATCTCCATACCCGATCGGCCAAGGAATACCATGCCTGGTCATTCTAATTCGCATGACCAAACTAGCGTGGTCACACTTCCCAATCGCAAACTGATCTCGACCACTTAACTTCGCCGAACGAATTGAGTGGCTTAGATCACATTCCCATAGGAAAGTAAGGTATAGGCATCAACACCAACCTTCCACCTACCGGCCGAACCAATCGGCCGGGACCGACCAAGCTTGGTCATCCCGAAACGCGCGCCTGAAAAAGGCATGACGCGCGACGTTTGCGGCACCAAACTTCTGTCGTAAATCAATCATGACCGCTCCGGACAAATTGAGCGGTCCAGATCACACTTTCACGGGACAATGAGGTATGGGAATGCATACCGGCATGCCGTCTACACGCATTCACGATCGGCCATGCCAAAATCGTGCCCCGAGCTTGGATTCGACCAAGATGAAAAGTGGTGCGTGCGCACCTCTTCCAAAACCCTAATTCCACTAACGGTCGCAGATGAGTGTCTCAAAGATCATCCCATCCGTCCAACTTCACCGGCTTGGTTATACATCCCTGGTCATGAGTTAATTGGTCAGTGAGGCGTCATGGAGATCACCACTCGTCACTCTACCATACCCTGTGGTCGGCCAAGATAGGACTTTCTTACGCAACCTCCAAACCATCACATGAGTTAGGCTGGACATGAGGCTATTTTGAGACGCTCAAAAAGCGATGATTAATGCACGCTGAATATAATCGATGCAGTACCTTCATAGAATACACACGATACTTCACAAGTATCGAATTCCTAAATAACTTAGTTATTTAATCTAGCATTACATGCTACTTTCTGTGGGTCCCATGATCCACACACTCGAGACATCAATCATGTCACAAACTGGGGGATACATACTGGGGTATTGATCTGGAGGTTTACAACGTGCAGTGCGCAATGCGCCATCACAAGAACGTCTCAGAAAGTCATGGACGGTTAGTGATGATGGGAGAAGTGGGCAAGACTGGTCGTATGACACTAACACACGACTCCACTACTCTATCACTCCACTTTATCCACTTCCAACGAGATACGAGAATTAGTCTTAAAGACTTGTATAAATAGGTTCTCCTCCCTATTTTCTAAAAAAGAGGAACAAGGCAAGACAAGACAACATAGGAAAGTGTTGATACAATCGTATTCAAACACCGGAACTGATAGCTTACATCCTGCAAGCCAGTTAATATTTCTGATACAAGTCATACATAACCAACACCTTCACAATCTCAACACCTTCTTCGCTTCCCTCCCTAAGATCAACCCCATCTCCTTCACTTTGTGACCGAAACAAGTCTGGAACGACCATTTCTTGGTTTAGGACGGATTTGCACAGATTGATTTCTCGAATCTACAAGCACTCCCGTGCAGTGCATTTGTTTAGGGTTTAGACTCATTTCTCATCCACATACCCCAAGTTACCAAAACCGGCAGAAATAGTTTTCACCCATAAACAGCTTCAAGGAAGGCTTTGTCTAGGAAGAAAGGGAAAGATTGGACAAAGGATACTTGATATTTTCGTGACAAGTATGTACGAGCCACTGCGGCTAAGGTATTTGAGATTAATTCTCTTATTAGTGATGTCTATTTTCAATTACTTATGGGGTTTGACAAGTTGAGACTTAGAAAGATGATATGATCTTAGTTATTATTAGAGTCCACCTAATCTAGTGAAGAAAAAAAGAAAAATCTGATGCCCTGAGTCCCTGAGTCCCATGTTTGAATCCAGTTGTTATTAGAGTAGTTTTTGAGTGATTGATAGTGTAGATTTTGGAAGTAAGTACGTAACTGGAGTAGGTTATTGAGTCCGTGTTTTAGTTGATGCGGAAATAGTTTACATGTGTTTGTGTGGAAAATCTTAACATCTTTTGGGTGTGCTGAAATTTTTGTTTCACTTCTCTTTGCAGGTACTGTTAGAGCACTGCTCGGTCAAACTCGCATGCGTTGTTATCTCAATCATGTTTGTCAATGTTAGTGATCAAAACTATAAGTCTTGATTTCTATCCTATTTAGATGTCCCTAAATAGGACATAGATTGTGTAGTTGAGCATTAGACTTCACGGTGTTCATCATTTGAAGACGAAGAACTACTAAGGGGAGTTTGTGAAACTTTATCGACAAAATGTATGTGGAGACTGAAATTTATCTATCACTTGGAAAGTCTATTTCTACTTATCTTATATTGATATGTAAGTCGTGTTACGATATAGTTTTCTATTATACACATTTGAGATTTCGAGCTGAGTTTAACTCGTTTATATATTCCTCGGAATATGTGTTGGCAAGCTTTTTCTTCGGCCAAGTTCATCTTACATTCGTGACGAAAGTCCGAATATAATCAAATGAAAATTATCGAGTAACATCTTATATGGTTTGTGTGATACAATCATTTGGTGTAGTCTTGGAATGTTTCATTATAATAATTTCAATAACTTGAAAATTGCTTTGATGTTAATAGTATTGTGAAAACGACTACTGTCATCCTCTAAGAAAGTTTCAATGATTGAAATAAAGAGTTTAAAATCAAGTAACCATGTTTGAATATAAACATAGTGTGTTAATCATATAAGTGTGCGAGTCCAAAACCGAAAGCCTGAAGTATGGGTACCCGTACGCGTACTGGTGGTTGCTGATGTCTGGGCAAGTATGCGTACACGTACGCATACTGGAGGAAAGTTCACTTCCGTGAAATTCTGCTGGAGTTTGGAAGAGTGTTGTAATATGCACACCCGTACACGTACTGGCGTAACCAAACTCAGTCCGGCCACTCAAGTATGCGTACCCATTTGCGTACTTGAGTGGGTTACTTTCTGAAATCGGTTGTGTACATGAACTTAAACATTTATATATTATAAGGAATACAATCTTTGCAAACTGTGGCTATTATTTTCATGAATTGATTCAAGTGAATCAAACCGATTTTGTTTCGACTGTGTTTTTGTATACTTTTATGAGAATATAGCAACTGAACGACTCTTTAACTAGTTTCATTTGAGTCATTTGAACTAGTTATGGTTAAGATGAATATGGTTGATATGTGAGTTATCATATGGCTAACTTCGGTTAACTATTATTGAGCCAATATGATGGACACATTTGGGTACGATTAATAAACCTAAATGAGGGTACATTTTATTTGTGTGTAACAAGAATAGTTCGATATAACGGTTGAAAGATATTAGCTTGGTTGAATCAGGTTTTTCATCTAACAGTGAATAATGAATGCTTTGTTACCAAGGTAACTTAGATTGCAACCCTGATTAGAAAACTACATAAAGGAGAACTCTAGCAACTGGGAAACCTAATCCCCACACCTCATGTGTGTTATTAGTTGCATAAGCTAGAGTCGATTCTCCTTTAACCTTAGGTTTCTATCGAGACCCTGTAGGTTAACAACTTCAAAGATTTCATTGGGATTGTGAAGCCAGACCCAACTATTTCTCTTGTAGTCGCGCGTTCTGATCTTTCCCGATTCTATCTTCTCTAAGATTTGATCGAGATTAATTTCTCCGATAGGCAAGATAAAACGTGATCACAAACATCTTCGTCTCATCGTTTGTGATTCCCCAATATCTAGTTTCGCCATCATACGATTTAGATTATTGTGAGGTAATTGATAATGCTAGGTTGTTCTTCGGGAATATAAGTCCGGTTTATCAATTGGTTCCTGTTCACCTTGATTTATCAAAATACTGAACAAAATATCTTGGGTATTTCTGTAGGAGACAGATTTATTCAATCTATAGACTTTTCTATGTGAGACGGATTTGTTTATCAAGTCTTCGACTTTGGGTCGTAGCAAATCTTAGTTGTGGGTGAGATCAACTAAGGGAATCAAGTGCGTAGTGTTCTGATGGGATCAGAGACATAAGGAGCGCAACTATACCTTGAATCAGTGTGAGATTGATTAGGGTTTAACTACAGTCCAGTCCGAAGTTCTTTGGTAGTAGGCTAGTGTCTGTAGCGACTTAATACATTGTGGTGTTCAAACTGGACTAGGTCCCGGGTTTTTCCCTGTATTTGCGGTTTCCTCGTCAACAAAATTTTGGTGTCCATGTTATTTCTTTTCCGCATTATATTTTGTTATATAATTGAAATATCACAGGTTGTGCGTTAAATCGATCAATAAGGAAATCCAACCTTTGGTTGTTGATTGATCCTTGAACATTGGTCTTTGATACCGTTCAAGTTTACTCTTCTTATATTCAATCAGGCTCGTAGATTTCTATTTTTTGATTTCGGATTGAATTAAGAGTTAGAGATATATAACTCTTGTATATACCTTTATCTAGATTGAGGCTGACTGTCTAGATTGATTCTCTTAAAAGTATGTTAGAGTAAGTCCTCTCAGATTTCCAAACGAATTGTTGGGTGTGGTTGTTAGACCCCCGCCTTTCAATTGGTTTCAGAGTAGACAAATACGTTAAAGACCTTACAAGTCTATGAAAAACGGGGGTCTAACAACCACACCCAAAAATTCACTACATCAAATCCAGCGACATTCTCTATGTAGAGTTCATAGCATTCAAAATGCTTAAACTCTCTTCCGCTTTCTTCAGTAAACTTAGTCTGAGTAATGGTTTTCTGTATAACAGATAAACAAAAAAGTTCAGATATTTATGATTCAGTTGAGTCTATGAGGCCAAAGGTAAGATACTCACCAGTTTTTCGTTGGATAGTCTAGAATTGCTACGGTGAACCATCCACAAACTTCCGTAAAATGTTTGACTTCGTTAGTGATGAATGCAATTCTTAGTTCTAGGATCTTACTGTTTCTTATGCTTTCGTTCCCCGATGCTACAAAATGTCCCAATACTCTTTCCCAGAAATTTTCACTGTTCATTGGTCTCATCGTACGATGTAACCAACATCGAATAAGAGCAACATATTCTTTCATTTTAAATACCGGGAGCGGCATTCAAGTGTGGTAACGATATTCTTGAGATGGACCATCTTTTAGAATTCTGAAACACACTTCGTAACAAGAAAGTTTACCATGAGCTTCATCCCAATTATCAAGAGCTTTTTGGATCACTTTATTATCAGTTACACCGCTGAATTTTTCTCGATCAATTTCCATTACCAGAGCAATAAATGGATGGACTGCAAGCATAATAGATTGAAAACGAGCATGCAATCTACGAGCATCTCGGTTTCCTGGGTTTCCCGTCAGTGAGACGAACATTGAAAAAACGTCCTTTCAAAAACAACCGTCTTGAAAAATAACAACACCAGTGATTACCCTATGAAAAAAAAATGCTTTGCATATTGTTATATCCTCTTCTTCGGTAAACTTGGGACCAAGTTTTCTAACAGACATTTCTGCAGAGTGGGAGAAATTAAGAGTTTTAGAAAGAAAAAAAGAAGAAGAAGATGTGATTTAGGAGATGGGAGGAATGGAATTTATAGGTCGAGAAAGAAGATTGAGAAGTTGGGAATTTAGCCGTTGGCGTTGGTAGTACAACCGTGCACGACTTTCCTTTAAGCGCCCGTTTGAATTACCATAGGAGTTTTCATTCTGTAGTAAAACCACGCAACTTTACCAAAACCGCCCGTTTGAATTACCAACGCCTATTTTCTTGTTATAAATACAACACTAGGGGTGGCCTCTCAACCAAACCAACAGATTTCTTTCTCAACATCCGCCATGTTTTCTAAAGGCAAAGCGAAGAAAATATTATGTGTCGAAGCAAAAGAGGTTTGTCCATTATGTTTCATGGATAACCACAGTCTTATGCAATGCCCTTGGATGTATTCAAAGTGTCCGCGAGAAGGTTGTTCACACATCATAATGGTGATTGAATCATAACCAGAAAAGCACAGGTATTTGCAATGTCAAGATATCAACTGTCCAGAGGAACCACATATGTTAGAGGATGCTATGAAGATTAAAAAAAGAAGAAGAGAAAAAGATTGCAACACACTGCAGAAACTTCAAACTTGAAGCCAAATTGAAGGAGTTATTACACTGCAAGCATTGTGGAAATGGAGATCACGAATACAAACATTGTCCACAGAGAATCAGTGGATTCTCAAAGCCCGGTTGCAAGACTTTTATGCATTTGCGTACTTCTTCTGAAGAAGACACATATGGAAGGCATTTCTGGGAATGTCCTAGATGTTTTTTGGTGGTGTGGGCTGATTGAAGTTGAAGGACAATTCGATTCACTATGGTATTATGTTATTTAGTTTGCTGTTTATTTTGTGTTATTACGATTATCATAACTAATTTAAATTTTTCCTGGATTAAACATTTGCACCATCAATCTCATAAATAAAAACATACTGCATTGAACAACAACATCATACATGAGAATAAAATAAATACATCATATTAAAACATATACTACATAGGAGGCGTCAATTCTCGGCGGGTAGTGGAATTCCTAGGGAGATGTAGGGATTGTATTTGTTGAGCACCCTAAGAATGTTGAAACAAGCATGGAAGTCAAAAGGACGACCGCGGTGAGATGCTGGCCACGTCGCTAGAGTTCCGGGTTCCACTTCATGTTCATCTTCACCGTTGATCTTATTTCTGTGATTCTCCATTAGTTGAGCGACGAATTCCAATACATTACACTAAAACGATGCGCCAATCCGTGGAAATCACGCCGATTAATGTTCATCGTTTCATTTTGGAACATTTCATAAAATTTCTCCCAGAACGCCGATCGGGATACATTCCTACCGGCATCGACATCTTGTGTGTGAAAAACATAGGCTCTGCAAATAGCTAAATCCTCTTGGAGAGTGTATCTAACACCACGAACTCTGTGAGGCATTTTTATAGATGATTTGAGAGTGAAGAATGTGTGAATTTAGAGTTGAAAGGAGGAGTATTTATAAATCTCAAAAATTAAAGCCGTTAGATAAGAAGAGTTTTCAGTCGTCCAGATTCAACCGTTGGCACTTCTGTGAAATACGCGACGCTTTCAGGAAAGAAGCTGGCGCTTTAAGCAAGAGCGCGCGTTGTAAAGAACAACTCCACCGTTTTTGGATCAAACGCCAGCGCTGGAGACAAGCTCGCCTGGCTCCATCAAACGCGCGCGACATATTCCAACTCAATGAACAAACCAACAAATTTGTTGATTTGAACATCCATTTTTCATGTTTGTTGAGTCCATAATGGGAGCAAAATAAACAAATTCTTAGTTTGTTCATCCCATAGGAATTGCTCTTAGCCTGCTCAAAGAATTAATGGGTGTTATCAACGATACAAAAATGACATCATGCATCTAATTTTCAATCGAACGGTTTTAAATACAGTAAATGGACGGCAACAAAATAAATTACAACAAAGAAAATCAATCCTCTTACACAAAGAAGATACGTAGAGTAATCAGCAATAGTTGCCTTACCGATTTGTATTGGAATTATTACAGATTCTTCATCATTTACTAAATTTCAATTAAGACTGACTCACCCGTTAGGTCGGCCAGGTTATTGGCCATTGGTTAACGGTTTTAAGGTTCAAAGTCACCGGTGCTTAACTTGCTCGCATGGTGAGAGGATCTCTTTATCTAATGTCGTTTAGCAAATGTAATTTTTTATTAGATCACTCTGTAAATTAGGAAAACTAATTATATTTCTAATTCCATCGAAAGAAATCTAATCAAATTAGGAAAAGATATTTAAATGTTGTCGTAGTAATAAACAATATCAGCAGGACACAGAGCAATGCCGCAACAATGTGGGGTTTAAACTTGTAGTTTGTTCAGCTGTTGGTTCGGGCACACTTAAAAGTCCGTAAAATTTCCATAATCCTCACATCCCACTAAACAAATTGAGTGCATCTCTGAAGGGTTTGCTCCCACTGATGTGCATTTTAAGTAGAGGTACATTGATAATATTGACCTCTACAATCTAATGCGAAAAGAGCTGACAAAAAGGTTCAGGTTTCTGAACCGAGCTAGATGAAGTAATTATATTTGAGCAGCTTTTGTTGAATATTCTGATCAAATCAATCAATCGATCAAATCAATCAATGAATCAATCGATCAAGATGATAAATTGAATCTAAATATTGGATTCTTATTCATTGTGGCCCCACTTTTTGATGATGTGGATCCCTACACTGAGGGTATTAGAAAATGCAGCTCTCTCAAGCCTATTCATATGGGTATGCCAAAAATGTTGTTTGGCATACCAGGTGGCATGAAACCATTTGTGCCACTATGAGAAAACCACAGAGCGACTGAATTTCTAGCGAGCGATATTAACAATATCTCCAGCAATAAAGTCTTTATCGCTGGAGATATTGTTAATATCGCTCGAAATTGACTTCATCGCTGGCGTTATAATCAATTTCACCAACGTTCGAGTTTCTGACGCCTATAAACTTCTCTTCTAAACTCTTCTCAATTCTTCTTCTTAAATCTTTAGATTTTCTTAAACTTATGTTATTAAACTTAAACAAATCTAATGATTTTCTTAACCAAATATGAAGAGAAGAAAAAGAAATAGAAAAGCCAAAGGATGTACTAGTACCCCATCTAGTGGAATAAGTTTTGTTGTGGATATAAATTATGAGTTTGGTAATGTCATACAAGTAACCGGTGTAGGTATGTTTTCTAATCACTTATCTGACCATGCAGAGCGAGCTAGTTCGGTAAATCTAAGAGGTGGATGGACTGAGTTACGTACGATTTTTCAATTACTTCCCCCTGTTGTTCAAGAGAGAGTTAGAAGATATCCTTGGCGATATCTATATCAAATACAACCTATAAACCATAGGACTCAAGGAGTTCAAGTTATATTAGAACGATGGTGGAAGACTACAAACACGTTCTTTTTCAAGGACTTTGAATGCGGTAAGTCAGTTTTTTCTAGTAATTTAATTTTTAGATTATGTGTTTTGTTTTATAAAAATCAACAAATTCTAATTATGAATAATTATTGTTAATAGGAGTTATACCGATAGATTTGTACATGTTAACGGGAATTCCATGTGTTGGAAACTTCCATTTAACAAACTAAATTGGATATCAGAAGAAAAATGGAAACAAAGACTTCCATTATATTCAAGCGATGTAGAAAGAAATGTTTCATATAGACAATTAAAAGCGCAAGGGTTAAAAGTGGCCGGGTTGAAAACATTTTTTATAGGTTATGCTAGGAAAATGAATGAAAACAGGGTAGCTGGTAATGAATATTTGTTCCCCGACCATTATGAGGAGCTCGAACGTCTGTTTGTATTGTGGACACTAGGCCAATGTGAAAGCGGGGGCCTAACAACCACACCCAATATTTCGCTTATCAATCTGCATGGACAAACTCCAATATACTTTCTAGATAATCAACTAGACAGTCAGACTCAATCTAGATAAAAAGTATATCAAAGAGTTTATATCTCAATCTATCGATTTGATCTTTACTCAAGCAAATAGAAATCTGCGAGTCTTTATCAAAGAGAGATAACTTGGATGGTACCAAAGACCAATATCCAAGTGTCAATAAATATAAATCAACAACCCAAAAGGTCGAATATTCTAATTGATTTAACAACACACAACCTGTGATATTTCAATTATATAAACAAATATAATGTGGAATAGAAATAACACAGACACCAGAATTTTGTTAAAGAGCAAACTGCAAATGCAGAAAAACCCCGGAACTTAGTCCAGATTGAGCACACACTGTATTAAGCCGCTACAGACTCTAGCCTACTCCAAATTAACTTCGGTCTGGACTGTAGTTGAACCCCAATCAATCTCACACTGATCCAAGGTACAGTTATGCTCATACGCCTATGATCCCAGCAAGATGCTACGTACTTGTTCCCTTAGCTGATCTCACCCACAACTAAGAGTTGCTACGACCCAAAGTCGAAGACTTTAATAAACAAATTTGTATCATACATAAAAGTCTACAGAATAGATAAATCTGTCTCCCACGAATAAACCTATGAGTTTTGTTCCGTCTTTTGATAAATCAAGGTGAACAGGAACTAATCAATAACCCGAACTTATATTCCCTAAGAATATCCTAGTATTATTGATCACCTCACAATAATCTTAATCGACCCAGCGAAAAAAGATATTGCTGAATCACAGACGATGAGACGAAGTGTTTGTGATTTCTTTTCTATCTTGCATATCGGAGATATAAATCTCAAGCCAATTATTTCAATTGTACTCGTACGATAGAAACATCAAGATCAGATCACACAACTATAAGAAAAGTAATATCGGTATGTCTTCACAATTCCAATGAAGTCTTTAAGTCGTTAACCTGGTTTTAGAAGAAGAAAACCAAAGGTTAAAGGAGAATCGACTCTAGCTTAGCAAACTAGTATCACACGTAAGGTGTGGGGATTAGGTTTCCCAGTTGCTAGAGTTCTCCCTTGTATAATCTTTCAAATAAGGGTTTGCAATCAATGCTAGCTTGGTAATAAAGCATTCAATATTCACCGTTAGATGAAAACCTGATTAGATTCAAGATAATATTTCTCAACCGTTGGATCGAAAACTTAGCTTGTTACACACAAATGAAATGTTCAATTTTGGGTTTATGAACCGTACCCAAACATTAACATTTGTTGGTTCAACAATAGTCAACCAAATAGTTAGCCATATGATCACTCTCATATCAACCATATTCTTCTTCACCATAACTAGTTCAAATGACTCACATGAACTAGTTAGAGAGTTGTTCAATTGCTTAGATCTTATGTAACTACACAAGACACAATCGAAGCAAAAACGGTTTGATTCACTTGAATCAGTTCATGAACTTTATAGCCACGGTTTGCAAAAGCATTCCTTAGTTTATATAAATATTAGTTCAAGAATAACCGGTTTTAGATATAACCTACTCAAGTTCGCGGACTGGGTTCGTGGACTTAAGATCATGGAAGGAGTACACAAACTCCAGCAGAAATTCTCGGGTGAGAAATTTTGCCAGTTCGCGGACTTGGCTTGCGCCACTTCCATTTATCTTGATCAACAAAGTTCACAAACTTTGGTTCAAGGAATAAGGACTTATACATATATGTGTTTCCACAACAATGCTTATATCCTACCAATGGTTATGTAATCTAAACTCTCATTTCAATCATTGAAACATTCTCAGAGGACGTTATATAGCCGTTATTCACAGACCATTTTTCGTCAGAGCAATTTCCAAAGTGATTAAACATATCATGACTTTCGTCACTAGGTAAAGATGAATTCGGTTAAAGCGGAAGCTTACCAACACATATTTCGAGAAATAGATAGGCGAGTTAAACTCGACTCGAAATAACAAATGTGTATAATGAAAGTCTATACATCTAAACGACTTTTGTCTCAAGAGTAGGAGATAGAGTAAATAGACTTTTGAGTGATAGATAAGTTCAAGTATCCACATACATTTTAGTCGATGAAGTTCCACCGGTTCCTCGAGTAGTCTTTCGTCTTATATGATGATTTCCATGGAGTTATTGAGATCAACTGCACTTTCTATCCTTGTCCGAGACCTTTAGGTACATAGGCTAGAAATCAATACTTATAGTTTTGATCACTAACATTGACAAACATGCTTGAGATAGCAACACATGCGAGTTCGACCGAGCAATGCTCTAACACAATGTCTATTTCCAAATTCTAGCTTAGTGGTGTTAATTGGGTTTCTCGAAGCATTGGAAGATTTAGAGAAAGCACCAACATATGATTGGGGGTCATCGATTTTATCAGAGATTTACATGGCCCTCAGTGATTTCTCTTCGTGTGTCAAATATAGTTTTAATGCTTTTTGGGGACTTCTGGAGGTAAGAACCAATATTTTTCACGCTATGTATTTGTTTTTCATTTTCACATGAAATGTTTTGTAACTAATAATGTTATTATTTTCAGTATTAGTGGTATACATATTTCGTGTTTCGGAACCTTCTCTTAAGAATCATACCAATGTATTTATGATTATACAGAAGTATGATTCCGATAATTGGTCACCTACACAGATTGAAGATTGTCAACATGCTGCTATTGTTCATAAGATTCAGCAGTTGTGTAGAACAAGCCTTAACCTTATCTCCCAGACGTATGAAGAAAAACCCGAGTTCGAAGAAGAACTAGCTCAGAGAATGTTATAGCGAAGCCTTACAAGGATGGTATTATACAACCCTGTTTCTGAAAAGGGTGTTTGGTATTATGGTGAAAGACAACTTCTTCAGTTTCAAAGAAGATCAGTGATAGCCGTCAACCTTTATCCTAGTTCAGATGTTTCAGAAGAGAATTACTTCAAATTGATAAGGGAAGGTCATCATTGGGTAGAAGCTGATCAATTGATCTAGGAGCCAATGGACAGAAATTACTACCTATCATGGTATAACACTATTTTCAAGCCCAATATTGCTATGAAACCACAAAGTTTGGGTCATATGGATTTCCCATCTTTAGGTAGGATGTCTATTGCCGATGAATTTCTTTCTTTCCAACCTCCACTAGAGACGGGTGACACATGTGCATATCCTTCTCAAAGTTCATCATCAAACATTCCACCATTTTCTTGGGAGGTACAGACTATATTCAGCACATCTGGAGAGTTTGTTACTTATCCAATTATTTCTAGTGCACTTGATCGGAATTATTCATACTTGGGGATCAATGCTACAGAGTTATAGTATCAGACCCGGTTGAACGATATGAATTGTCTACTTCAAGGATTTCAGAAATTGCACTTGGAAGAGATGCAACAAATGAGGGAGAGCATGATGTTTGAAATGAGTCAAGGATTTGATGGTAATGATGCTTCAGGTAGTAGTAGGGGAATGAGTCCTAATACTAGAGGAATGACTCCCAGTGGTAGAGCTGTTAGAGGAATGAGTACCAGTGGTAGATGAATGACTCGTTTGAGTCCTATTGGTGGAGGAATGACTCGTTTGAGTCCCAGTGGTGGAGGAATGAGTCCAACTAGAAGTCGTCAAAGTCATGGAAGTGATATAAGATTGAGACGTAGTTCTATCCATGAGTTACTAGAAAGTTCTACTCCAAATATGGTGTTAGATAGTCAAGTAGTACGTAGTGGTGAAGAAAACTTTGGCTTGGATACAACTCCTGGACGTATGTTTAGTCATATGCTAGCTAACATAATGACTTCGGGTGGTGGTGTGAACATGGAAGTAATTATGCAATCGACTCTATATACCCCAATTGCCTCAACCTCATCAGCATTTACTCATTCCAGCCTCAAGAATATCAACAACACGCGTTTCAAGATTTGTATCGTGTTCCCTTGTGCCCTGAACCTGTTGCTTATCAAGTTTATGGTGATTATGATGAGACTCAATCACCAAGTGAGTCTCAAACCGGCTCGCTAACTGATATGTTGAACAACACTCTTGATCCAGAAAATGCGGGCAATTGGATCTTTGGTCAGGGAGGAAATAGAAAAGGTAATGATTAGTAGTTTAGTTGAAATGTAATCATTTTTTTCTAGTCGAAACTTTAATGGAAACTTTTTTTTTGGTTTAAAATTCAATTAGAAACTTGTTTTACATTTCATTAAAAATTAAGATTGCAAATACAAACTTATCATTTGAATCCCTGCACATGAACATTGTAGAGTTCATAAAATTCGTTGTTACTAAACTTTCGGCGAATTTCGTATGAGCTCTAATTTTTAGTTCTTCATTTGACAACCTAGGATTATCCTCTTTTATCAACCATATAGTTTGCTGATACTTTCTAACATTGTTATTGATGAAACAATAACGATTTTGAAGACACTCATTTGTTCTTCTTGGATTTACATGACTTAACGTCACGAACCTTTGAAACACAGTGTCCCATAAGTTAAAAGTCTCTAAATTGAAATCTCCATCGCTTGTAACTGAAACCCAACATCGAATTAGAGAAACATATTCCTCTGGAGTAAAATCCACTTCGGTTATGCGAGCACTAGGCATTTTAAAATGAATTCAAATTTGAAGTTGGGTTGGAATGGGTAGAAATTATGTATTTATAGAGGGTGAAATGGTAGCCGTTGGATTAATATCTAATAAGTGATTATCATACCAGCGAGCAACAGATTGAGTAACGCTAGCGTAGCGCTGACTTGACCATCGATCGATGATCACTCTATCGCTCGGTGGAATTTTGCCGTGGATGCCTATATGTTATTCCAGACATATAGGCATATGAGTTTAGCAGTTTGACATACCCATAATGGGTGCATATATCCATAAAAGAATGTGTTTGGCATATCCAAAAAATAGTAGTTGGTGAAGAAACCGAACTCAAAGTAGTTGCATATCATCTCCTTTGATATGGTATTTATGCTCAGGTACTCTTTTTTTTCCTTTTTCGTTTTTTTTCCCTCTTTGGCAGGGAGATCTAAAGTTTGGTTTGATTGCTTTTGAAAATTGGGTATTGTAATTGGGGGGATTAGCAGCACTATAGACGGAGGATCCGTACTTGATTCTTGAAAGGTCGCTTATAGTAATTGAGTATTATCCTGATAACATTGGGTTTTACTGAACTCGAAAGTATTGGAATTTTGTGAATTATAGTGAATTTTTGAATTCGTCGATTTAAACATTCTTACAATATGTTTGATTGAATTTTAGATGATTTTAAACATTAAAATAATACTATTATTTCAAGTTTGTTAGCAATCCTGACATAGAGGTGAAGTACAAAGGCATGTCAGTGAGTATTTTTTATCAAAACTTTCAGCCGATGTTTATGTTATTGATGTTCTTGAGGAAAAAGTGAGTGATAATGGTGAAAAGACAATTGTGCATTATGTGTTTTATGCAAGGTTAAAGCAAAAATGAGTTGCGTTGCATTTTTGTCAAAGGGATGATTCTGATCTACAAAACATACCCATAACCTGTGTGATTAAGAAGGGAAACACTTATCTTTTTTTCATTTTGTGTTTTTGTTGTTTTCTACATATACTAGAAAGCATGTGAATTGTTGCAGTTGCAATACTTTTAATTCGTGTAATGTTTTTGTGAATTACATATATGCCGAAGTTATAATAAATCCAATTGTCTTAATGGCAAAGGGGATAAAAACATTTCCATTAACTATATATATCTACTTTTTTTTTGGTTACAGAGTTTTTTTTTTTTTTGTTGCAGAGGAAACAATGCGAGCATAAACAAATGCAATGAACTATGTCTCATAAGATAATGTCCCCCCTCACAGGGGTTGTCATGGCTGATATTATCTTTAAATTGATCGTGAGCAACTACAATTGTTGGATGCCATGATGTCCCACAAAGATCTGAATTTGGCACTTAAAAATGACATTCTTGACCTCTCCAAGGCCCTAGGCAGGTATGGAATCCATTACTAGAACTTTGTACGATATAATTCTAGAAGCTACAAAGTTATGGGAATCAATATGGGTGTACAGTGTAGATACCTGAAAAAATACCAAGGGAGAAGCGCGGCCTCCCCGTATCCAGTAGAAGGCACGAAACAGTGTCCCACCTGATGGGAAGGCATCAGTTCCTCCCCTCATCCTGAAGGAGGTGTTATCAAACAAGTTATCCCCCACAACATCCGAACACACGTGCAACAGTTAAAAAGGATAGATATTCTAAAAGAATCTGAGGTATAGTTGTACAGTCAGAAGAGGCAGTAGTAAAATAAGAAAAATAGAAAAGTACACACACCTAACACTCTCATTTGAGTCCCAATGAAAGGGGCCAGTGATGGGCCAGTGATATCATTGTGGGAAATTGTGTTCTACTTATAGGAACTAGTCTCTACAACCTACTTCTATATGTACCATGTATATTCCTTACTGTGTATATTTTGGCGAACACAATGGGATACTAGGTCACTAGATTAGTGAACGATTCATCGCATGTACACGGACAGGTTCACACGCCAGGCTCAACCGCGCGTGTATGGACCTATTACCGAAGTGGAACAAATGTTGTCTGTTATAGAGGAAAATGATCGCCAGAGGCAAGCTCTCTTGGCGAAGTTGGCAGTTATTGATCCGCCGCCGGAAGGAAATCGTGAAGAGGGTTTAGATTCGCCTCGGTTGACTCACGGGTGCGAATTCGATCAAGACCAAAGGTTTCAGACTCCTCAAGGGCGATCGCAATCTAACCAGTCCGCTAACCATCCTATGAAGGACGAACAAGCCAGGATTGCCTTATCAGATGGGAAGTTTACTAAGCTACTTGAAGAAAAGTACGACCTCAAGACTCAAGCCAGTGCCTACACAATAACATCGCCTATCCCGTCTGAGATCCTATCCAGACCAATGCCTGCCAAGTACAAGACACCAAAGTTTGGGATGTTTGAGGGGAGCGGTAATGTGACAGAACACATGCATCATTTCACTATGTCACTTAATGAGTATGCCCAAGACGAAGTTGTATGTATGAGAGAATTTGGGAAAACCCTGACAGGAGACGCCTTCACTTGGTACATTTCTTTGAAACCCAACAAAATACGGTCATGGTGTGAGATGCAATAGGCGTTTATGCAAAAGTTCTACTCCAAACCTGTGAAGATTTCCATTTCCAACTTGGGGAACACCAAACCGTGAAGAGGAGAGAGACTTAAACCCTTTGCAGTACATTTTAGAAGTGAATCTCTCAAATGCCGGACAAAGGTACCCGAAGAAGAGTTGGTGAACATTTGTATATTTGTGCTTGAATCTAAGACACGCCGAATGTTTGAAAACACCCAGATAACCATGTTCGCTGATCTTGAGGAAGCGTTCGCTAGGACTGATGCGACTAAGGAAGAAATTGAAGCGGCTGAGAAATACTGGTCCCACTCAGTCGCCTATGCTAATGAAGATGGCCAAAGAGCGCCAAAGAGGCGAGGTCCGCCAGGCAATGACAATAGGCGAGGTAAAAGGAGAGCAGAGAAAGAACCACCTGACTTACCATGTTCCTATGAACATGCGGTTGGCCTGCTAAAAGAATGGATCACGAATGGCGACATCATTCACCCAAAGCTTAGGAAGGATCCTACTGATGCGGACAAGCGTAGACCATGCAATTGTTTATTCCACAGAAGGGTAGATCATCCCACTAGGGAATGCCGAACTTTCAAATGGGCAATTTACAACAAACTACAGAATGGAGAGGTAGACATTGGAGGCGATAATGACATACAAGACAACCCGCTACCAGATCACGGAGTAGTATCCTTGTCTCATGATCCTAGAGAGGGAGAGGCATGCTCGATGGAGGTAGCCGAAGAGGAAGAAATATATGCCGTGTCATCAAGCGGTACAACTGAACAAATAGCATAAACAATGGCGAAAAATCCTTTATTCGCAAACTTCTTTAACGCTCTGGGCTTTGATGCTGCTTAGAGACATCTGGCATCAATATTTCTAACTAGAATCGCAGCCAGAGAAGATGTAAGTGCCTACCTGGACAGAAAGTACCCACTCCCCACCAATGTTATAACCTTCACTGAAGATGACAAGGCCGTAAATAGCGACCATATACGTCCCTTATATCTTACAGCTAAGGTAAGGAATGACACTTTCAAACGGGCGTTAATTGACACTGGTACATTGCTCAACTTGATACCTTTACACATCCTGAAAAGTATTGGCGGAAAAGAGGCGGAAATTAAGAAATTTCAAAACAGGATCCAAGGCTTTGGCGGTTTAAGTCAACAAACAATTGGGACGATCAACCTCGAAGTCAAGGTCGGTCCAATAAACGTAATCGAGCCCTTTCACGTGATGGATGTCAATACAGTGTACCATATCCTATTGCGGATACCATGGCTACAAAAACATGGAGTGGTGTTATCTACTTACCATCAATGCATCAAATTCATCCTCAAGGGAAAACAAAAGAGAGTCCGAGCCACTGAGAACCCATTCTCTGCCGATGAGGCGTGTTATGCTGAAGCAGCTTTCTTCGACGGCCTAAGTGAACCAAGCGAAGTGGTGACTCTCATCCACTCGATTCCAATTCCAGACTGAGAGACGACTTACCAAGAAGGAAGTTACATCCATGGACTGCAAAAAAACTACGTTGAAGCGGAAAAACGACGTTTCCGAAAAGTATCTCACCCGGATGGACGCCATGTGTATCGCTTATAATAATTAGACGGGGAGGCCCCAACAGCAGAAGTCAACATCGCAGAAGCAATGGAAACTTTGAAAGTTGAGGATGCTCCCCACGCCTGGGAAAGAATGACGAAGAACGCACCGCCCAAGCATGACGAAGCAACAAAGAAGGTAAACTTGGGGACTGAGGAGGACCCGAAATGGATTGAACTCGGGGCGGCCCTGACAGACGTAGAGAGTCGTGAGTTTCATGAGCTGCTGAAAGAGTACAAGGATATCTTCGCCTAGTCCTACGATGATATGCCAGGATTGAACCCCGCTTTGGTCTGTCACGAACTAAAAGTCAACCCAAGCAGTAGGCCCATAAGGCAACCTCGATGCCAATTCCATTATGAAATCGATGCGCAGATAAAAGAAGAAGTAACGAAGCTATAAGAAGCAGGGTACATTAAGCCCATACATTACTCAACATGGCTCGCAAACATCGTACCAGTAGAGAAAAAGAACGGAACTATCTGATGTTGCGTGGATTTCCGGTATCTGAATCGTGCCTGCCCAAAAGACGAGTTTTCTCTCCCTAACATCGATATGATGGTGGACGCAACGTGCGGGTACAACATGTATGCATTCATGGATGAATATAGTGGTTATAAACAAGTCAGGATGAAAGAACGCGACGCAGCCAAGACGGCGTTCTCCATGCCCATAGGAAACTTCTACTATGTTTTCATGCCCTTTGGGCTGAAAAATGCTGGTGCGACCTATCAATGGGCGATGACTTCCATCTTTCATGATATGAATCACGAAATTGTCATGATTTATGTAGACGACCTTGTGATTAAGGCAAAGAAGCGAGGATAATTCGCCTAACATCTTCGTCGAGTCCTCCAGCGATGCCGAAATTTCAATCTAAAGATGAACCAGACCAAGTGTGTGTTTGGAGTCACCAAGGGGAAGTTATTGGGGTATCAAGTCACCAGTAAAGGGATTGAGGTCGATACTGCTAAAGCCGAAGCCATTATATCAATGTCCCCGCCCAAGAACAAACAAGAGCTTCAAAAGCTGATAGGAAAAGTTTTTTACGTAAGGCGCTTCATCCCAGGACTGGCGCAGACCTTGAATCACCTCTTCCTAATGCTTAAAAAAGATACGAAGTTCGTATGGGAGAAACAACAATAAGAAGCTTTTGACACAATAAAAAAATGGCTTACCCACCCGCATGTCTTACGCCCTCCCATAAAAGGCGAACCTTTGTATCTATATATCGCACATACAGAAACTGCAATCGGAGTGTTGGTCGCTCAAGACATGGGAGGAGCCAACCTTATCCCTATTTACTATCTTAGCAAAACCTTGAAAGAACACATGAGAGAGATTACGATGATGCTTTAGATGGAGAGAAAACAGGTTGAATTCATGCTTAAGAATGGGAGAATCACTACTTATAGGGTTATTCATGCCTACTGAGATGCGTTGGGAAAAACCTGAGTTTATCCAACACATAACACTTCCCATCATAAATGAAACAGTTTTATTTTCTAAGTTATTGAAAATATCCAACAGAGCTTCGGTACACGCCCGCCGAGAAAGCTTGTTTACCATTAATCCTAGCAGCGCAGAAGATGCGCCACTACCTCCTAAAGCATAAATGCTATGTGGTAGCAGCATCCAACCCAATTGTCTATTTAACCAGTAAGCCAATCCAATCAGTAAAGCTGGCACGCTGGTCAATGCAGCTGTTGGAATTTGATTTCACACCAATACGACCTCAAGGGGTCAGGGGACAAGCGATCGCAGATCTACTGGCATCCTTCCCAGGATCAGATACTTCTGACATGCACACTGATCTCCCTGGTGAAATCGTTGTAGCAGAAGAAGTACCGCCTCAAAAATGGAAGATGTCGTTTGATGGTTCCTCCTACGGAAGTCACGGAGGCGCAGGAATCGTTTTTGAATCACCAGAAGGCGAACTCAAACCATACACCTACAAACTAGATTACCCCTGCACCAATAACGCGACAGAATATGAGAGATTCCTCATTGGGATGCAAATGGCACTGGAAATGGGCATCAACAACTTAGATGTCATGGGTGACTCGAGGCTTCTTGTGAATCAAATGGAAGGCGATTTTTATGTGAAGGAACCAACACTGGCGGTTTATCGAGATAAAGATCAAAGGCTAATACGACGTTTCGACCACATCACTATAGAACACATAGGGCGTCTAGTGAATAAGCATGCAGACGCACTGGAAACCATGGCATCAAAGTTGCAAATGCTACAAGGAGACAAAGAAGTTATCACCATCATCAAGAAAACCTCACCTATGGCCTTAGAAGAAAGAGTCGCTATGGAAGAGTTGGACTAGCGACGAGTGATAATAGCATATCTCAAACGCCCAACTTTCATGGAAAACGTTAAAAACTTACACGCTTCTTGAAGGAGACTTGTATTTTATTACAACTGGAGGCGGACTATGTAGATGCCTGGGACCAAATGAGACCAAAGAAAAACTGGAGGAGATACATTTTCAAACTTGTGGCCACGCCACGTCTATCATGCTGCATCGACGAATTCAGCAGGCAGGATTCTACTGTCCAGACATGGTTGAGCAGGCTAAAGCGCTTCAAGACAATTGTTTGATTTGCCAAGGCGCTCCTCAAGAGGCAGAAATCTGTGTCTCCGAGGAAGACACGGAGGATTGAAGAGAACCCTACATCGACTATCTAACAAACAGTACATTACCAAGTGATAAAAAGGCCGCCCTTCGATTAGTTAATAAATTCGGGAGATACCTCGTCCTTGACTGAAAGATATTCCGAAAAATATTCAACCAGCAAACCCTGACATGTCTCGGCAAGGCGGAGGCTCTTAAGGTTATGGACCTAACTCATGATGGCGAACATCAAGGGAAAGCCAGATTGTTTGCGCAATTTATGAAGCAGGCTACTACTGGCCTACAATGGAGAGCGACACGGCCGAGTATGTTCGAAAATGCGAACAGTGCCAGATTCACGTAAATTTGATACACGCCCCGCATACTACGCTGCACAATGTCGCCGCTTCCTGGCCCTTCCATACTTGGGAATTGGATATCATCGGACCCATCACGCCGAAATCCTCCAAGCAGAACAAATATATCATAAAAGTTACAGAGTTCTTCACTAAGTGGGTAGAGGCGATCCCATTAAAGAACACTACTGGCGCTATTATCGCCGCCTTCATCAAAGAACACGTCATCATGCGTTTCAGAATACCTATGTGTATTGTACCTGACATTGGCACGCCCTTTGTTAATAGTGACGTAAAGGACTTGCTAGCAGCCTTTCATATCAAGAGCAAGACGTCTACTCCTTACTATCCAAAAGGAAATGGGCAAGACGAAGCAACTAACAAAATCTTGCTCCGGATACTCAGCCGAAGTTTGTATGATAATAAACGACCATGGCATGAGGAATTACCCATGGCACTTTGGTCATACCGCACCGCAAAAAGATCCTCCACCGGGGCCGCACCATACACTCTAGTGTATGGAGAAGACGCCATTATGCCAGCAGAAATCGTCATCGCATCAAGCGGTCTCCAAGCCGGAGATAGTTAAAGGTTCCAAGTATTGGACACGATTGAGGAAAAGCGAGATATCACACATGCTCATGCTGAGAAATATCGTTTTAGCAGAGATTCTTGGGCTACTAATAGATTTTCTATTTCTGTAAGGGAAGGTTTATTCTGCCACCCTTGTGTACAAGTGACATGAAACTGGTACTCCAGTCTTAACCCATTAACTATTACTCTTAATAGTTTTTCTTCTGAAATTTTATTTGCAGGATCTAGCAAAGATATTTCTTTTGCTAAATTTCTCATTTTCATAAAGTATTGGTTAATCGGCATACCTTCCTGCTTTGAGTTCATCAACTCACTTTCCAGAAGTTGGAGACGAGCATCGTTCTTCCTTGAGAACAACTTGTTGAGAGCATCCCATGCTTCCTTCGACGTGGCCGCATCCTCAATGTGATCCAATAACTCATCCTCGATAGTTATTTTGATAACGTACATCGCTTTCCAAGCTTTCATACGCCATTTCCTCACATCTTCTGTATTGTCCTTTGGTGGCGATACTGTGTCACTACCACCGACAACCTCCCAGAGGTTATGTCCCTCTAAATATGACTTAATACGCGACTGCCAATACTTGTGGTTGGTGTGGTTGAGCCTAACAACTCCAGCTGTGTTAAGGAGATCCGCCATCGTGATCCTTACGACACCCTATCGCAACTTCTATGGTTCTCGACCAACAAACTCACACTCCTTGTGCCTCTTGCGACCACCTATCGCAACTTGTATGGTCCAGACAAACACACTCACAGTCCTACTCGACTGTATACTCTATCACGAATATGATCTCAACTTCGTGGCGTCCCTGACCGTCCCGCTCTGATACCAAATGTTGAGTTTGAGAAGCTAGGTGGGCACTAATTTTACTTATGAAAACTTTAATTTATATTGATCACAAGTAAAATTATTACAAACTTAGATAACTTACTCACAGACAACACAACCTTACACCTATCACTCAACCTATCTACTGATCTTACTTTGAAGTTATTAAGAACTTCTCTTACTCCACTCGATCACTAACACTCACTTGATCGATGCATACAATTGAGGGCAACACCCTCTATTTATAATCACCTATAGAACTATCTAGAGACTTGACTAAAGGACATTCTAGAGAATGGACTAAGCTAGATATTTCTAGCACCTAACTTTTTATTTGTACATTGTTGACCGTCCGCTGGATAATTCTAGAGACCATTCACATGCTAACTATACTAAATCAATCTAGATTATTCTAGCTACTATCGACCATCTTTGTCCTCGAGACATTACTAGAATATGCAGGATAACTTAGAATTTTAGGGCTATCTAGTTAGGTGTGAACACCTACCTAAATCAATTAAGTCGGTGGTGAATATTCAACACAGAATTCAGTTAGGTTTAACTCACAACTTGGGGTACTTACCATGATCAGAAATTCTTGAAATTTTTACAGTAGGTTACCTATATTGAAATGAACAATATAGTAAATTTTCAGCTCAATCCGATATATAGATAATGAGAAATATTAAAATCAGTTGACTGTCCAGGGTTTCAATCCTGCAGAAAATAGTCATAGCTTATGCACTCTTTTCAGTAGTAGACGTGACCTGATTATCTTGTAATTTTAACCGTATTTTTATCAAACAGCTAAGTATTACCTATAATTTTTTTTATCATAATCCAACCAGTGGATCTCAAGATATATCATTAGAATGAAAACAGACCTTCCAGGGTTTACAAGTGAAAAGAAAAAGGAAGTGATCAAAACAGGAGGCACACACCGACAAAATGTACTAGATTCTTAGATAATAAACAAATAATACAGTATATAACTACATATTGTTAGGGTTGATTCTCAGAAACAATATTAGGGATACGTACCATGTGCAGCATCCAATCCTACAACAACTCCTTTGATCATAAACGATGCCTTTATGCAGCCGAACACAGGTGCATTAAAGTAGCTTCAACCTGTAGTCAGCATTGGTGCAAAATAAAATCCAAACTTTTTGTTCTTATGGTCAAAAGCAAAAACAATTGCATTCATGACCAGACATAAAAGTAAAGCATAAAAACTCCAAAATAAAAACTATTGTTTCTTAGTCTAAACAAAAATTCTCAAGTTTAAAAGCATCTAGACTACATTTACTATATTTAATAGCATGGATATCATTAATTTCTAGTAGAGACGTTGCTTTCAGTTTCAGTTTGTGTATCCCACAAGTGGTTGATGAGATCAGTTTTCAGTTTGTCATGTGCTTCGGTGCTTCGAACTTGTTTCATTCTATACATCATCCTGCAAACAAGAAAGCGATGATCATGCTCTAAATTAACAGGCCTAACTCTTTTTTCTACATGAGACTCCCATCGTTCCGGATCAATTCCTTGAGGTTCTTCATTCTCGATGATCATATTGTGCAGGATAATACACGTCTTCATTATTTTACCAAGGTCTTTTGCATTCCAATTACGCGCTGGGCCCTTCACAATTTTCCACCTACTCTGCAAAACTACAAAAGCTCGTTCCACATCTTTCCTCACAGCTTCTTGTCGCTTAGAAAATAATTCCTCTCTATCATTACTTGGGTTAGAGATAGTTTGAATCAGTGTGGCGTATTTGGGATAAATTCCGTCCGACATGTAATACCCCATATTATACTTTTTACCTTGTATTTCAAATTCACAAGGTGGAGCAACTCCATTAATAATGTCATTGTAGATACCCGAAAAATATCAAGGGATAAATGACCCAAATGTGATGATAATAGGGCTTGAGGAAAAGCCTAAGAGGTAATTTGGGCTCAAATGAGAGGATTCCTAGTAACCCATTAAGGGAAGTCAAGATAATAAGTCCAAAAGGAAAGACTAAAGAGTCAAACTTAGAAAGGAAGAAAGGTTATGCTTGTAAATAATTCTAAAATGATGGGTATTAGATAGGGTCCAAGAGATGGATGTCTATAAATAGAGATCCTCTCTCAACTAATAAATCAGAGCTAACTTCTTGTGGATAACCATGTACTACTTTCTAGAGTAGGCTTCCAACTCTACTATGATATTTGTACCCATTACATTTTGGCGACCTCAGTGGGAGCCTATCTCATAGGATTAGGATAGCAGTTCAGCCACTGAAAGCTCACGCCTCAATAACACAAAGCGCCAGTGTTGGACCATTTTAGTGTCAGTTTTTAACTCTTAGGCGTCTTTAATCAGTACAAGCAGTACCATTAGATCGCCATGCGTATTTAATAACCCATGGCGTTACTTTAATAACCCATCTTTTATTTCAAGAGCGACAACATCACCCCGCCAGGCCTCTAATAAACGCCACCCTCTCCCTATGAGGCGCCTTCTCTTAAGACTACATCGCCACTTCTTCAATTTCATCTTTTATGTTATCGCCAATGCCTCCATCTCTCTCTACAATTTCCCCAATTTCCTTAAACAGATAAAAAATAAAAAACAAACTCATCATGACGCCAACATCTCATTTATTATCTTCAGCGCCTCCATGTACCTACAATCCGTGTACTCAGCAGCACACGCCTGAACCAGTAGGCCAAGGCGGCTTTCCATCACCTATTAGCTTAGCGCATACATCTATCTCTCTTTCTTCAATTTCTTTTTGCGAACAACATCATCTCCTGCCAGCGCCCAACTCAGAAAGGGAGGCGTCCAATCACCAGCAGCGTCGCCTTATAGTTAAGTAGCGCCTTTCTCTCTTCACTTCCCTTCATCACGCACCTACAACTACCACCCAAAGACAGTGGCTATCTCCTCATGACACCTACGCCTCCATCAAGAGAAAGCAGCAGTGGCGTTCCCATATCAGTGTCGCCATAATCAGCGGCTTTTAATTCAATCTTTCATTGTCGCTTGTACAAAATTTAAAGTGGTAGACAAGAGCTAAGCCTGTAGTGGAAAGGAGCGTCGAATGCACATCAACTATTTATATAAATTCCACAAAGAAAAACTTGTAGGCGGAATTCACCCTCTCACGAGGAAGGCTGAGTATTCGATACCAATTCTTGACATCCTATAACATGTTCTGTTAAAATTGTTAGTTTTAAAATCGAAATTTTGCCCTTGATATGCATTGAGCGACCCTAACTAATTGTGTTCCTTTCTTGCTGAATTTCGCATCGTCACAAACGGATGAACGGGTCCCCACTGTTATGTATTGGAGTCAAATACTCTTCAAGAATGGAGGTCATGAATGAAGGAATTAATCCCATACTGGGAGGACCATCGCCTGCACTTCAACTATTACTCTACAGAGAGGACTATCTCGAATTCATCACTCCAGCACCATCCCCTCCCCTCATGTTCCCATTTAGTCAAGCAAAGGTTTGCAGGAAAGCTTGCACAGGCGTCACTTTATATTACCTATGGCGACATCACCACTGGCGGCTTCACTTCGCCTGCACCATCGCCTACATCTCGACATGCCAGTCCATTCTGGGATCAAAATTTGAAGATAGAAGAAAGCGTTCAGCCTAATTCATCACCAACAACTAACGATCGTTAGTAAAAGCGCCATGCATGTCTTCAATAAGATTTCTATTAATAATGAAGGAATTGAGCAGCTCTCTCCTATCGTCTCTGCTCAGCAATGATCAACTCACACCATGGGCGTCTCATACCATTGGCGGCTCACTCCATGGGCGTCCCACACCATTGGCGGCTCACTCCATGGGCGTCCATTGGCGTATCACATCATCGGCGCCTTACCCATACATCATTGTAGTAAGAAAAAAAGATAAGTATCATCCCTTAATTTATCAATTCTTCAATCAGATTACAATTACTGGTGTTTGAAGCTCAAATTTCAAAAAAATTCTAAAACCATATCTTGGACTGATTATACATATTTTAATTGCAAATGTCAAACCAAAATACTAATATGCTTTGAATAATGATTGACTAGTGTTTATTCCCGGCGCAAGAATGAAGACTTAAAATGTGAGTGGTTAATGCTACCCGCACACAGGTCGTTTGTGAAAAGTTCATATAGAAGAGCTGCCAACAACCAGTTCACAAGATCAAGTGGCGGCTTCACTTCGCCATTTACTTCTCTGCACCATCGCCTACATCACCCACTGGCGACTTCATCTTCCCCCATGGAGCGCCTTAGCTCATCAACGCCGCCATCCCCCTCTATCGCCTTAGCTCATCAACGCCGCCATCCCCCTTTATCTTTCTCAAAGGATAAAAACAACTCCCCACTATCGCCACAACTTCCATCGGCTATCTCCCATGGTCCCTGCTCAACGGCTATCATCTCATACCCATTGGCGTTCTCATTTTTCTCTCACAGTAGTTAACGATAAGTTCTCAAGAGCAAGCAGACGCTTTCCTCTTCTATAAATAAGTAAAAATGTAAAAATGTCTGGCGCCTCTTGAACTATCGAAAACAGCGTCACCTCCCGCCAGCGGCCAACTCAGCATGGAGGCGTCCCAACTAAACTCCAGCATCAGTTCACTCTTGCCAGTGCCTCATGAATGTACCAAAGCAGCATCGCCTCCACCATTGACCGCCTCCGTCCCTCCCCGATTTCTCAAAACTGATAAGAATAATCCATGGTGGCATCCCAACTTTTAACTACCATCACCTACATCCGTAGTCTCACGCCATCATCGATCTTGTATCTCTTTCCCTCAGACAGTCAACAGCGAGTTCCCAAGAACAATTGGAAGCTTCGTTTTACTTTCCTTCACCAGCGCCTCCATCACTCTCAATATATCTTCCTTGAAAAAAAATAAAAAAATACCTAACCACTCAGTACCCAACCGCCACCAGTACCAAACCAAACTTCAACAACCAAAAGAACCTAACCCAACAAACAAGCAACTGTTTGTGTTGGACAAAAATAAAAAATAGAATTACTTGCAGAAACTCCACATAAGAATTAGACTAGAGCGTCAGTTCTAGCCGCTACTTGTTCAACTCTTGGCGACGCCTGAGAGATGCTCTCCATGCTAAGGATGATCCCACCAGCTCAATGCCGAGAGAAGGTTGTCAGCACCAACACAATCCCACCCCAAAAGCACGCCAGAAGGTAAACAAAACTCTTCCCTCCTACGCTGCTTAAATGAATATAAAATTACGTCTCAACATGACGGCCATTCCTAGTAATATAACGATTCATGGTTGATAAACTAAAGTGCTTAATTAATTGAATATCATACCGTCACACAATATCTTGAGCTTTGAATATCCATTTGGAAATGAAATAGTACGTATGCATGAGACTTTAGTAGTGAATATTCACATAAAAAAAAATGTCGCCTTAGCCTACATCGCCAGAAGTTTAAAAATAATAATAAAATAAAATAAAAAATGAATGAAAGAATGAAAGTCTCCCTTGTTAAGAGGTGCGAGCAATTTAAGAATAAATCCTCTTGCCCTCGACAACCAAGAGGCTGGAGTGTCTAAGAATAAATCCTCTTGTCCTCGACAACTAAGAGGCTCGAGTGTCTAAAGAATGAATCTTCTTGCCCTGGACAACCAAGATGCATGAGTGTCTAAGAATAAATCATCTTGTCCTCGGCAACCAAGACGTCGAAGGTCTAAATCCTCTTGTGCTCACTCTTTGAGACTTGAGTGTCTAAATCCTCTTGTACTCACTCTCTGGTACTTGAGCGTCTAAATTCGTCTAAAACCCTTACGGGCGGTTCAAAAAAAAAAATGCCCAAGGCACTTCCGGGCGTCTTGAAAAAAAATAAAAAAAAATCGCCCAAAGTACTTCCGGGCGTCTTGAAAAAAAAATGGCTCTTACGCTCAAACCTTTGAAAAATGGCTCGTACGCCCAAGCCTTTGAAAAAAAAAGGGGGGCTCATACGCCTAAGCCTTTCAGAAAAAGAAAAAAACGCCTAAGGTTCTTACGGGCGACTCTTAAAAAAAAAAGAGAGAGAGAATTCGCCCAAGGCTCTTACGGGCGACTCTCTTTCTTAGAAGACAAAATTTGTCTCTTACGTCCAAACCTTTGAAAAAATCGCTCGTACGCCCAAGCCTTTGAAAAAAAAAGGGGGCTCATATGCCCAAGCCTTTGGAAAAAAAAAGGGGGCTCAAACGCCTAAGCCTTTCAGAAAAAAAAAAATCGCCCAAGGCACTTTCGGAAGTCTTGAAAAAATAAATAAAAAAATTGCCCAAAGTACTTCCGGACGTCTTGAAAAAAAAAACCGCCCAAGGTTCTTCGGGGCTACCTTAACAAAATAAATAAATAAATCGCCCAAGGTCCTTCTGGGCGACTTAAGTTGCCCAAGGTTCTTCTTGGCGACCTTAAAAAAAAAATTGCCCAAAGTTCTTCTGGGCGACTTTTAAGATAAAAAATAATCGCCCAAGGTCCTTCTGGGCGACTCTTAAGAAGAAAAAAAAAATCGCCCAAAGTTCTTCTAGGCGACTTTTCAGAGAAAAGAAGAAAAAAAAATTGCCCAAGGTTTTTCTGGGCGACTTTTAAGAGAAAAGAAAATATATATATATATATTCGCCCAAAGTTCTTCTGGGCGACTTAAAGAAAAAAAAAATTTGCTCAAGGTTCTTCCGGGCGACCTTAACAAAATAAATAAATAAATCGCCCAAGGTCCTTCTGGGCGACTTAAGTTGCCCAAGGTTCTTCTAGGCGGCTCTTTCTCTTAAAAAAAAAAAATCACCCAAGGTACTTCCGGGCGGCTCTTTCTTACAAAAAAAATCGTCCAACGTCCTTCTGGGCGACTCGTGAAAAAAAAAAATCGTCCAAAGTTCTTCTGGGCGACTTTTAAGAGAAGAAAAAAAATTGCCCAAGGTTCTTCAAGGCGACTTTTATGAAAGAGAAAGAAAAAAAATGTCGCCCAAGGTTCTTCTGGACGACTATTGAAAAAAATAAAATAAAAAAATCGCCCAAGGTTCTTCTAGGCGGCTCTTTCTCCCTTATCACATTTCCTTGAAAAAAAAAGGGGGGGGGAGAGGATAACATCTTTGCTCCCGCCAAGACAGGGCCCCGACGTCTCCAATCGCGCGGGCTCCAGAAGAAGATGAAAGCATCTCTCAAGCCTTTGGCGAAAAAGAAGACAGGGTAGAAACCCTCCAACCTCAAATGCGTCTCTTACGCCTTTAGAAGGAAGAAATAAAGAAGAAGTGGCTCTTAAGCCTTTAAAAGTGGCTCTCAAAGGGTGCCCCTCGAGCCTTTAAATAAATAAAAAAGGAAAGAGAGAGGGTAGAAACCCTTCGTCTCCAAAAGGCTCCCTCAAGCCTTTAAACAACGTAAAAGGCACTGAGAAGATAGCAAGCCCAATGGACGCTGAGAAGATAGCAAGTCGAAGAGAAGTCGTACTAGCGGACTTGCAGGAAGAGATAAATCAAGCCCAAATTACGCCTAAAAGGAAGACGCCGAGGAAAAGGGGAGTCGAAGATACACCACACAAGGGGACTTGCAGGAAGAGAGCAAGTCCAAATGACGGCAAGAAGAGGGCAATCCCAAGAGACGCCAAATCAAAGAAGATGGCAAGTCAAAGAAAAGACTCCAAGAAGAGAGCAATCTCAAGAGATGCCAAGAAGAGGGAGAGTCAAAGAATATGGCAAGTCAAAGAAAGACGCCAAGAAGAGAGCAATCCCAAGAGACGCCAAGGAGAGGGCGAGTCAAAAAAACCCCATACAAGGGGACTTGCAGGAAGAAAGCAAACCCATAAGGGACATTGCACTAGGGGACTTGCATAAAGAAGAATAAAGCGTACAAGTGGGAAATAATAAATAGACAAGGGGACTTGCGAGATACACACAAGGCCCTAGCCAGAGGCGTATAAGACTTACTAGGGTAATTGCAGCAAGAGTGCAAGTCGAAACCATCAGAGTTTGAATACAAGGGAACTTGCGGAGACATGTAAGTCTCCAGGTGAAGGCGCCAGAGGAAGCACACATTGACAGAAGAGCCGAGGAAGCTAACGATAGACTGTTGAGAAGACTAAACGCCTTTCCCAAACAGCCAGGGGACTTAATGTAGATACCCGAAAAATATCAAGGGATAAATGACCCAAATGTGATGATAATAGGGCTTGAGGAAAAGCCTAAGAGGTAATTTGGGCTCAAATGAGAGGATTCCTAGTAACCCATTAAGGGAAGTCAAGATAATAAGTCCAAGAGGAAAGACTAAAGAGTCAAACTTAGAAAGGAAGAAAGGGTATGCTTGTAAATAATTCTAAAATGATGGGTATTAGATAGGGTCCAAGAGATGGATGTCTATAAATAGAGATCCTCTCTCAACTAATAAATCAGAGCTAACTTCTTGTGGATAACCATGTACTACTTTCTAGAGTAGGCTTCCAACTCTACTATGATATTTGTACCCATTACAGTCATCAAACAGAGGAGATATGTCCAAAACGTTGATGTCGTTGTTCGTACCTGCCATGCCGAAGAAAGAGTGCCAAATCCATAAGTTTTTAGATGCTATAGCTTCTAAAATGAGGGTAGGTACCCTTTTGAAACCATTAGTGTGTGTACCATGCCAAGCCGTTGGGCAGTTTTCTCAGTGCCAATGCATACAGTCAAGACTGTCAATCATGCTCGGAAAACCACGACTCTATGCTTCCTTAAGCAACCTAGTTATGTCATTTTCATTTGGTTTTCTTAAATACTCTTTCTCATACATTCCGATTATGGCGTCGCAAAAACGCTTGAGACATTCAATTGCAGTACTTTCACCAATCTGTATATATTCATCAAGAATATCATCTGGCAAACCATAGGCAAGCATCCGTACAGCTGTAATCATTTTCTGCAAAGGACTTAAACCTTCCCTTTTACAGCATCATACCTTTGTGTAAAATACTTATCATAATTTCTAATATCATGTAATATGCGAATGAAAAGGCTAATATCCATACGAAAACGACGACGGAAATGTTGTGGAGGATATTTCGAGTCTTCACCTCTAAAGTAATCACGAATAATAAGATTGTGATGTCGTCTCCTATCGCGGACAAATGTGCGTCTACCAAAAGTAGATCCACCATGAGGTCGCTTGTTATCCATTATCGTTGCTGTGAAAATGACAGGAGTAATTGTTTCAATGTAACTTCTGGAAGATTGTAACTCATCTTCGACCATCTCATCCATGTCTAACAATCGTTTGGTGTAATTGGACGAATCTTCGCTATCACAATCAGACGTTAAACTTTTATCAGAGTCCAAGATTGAGTTGTCGGAGTCGGACACTGAACCTGACAAAGCCATGATTTAAAGTGCACCTGTTAACAAAAAAAAAATGAGTCCAATGTGTCGTCAAAGAAGCAAAAAAAGCATTCTGAATTGGTAACAGAACACAAAACCAGAAATTTCCCATCTAAATTTTAATTTCCTCACTTGGGAATCAAGAGCATACTTCAGTTCCAAATACCAGCTAAGCAAACCTAAACTAAATACATTTTGGAAATTAACCCAAATTGGTTTTACCCAAAAATGTCAATTGGATGTGTTATTTGCTTATTCTGTATCAGTTACTGCAGTAACCCAAATCCGATTAGAAATCTTTTTACTTCGATTTGACAAAAGTTACATCCTATATCAAGCAACTAAGAGTGAATCAAATGAATAGGAATGCTTAATTGATCAATTCCAATCGATTTGGCGGACTATTTGAAAAAGGTTGAACTGATATTTCGTTATGAAGGACATGAAAACAATTTCTCATCATATAGATACATGTTCAAGCAAGCTATTTAAACAGGGAGGTTAACAAATAAATCAAGCATAGAAAAGAAGAAAAACATGATCAAGATTTTACTTTAGCCAGAAGCTTCAATATCTATGCCCAAGATGATTGTTCACAGTGAAGAAAAATATTTTGATAGAAAAGGAAGAAGAAGGTGCATTCTTTGAGATTATCACCGAATATGTTTAATTTAATTTAGGAAAAAAATATTTTTTTTTGAATAAAAATGATGATGTGTCGATGTACCCGGGGTCAATGAGAGGGTGAAAATATGACTTTCTGCTCTACCTTTGAGTGTGAGATGGCAGCCATGTCATTGTTATTTATTAACCTCCACCCTAGCATTGGAGACAAATTTTTGGTTGGAAAGGTATTAAATCCTATGTTTCATGTCTATTTAAGACCTCCACCCCTAACATTGGAGATGCTCTGATGAAACCAAAGTTGGTCGTAGAGATGCAATGAATCATGATAATGGTAGAGGAAAGAAAATTGAGGCACCGCTTCGCTGCCCACTGGTAACGTCTGCTTTCCCTGGACATTATCATTTTTAATATCTTTTCCTTGGAATTATGGAAATAAACATAGTAATTATCGACCCCTTGCATTCTTCCCGAAAGCATATAAGCATGGCGGATGGTTGAGCGGTAGCTATTCTTGTGAGTTTTTTGTTGAGAGCACATTTTTCCGTAGCAATGGTGAGATACTTTGATGGTGTGAGGGTTACTAATGTAATGAGGCAAGATTTTCTTGAGGAAAGGTGGATGTATCATCTTAGCTATCCTTATGGCTACCCAGCTCGTCGTGGGGTTGCTCAATGTTGTGTTGCCGGACGACTTAGTGGTGTTTGTGAAAAGCACCCACCAGATTGTGATTATAGTTATGTAGCCTATTATGAGGCGAAGGAGGAGATGATCTCGATTTATGGTGATTTCAATGTATATGGTGATGTTGATAATGATACAAGTGAAAATGAAGTTGTAGACGATGGTGGTGTGGGTGATGATAGTGGTGAGGTTACAGATGGTGTCAATGTTGTTGGTGCTGGTGTATCCGAAGGTGGTGCTGAGTATGTAGTTGGTGTAGAACAATTTGCGGGTAATGAGGTCGTTAATCCAGAAGACATCCCTGAATCTGAACCAAAGGTTGTCGATGTTGAGGCCATTTCTTCCGACACCAATCAAGAAGATTAATAGTTTTTCTCTCCTTTTCTTAAAATTGATGCAGTCTCGATCTATTTTGTTTCTCTGTTTACCTGTGTTCTCTAAATTGGTAGGATTATGTATACCTCTTGTCCTTTTATTTGTTTTAGTGTTGTGTTGGAACAACTGAATCGATGAAGATGATATTTTCCTTTTCCTTGTTTTGTTGATGTCGTTGTCGTGACCCATTATCGGAAAGGGCTAAACAAAATTTAGAATTTAAGACTAATTCACCATAAAGGATAACAAAATAATCAGAGAAATGAAGTTTTAAGAAGCCGGAGATATGGAAATTCTTTTTAAGACTTGACCCAAAAGGGATTGGCAGGAACACCCTTAAGAGAAGAGATACCTTGAAATAAGAATCGAGGCAATTAGGAACCATTATGAAGAATCGAAAGTAGTTAGAATCACGTAGAACAAGAATCACTGGGTTAACTAGAATCACTGGTTTGCTCAAAGGAGGAGTTGATCACGTTATAATCTTTTTTTCTAGTTGACGTTCTCAGAATTGGGCATAGAGTGTTTTGTATAAACATTGAACCTCTAATTTCAAGTGTGAGCATCATCTCCGACCAATCGGGCTATGCCAAATTTTAAGTATGTTTCCCGGATCAACTCATGAGACTTCTGCTAAAAAATAGTACCATATAAACAAAAGTAACCCAGCGAGATTGGGGTATACCCAAATTAATTGGGGTATATCAAATGAGACAAAATAAGGTCATTTTGAAGTAAAACACAAAGCCCCTTATCCACATATTTACAAAAATGGCTAATCTATCCTTGATTAATTAACACTAATAAATGTGATTAAGATATTTAATTTAATTAGTTAATTAGTTGATTAAAATTTTGAAATTAGGTTTTATTTTAGATCGAACTCATGGATGTGGGTAGATTTTTAAGATTTTTTTTTTTTTTTAAGAATTCTACTTGTAACGGAAATGAAATCGTAATACCCAAACACTTATAAATATGGGATTGTAGAGCTGTTGGGCGATTTTATACTCAAAATTACAGAAGGAATCAACATTTTCAGTTCTGAAAATATGAAAAGTCGGCAAGGTCTACGGATGAAGAACATGCCGACTATATCTGGCCGGCAAGGTCTGCGGATGAAGAACATGCCAACTATATCTGGCCGGTAAGGTCGATAAAAAAATACCATGTCGACTATAGGAATTTTGACATACAGAGAAGGTGTTACAAATGGATGATTAGTCGGCAAGGTATACAGATGGATATTTTGCCGACCCTGTAACTGCTAATTTCAGAGATGAAAAGTCGTCATGGTATTCAACCTTATACCCTGCCGATTATATTTTAGTCGGCAAGGTCAACAAAAAATACCCTGTCGACTTTTGGTTCGTTTTGATTATTTTTTATTTATTTATTCACATGTATAGTTAGAGTGTAGAAGAAAGATTTTTGATTTTTATTTAATATGTTTTGGTCGGCATGGTTTTTTGGTATGACCAATGTGGTCTTTTAACATGTTTTAGAAACCCCTTAGCACACTAATTTGGATAGGAATAAAATGGGAATATCCCAATTAATCTGGGTATACCCCAATCTCGCCAGGAATAAAGTAACAAGTACTTTAGCAATTCCAAGGTATTAAAGATATGTGAAACCTAATGGTATTATGGATGTTCACATAGCAGTGATGCCAGTGAACTTCAGTTTATTGTAGCTGAGATACTGGTGAGAATACTTATATGGGAATGGGATGATGAAAAGTTTTAAGTGGTGATTTCAACTTGATTATCAGCAAATGTATCCGCTGCTTTATTGGTTCCAATCTAATTAATTACTGTCTGAAAGTCATTATCGCTACACGTATTCATGTATTATTTTTCTTTACTTTTTTTCTTTCTCTATTAAAGTGTTATAAACGTCAGTTTATTATATAAATGTAACTTTAGTGAAACCCTATTACTTGGAAATCAAGTGTGTAACTCTATAAATAGAGTCTTAAATCTTTGTAAACACACATGAATAATATTTTTCTCTCCTTCTCCCTCTCTACTTTGTGTCTTTTGTTCTCGTCTTCCATATCACAAGACGTTATCATGTACGTAGCTCTACAAATTGATCAATGATTTTTTTTTTCCACACACTAATTATTTTTCAATCATGGTTAATGGTTTTATTTTAATCATATTTGTTTCTACTTGTGTACTCGATTGATTTGTTTTTCTTATAATCAAATCATAAGTATATTAGTGAATATTTTTCTTAATTCTTTTTGTATCATCCAATTTATGTCTATTGTCTATCAAATATCTATATATGATGATACCGTAAAATCGGCATAATTTTATCATTGTCCGTCAAATTTTCCTTTGTTATAGGGAAAAGCCAAATCATTTAGGAGGAAAGCTGATTTCTGGTCAAATGATATTGACTTTGGGTCAATATGGGTGGAATTAAAAATTCCTAAAAGCTCTCCATTCCCACGTTACCTTCCAATCAAATCTTGGATCATATTCCTAAGAGTTTTTGATCTAGATCACAAGGTTTATCATTTTATCCATTCTAAGTAGAAAAAAACTTCTAATTCCTACTATTCTATATAAAATTAATACAAAGGAACGAACTTATTCCATGATTAGTTATCTAAATGACTAAATATGCTTCAAAACAGAAGAAGAGTGGATGTCAGAAAATACTTAATGAAAGTCCAATCAATTTAGAACTACCAATCTTCTTAATTAATCTCTAATGAGTCTCCAAGGAAACAATATAAAAACGGCAGTCCATTCAAAAGTGGTATTGTTGGAAATATCTGGGTAGTCTCCATGGATTTTTGCACCATGATTAATCATAATCCCCATAACAAAAAAATAACTAACAATAATGATATCATTCATTCTGATCATTTTATCTTCATGTATACAAAATCATCAAAGCTTCCCTAAATTAGTACTCGTTATAAAAAGAACTATGATTCTAATTTAACTTTGACAGCCGCCGCATTCATGGTTAATTAATTCATAAGGTTTTGTTTTTCTTTGTCTCATATGACTCTTAAGAGAAATCATGTGCTTTTTTGTTAACGAATTAAGCCTATATTGGTTTCACTGTTGTAAAAGAAACTTCACATCACCTTTACGTACAGCAGTTAAGCATGGCATACACCAATATTAATAGTTTATTACCATTCACGTCTTTACTCCAAGGACATGTTTGACGTCCCTAAGGTCTTTACCGCAAGCAAGTGTATTGTTGATTCCTTTTCTTACACATATTATACTTTTTCTTATTTATTTTTTTGTGTTCACTATTTATATGGTATGGTGATCAATCTTTTGGAGCAAGTTCCATTTTCCTTTCTTTTCTTATCTTGAAACGACAAGTAGAGAAGATGAAGATACAAAACAAGTTCCCCTTGTGAATAAAAAGGTAGAGATAAAACAAATCTACATGCAATAAATATCTTTCAACTAAGAAAATATATAAAAATATATACAATATATGCAATGAATACATATCTCCTAATACTCCCCCTCAAGTTGGAGCATGGAGATCATGAATGCCCAACTTGCGAAGAAGCAGCTCAAACTGAGGACTTCCAAGAGCTTTGGTGAAAATATCTGCAAGTTGAGCAGTTGTTCGAACATGAGAAGTAACAATATCACCAAACTGAATTTTATCGCGCACATAATGACAATCAATCTCAATATGTTTGGTGCGTTCATGAAAAACAGGATTAGCAGCAACATGAAGTGCGGATTGACTATCACAGTAAAGTCACATAGGATGAGAGTGAAACACACCTAGAGATTTCAATAATGCCTTTAGCCACGTGAGCTCACTACAAGTATAAGCCATGGAGCGGTACTCGGCCTCAGCAGAAGAACGAGATACTGTGCGTTGCTTCTTTGTCTTCCAAGATATAGGTGAGCCTCCCAAAAAAATAAAGTAACCACTAAGTGAACGACGACTAAGAGGACAGGAGGCCCAATCAGAGTCACAATAAGCAGTAAGCTGAAGAGCACTATCTTTACGCAAAAAAATCCCTTGGCCCGGATGGACTTTCAGATAACGAAGAACTCGGAGAGCATCTTCCCAATGAGACACCCGAGGAGACTGCATAAATTGAGCCAATACATGTACCGAGTAGCATAATTCAGGAAGAGTAATAGTCAAATAAATTAAACGTCCAATAAGCCGACGATACTGGGATGCATCAGAATAAAGTGGTCCATCATCTAGAGACAAACGATGATGTTGATCCATGGGTGAATAAGATGGTTTAGCTCCAAGAAGTCCAGTCTCCGACAAAATATCCAAAGTATATTTCCGTTGAGATAAAAACAGTCCATCAGCTCCACGAGCCATTTCAATACCAAGAAAATACTTGAGACTTCCCAAATCTTTCATATGAAAACAACGACTTAAATATGCTTTAAAAGCACTTATAGCAGCGGAATTATTCCCAACAATAATTAAATCATCCACATAGACCAGTACATTGATAGAATTCTCACCTCGTCGTAGAGTAAATAGAGAATAATCAGCATAAGACTGTATAAACCCAAAAGCCTTAAGAGCACTTGCAAGCTTAGCAAACCAATTACGAGGAGCTTGACGAAGACCATATAAAGATTTATGGAGTCGACACACCTTACCAGGTGAATTAGTCGAATATCCTGGAGGAAGTTGCATATATACTTCCTCATCAAGATCCCCATGTAAAAAAGCATTGTGAACATCCATTTGATGTAACTCCCAATCACAAGCAACTGCGACTGCTAAAAATGTTCTAACCGAAACCATTTTAGCTACGAGAACAAATTTTTCATGATAATCCACCCCTTCCACTTGTGTATTACCAAGGACAACCAAGCGAGCCTTATACCGCTCGACGGTATCATCAGAATTATATTTAATTTTGTAAACCCATTTACAACCAATAGCTTTCTTCCCTGGCGGCAAATCAGTAATAGATAATGTGACATTCTTATCAAGAGCACCAATTTCCTTAGACATAGCTACACGCCAACAAGGAAGGCTAACAACTTCCGCATAAATGGTAGGTTCTTTAAGAGTAGTAATCGCCGCCAAAAAACGAGTATGATTAGCAGAAAAATTTGCACAAAACACGTAATTATTTATGGGATAAGGCGTACCTAAGGACGTTGACGGATGAGCAGTGGAGGAGCCGGGGTCTATTGCTTCAACAGTATTACAGACATAATCTTTTAACCGAGTATTAGAAACCCGAGAACGATCACTTCGTCGAACTTCCATGTCTGGAGCATCACCGTCTGTAGCAGGAGATACTACCTCTGACAACCTGTTCTCAACCCGAGCGCTACCAGAAGCAACCCTTCCTGACACATCTAGTAAACTCACGTCATGTGAGGCAAAACCATGAGAAGTATAACCCAAATTATTGGGAGAATTATCAGCAGATGAGACAAAAATGGGCGACCCACTCTGTGCACTTGTCTCGCCTAAATTAATTGAAGAAGGAACATCAGAAGAGACATTAATCTCTGACACACTTTCTTATGTGTTGGTTTGCTTGAACATTGGTGGCCATTAATATCGGATGAGACAAAACCATCCAAAATATCACCTGAGATATGCCTTGAGTTCCCTGACACATTTGGAGCAACGTGCCCTGCATCTCCACCACCTGACACATTCTGTGTACTCAATTCAGGAGAAACAAAAGTTTCTGGAACATTCCCACCGTTCTCTGAATCAGGACGGAGCCAAGGGTTGACTAATCCTGGCTCTAGCCCCTTAAAATTTCAAAAAACCATATTTAGCCCTTAATATTTTTCAGTTTTTAGGTTTAATCCTCTAGTTTTTAGGATTTAGCCCCCTGATTTTTAATAATCTAGTCCACCAAGTTTATCAATTTTTTGTAGCCCCCCTTAAACTTAAAAGCTAGCTCTGCCACTGCTCTGAATCATCAGCTGATGTCCCATCTGTCATGTTCTGTGACATTTTCTTGTTCAGTGAAGAATTGGGGGATAGCTAGCATTTTCGGAAGAATTGACGCCTGCCACATTCTGTGAAGCGTCAGTAAATGAACCATCATTATCACCTGAAGCTGCTGACCAATTATCCGTCCCAACTTCATTATCATTATCTTTATTATTATTATTATTGGAAGAAACAAGCGTGTAAGGAAATTTGTTTTAAAAGAAAACTACATCACACGACACAAAAAATTGTTTAGTTTCCAAATCAAGCAATCGCCAACCCTTTTCTCCATAAGGATAACCAACAAAAATACATTTCCGACTTTGTGGATTAAATTTATTACGATCACGAGGCACAACACTTGCATAACACAAACATCCAAATACCCGAATAAGATTATAAATAGGAGGTTTCCTATGTAACAATTCATATGGAGTTCTCCCATTGAGCAAGGGAGTAGGCGTGCGATTAATAATATAAGCAGCACTTAAGATACATTCACCCCAAAACCAAATAGGTAAATTTGCTTGAAATCATAACGCACGCGCCACATTCAATATATGACGATGTTTGTGTTCCACTCTCCCGTTTTGTTGTGGTGTATCCACACATGAAGTTTGAAATTAAATTCCTTGTTTAGTAAAAAATGGAATCAAAGGACGAAATTCTGTACCATTATCACTGCGAACTTGCTTAACTTGTCTATCAAATTGTGTCTTAGCCATTGCACAAAAATCCTGAAAATTCTGCACCACCTGAGTTTTATATGCCATCAAATAAACCTAAACACAACGACAATAATCATCGACAATGGTCAGAAAGTAATCTGCACCACAAGAAGATGGAGTACGATAAGGTCCCCACACATCACAATGAACTAAATTGAAGAGATCATCAGCTTTATTCTCACTAACTGGAAATGAAGTCCGAGTTTGTTTAGCTTTAAAGAAAATATCACATGGTTCCTTAAGAAATTTCTGACAATCAACTTTATTCATACCCGGAAGTAAAGAAACAACCTTATTAGACGCATGATCCAAACGTCTATGCCATAAACAATAATCTTCTCCAGCAGATATTCGATTTGCAGTAATGAGCGTTCCACTATGGAAGATATAGACCCCGTCTCATTCCTCACCCACACCAATCACCGTCCTCGTAGTGCGGTCATGTATCACACATAATTTATCAGTCAAAGTGACAATACATCTCAAATCTTTAATTAAACATGCTAAAGAAATCAAGTTGCAATAGAGATCAGGAACGAATAAAACACGGAATAATTTCATATTGTTTCTAAACACCACGGTGTCTTCGCATGGAGCATGAGAGAATGTGCCATTAGGAAGATTTACAGAAGAAAACCCTATTTCATGAGTCTTAAATAAAAATTCTTAGTTCCTGTCATGTGTCGTGAAGCCCATGTATCAAGTATCCATTTACCAGAAAGCTTCGAATCATTATTCGAATTTTTAAGCATTTGCACAATGGTTTCCCATTGGGTGTCAGTAAGAGTATTATCAAGACCTAGTCGATCTTGAGAATATAAGAATCCCCCCTAGAGTTAATGGTTTTGATCGCTACATTATCTACACAAGTCATGGTGCTAATCTTAAGCACAATCTTCTGATTTGGTTTAATTAGGTTAAATCAAACCTGTCTCTGATACCATGAAACGACAAGGTAGAGAAGATGAAGATTTCTTATTATTGGAAAGCTTGAGTTACAAAACAAGTTTCCCTGTGAATAAAAGGTAGAGATAAAACAAATCTACATGCAATAAATATCTTTCCTAACTAAGAAAATATATAAAAATATATACAATATATGCAATGAATACATATCTCCTAATATATCTTTTAATAGAGAAATAAAATAAAATAAAAATCCATCAAAAGATGGTTTATAGTTTTTATCTCGTTAAAAGAAAACTATAATCACCAAAAATCAGTGTCATCGCGTTTTTGATTTACCTTTACGGTATTTAACTACATGCATGGTTGAAAAACCTACGGCCAATTAAATTTGGTATCCTTGTCCGTTAGGCATGGATCATTATTAGAATATGGGCATCCAACTCAAAACCAATTGGCAATGAGTGGAGAGGCACTAATAGATTATAAACCGCATGATCTTAAATAACCCAACCATGTGGGACTAATAATCTCAACACGCTCCCTCACGTGTAGCCTCGGCGGGTCTTAAAAACACGTGGACAATTAAATCGGGTGACGCGAGTAAAGGTGCGGTCAACTGACTCGACACAAATAGCCTGCTCTGATACCATATTAGGATACGGGCATCCAACTAAAAACCAATTGGTAATGAGTGGAGAGGCGCTAATAGATTTTAAACCGCAGGATCTTAAATAACCCAACCATGTGGGAATAATAATCTCAACAATCATGTATATGGTTTCTATGTATTTTCAAAAAACCATACATCGAAACCCAAGAAAGGAATGGCTCCAATTAGAAGGTATGTGAACTTAAACCCACCTTCTATTCGATGTTTTGGTTGTGTTTTCATTGTGTAATCGAGTTTGGTAATTGAAAATTAGAAGTGTCAGTGTGTGGGTCATTAGTATCCAGAAACAATACCCTAACGACCTTATGGTTACATGTTGGTTTTATGAAAAACTCTTGAAGCCAAAAAATAGAAACCCAAGAAAGGAATGGCTCCAATTAGAAGGTATGTGAACTTAAACCCACCTTCTATTCGATGTTTTGGTTGTGTTTTCATTGTGTAATTGAGTTTGGTAACTGAAATTAGAAGTTTCAGTGTGTGGGTCATTAGTATCCAGAAACAATACCCTAACGACCCTATGGTTGCATGCTGGTTTTATGAAAAATCGTTAACGTGTTAGGTTGAATATGACGACCATTTTTCTGCTACTTCAACATTTTGTGCCCTAGAATAGAGTCGTTACCTTATTAGGTTGAAGATGACTGACTCTTGTGTGACGACCCTTGTTTATTGGTTAACGACTCTAGATGGAACTCGAACATCCTTCTGTTCCAAAAAATGATAGTGTCGTCATCTTAGGTCCCATAGAGCCGTCATTTAGCTATATTCCCTAGAGTCGTCATCCATATTATAGGATTGTCATTGCCTTTTTGACGACCCATTTTTACACTATAACGACCCTTTAAGGACCAAAATCACCCTCTCTGTCTAAATTTTTGAAAGGGTCGTTACCATGTATATTTGAGTCGTCACATTGTAAAGAAGGGTCATTTGTTTTGTAGACCATTCCAATGACGACCCTTTAACTGATTCCATAAAGTTGATGTCTTATTCGTTTTTTTTTTTCGTGTTTGGAATATAGTGCCAAGAAAACCAAAGACAAGGTTCCAATAACGATAACTCCTCCTTCCAAATCTCCCCACCACGATAAATACGTACTTGCTGGTCCATTACGCGGAAAAAGGCCGAGTGAGGTATCATTTTATAGAACCAAACCAAGAGACAAAGGTAATGAGTTATCCGATTCGTCAGAATCAGACTCTCCTGTTATTTTCGCTAACACTAGTGGTGAAGAAGATGAGATACAAGAAAAAGAGATACAAAAAGAAGAAGAGGAAGGAGAAGAAGAGAGTGATAAGGATGATGAAAAAAATGGTATTAGTGATGATTCTGATGATGGTAATGGTGGTGATGAAGAGGAGGAAGGTGATGAAGGTAATAATGGTAGTGATGAGGAGGAAGGGTATGAAGGTAATAATGGTGGTGATGAGGATGAGGAAGAGGATGAAGGGGATGATGCTGGTGATAAGGATGATGAAAAGGATGAAGGTGATGATGCTGGTGATAAGGAGGATGACGGTAAAACCACTGTTGAATATGAGGAAGAGAATGCAAAGCCGAAGCTGGTAAAGAGGGTTAAGAAGGATGGAACAGATATTGCACCCAGTGCGTGACACGTTCCCGCTACTCATTTGATGTTGTCTCCTCTTCGAGGTGGTAAACTTAGAGGAGAACCTAGAGATGGCGGCAAAGTTATATTTGGATATCCTGGATCGTGGGCTCATACCATCTATGAGACAATCATAAGAATCTCAAATTTGCTTGCTATTTGATTAGTTGATGTTAACTTTCTAATATATTTTTTAATATTTATTTGTTTATGTTTTGTAGGATCATAAGAATGCCGCATGTCTTTTCCGACACCAATCTTCTTTCAATAAAATGTAGTTGTGGCCGCTAGAAGGTGAATGTGCAAGAGTTAGAGACTATGTTGAAAACTCAGGTTTGTACAATGCCGTTGTGAACCCTGTGATTGTGTATGACAAGGTCGCAGTATTTAGTTTTTGTGAAAGGTATCACGCTGAAGTCGACACATTCCAACTTCCTTGTGGCGAGATGGCATTGACTCCTGAGTATAAGTGCACCGTTATTGTCTATTGTATTTCATTTCCTTCAATGCAACGCTATGCAAGATGTATGCCTTTTACGATTCAATAAAATGATTATATGAAATCAAAAATTAAGATAATCCAGTGCAAGGGTCATTAGTATATTAACTAAGAAACATAATGACTCTACATAAAATTTGTAATGGATGGATAGGGTTGTCGTCTTCTATGAATACATATATGACGACTCTAAGAGTTCTATTTACTGAGAGTTTTGATTTTAGAGTCGTTCGTCTGTAAAAAGAAAAGTAACGACCTTTTGTGACCTAGACAAAAGGGTCGTCGGTGTTTATCACACCAACCTAACGATTTTTTATAACCTGGAAAAGTTGCAGGTTTAAGTCGTCATTGGTAGTTTCAATTCACTGAAGACTTTGAAGAGTCGTTAGTTTATGCAACACCCGACTCTAACGACCCTCACCCTGAGTAGTTTCATAGTGACCATGAATCGACCACTTGGAGCACCATTCAGATGATTCTCAAGTCATCTTGCGAACCTAGTACTGCACGTAATTTTCAAAAATAATAAATATATCTTGATTTGATTTCATTTCATTACATTTGTGTTTTAGTACTACAACGATCCCCAATCACGTTATCTTCTCTTCTCTGATAATCAATTACTATAGCAAGTTAAATAATACTCCCTCCGTCCCATTTTAGATGAAGGGAAAGAGTTTTTTTCAAGTCCCAAATTACATGAAGGTTTTCATATATTTCCCTAAAATTTCCTGATTTGCCCATGCTTTGGAATCATACATAAATATAAAGTATAATATAAATTCAATTTCCCAAATGAATTTTTTAAATAATCCACTAGATTCCAAATCCACACTAAAATCTAGGAATTAAAAACTAAAAATTTAAATATTTTACTAGATATTAACGAGGGTAGATTTGAAAAAATATATAATCTCTTTCTTTTTTCTTAATATGTGTGAAAACACCTTTCCCTTCATCTAAAATGGGACGGAGGGAGTATTCGTTTTATGGCATACATGAATACATAATATTGTATTAAACCACTGACATATCGGTATGTATCAACAAAAATTTAGAATCAAACGAGGTAAAGACCTCTCAGTACTGGGTAATCTATTGTGTTTCTTTTTCCCGACACATATTTTTTATCATCTAGCTAGCATGGTTTGATGAAGTGCCGTACATTGTAAATAAAGCACATGTTTTCATATACTAGCCAGATGATGAGGGTCAGGGACAAGACAAAGTAGTATCAGTGACTCTAGTGGTACTACTCTTCACAGCTTCATTGCTTGGATTGAATTAATATCACCAACATTAATAATAACTACGAATCCATATGCACAAAACACAAAAGGTTTTTTTTTTTTTTTTTTTTTGAATCACCAATTTTATTGAAATAAGAAAAAGCTAAAGAGTTTTTACATGAAAGAAAAGCAAAGAAACAACTTAAGAAGAAAATACAAAATAGCTAAAAAGAATCAACAAAATCTATAATATTTCCTATTTGGCATCTCTATTAGATTAAGTGAGCTGGTCTGCCAATATGATGTATTATTTTCCCCATTTGCAGACTCACACCTTTCTTGGCCAAACTATCAGCAGAGAAATTGATTTCTCTATAATAGTGCTCATAGTAAATTTGAGATATAAAAGCTTTAGCTCTAAGCCATCTAGATTTGAAACACCATGGAATATTTCCTCTCTGAAAATCTTCGATCATTGTTTTGGATTTTGATCTTATGATAATTTTATCACATAGTAACTTAACTTCCCATTCCATAACCCAAATTACAGCCAGAGATTTTGTTATGTAGTTTCAAGCAATTCCAAGTCCTCCTGAGACTGTACCTATAACTGCACAATCATGGTCTCTTGCTATTACACCAAATCCTGCCAATCCTGGATTCCCTGCTGCAGAATTATCACAGCATAACAAAACAAAATTCCTTGGTGGATTCAACCAGCAACAGTTTCTTATGGTAGTAAATTTAGTTCTCATATGACCCGGATGAAAAAAAATGTAAAATTTTGAATCATAATCCTGATTCCATCTAGTTCCCTTCATTTTGTAACCTCTATAGTGAACTAAGTTTAGAATCCTGCTCTTGAAAGCATTTTCATTTGGCTTAACATTCTCAAACATGATCTTGTTTTTAAGAAACCATAGTTCCCTCATGGTGGAAAAAGCTGCAGTCATCCATATTTCTTTAACTATGGGACTTTGAAGTTTTGCACATTGTATGATGTTATAAAATGAAGAAGGAGTTGGAAAGTTGAAAATATTACCTAACCATTGCCAAATTTTCAGGCTGAAGCAGCAGGACCATAAAAGATGAGGCATGCTATCTTGATCTTGTTTGCATACACAACACATAGAAACCATATCATAGCCTTGAGTAATTTTCTTCTGATCATATATAAAAACTCCTTGCTAGATTTTCCAAATGTTGCTTGAAATACCAAGATGAAGAAAGGATTTCCAAATGTGAGAAGGACAATGAATCTTTTGTTCTTTGTGTCTAACCTTGTTGACTGCTGCTGCTGTTGAGAATTTGCATTTCATATCACCACTCCAAATAATGTCATCATGAGCACCACTAATAATTGGCAATGGTAGAGAAATGAAGTTTTGTAATTCAGTGGGTATTACCCATCCATTATTCTGTAATACATCCTTCACTTTTATCTGAATGTTATTGTTAACATAATCAGTAAAACCAATTTTTTCAATTATAGGACAGTCACCAGTCCAAATATCAAACCAAACTGAGATATGTTCTCCATCGCCTATTATCCATCTGACATCATTTTTTAGGGGTTGCCAAGCCCATTTTAATCCAAGACAGACTGAGGATAATTTCCACTCAGAGGTCCATTGGCCATTTTTGTCTTTGAATTTAGCTGCAAAGAATAAAGACCATTATTCTTTAGAAGTTAAAATCTTCCACATAATTTTCATTAGAAATGCTTTGTTCACATCTGAGAACCTTCTAATACCCAAACCTCCTTCACAAAATGGAGTGCATACTCTTCTCCAAGAAATGGTTTTAAATTTTCTAACATCTGCACCTGACCAGAGAAAGTTTCTCATTATTTTTTAATATTGCTTTAGCACTGAATTGGGACATCTGTATACAACCATGTTGTATATAGGAATACTTCTCAGTACATGTTTAATCAAGATTAATCTGTCATGAAATAATAATAATTTACCCTTCCAAACTGCCAAATAATCTTGCATCATTTCAACAATTGGCCACACAAATGAAGATTTGATTCTGCCTGGATGAATAATGATTCAAAAGTATTTATCTGTGAAAGAAGTTAATTCCATCTGTAACATATCTGATATCTGAGATTTTCTGACCAATGAACATCTATCAACAAAACATTTACTTTTGTTCTTGTTAATAATTTGACCAGAGCAGTTTTGATAAGCTTCAATCAGTTTCAGGAGATTTTCAATACTTCTTTTTGAACCATTACTAAATAGGAAAATATCATCAGCAGATAGTAAATAGGTAGGAGCAATACCATTTCTGGCAACCATTGGTTGTAACTTTCTTATTTCTACAAGTTTTGTTAACCCTCTGCTTAATACCTCCTCCATTAGAACAAACAAAATGGGAGATAGTGGATCTCCTTGCTTGAGCCCCATGTGCATTGAGAAAAAACCATATGGTTCTCCATTGACCATCACAGAAATTATGGCAGAAGATAGGAGTACTTTAATCCATTCACACCATGCCTTAGAAAATCCATATCTTTGAAGAACATTGAGAAGAAACATCCAACTTACTAAATCATATGCTTGAGAGATATCAAGTTTTAAACTTAGATTTACCTCCCCTTCTTTTTTTCTTCATCTCATTTACTAATTCAGAAGCTAGCAAAATTTGTTCATGAATGTTTCTACCTTTAATGTATGCTACTTATTGAGGAGAAACTATCTTATGCATAAGACATGCTATTATTAGTGAAATAATTTTGGTAAAAACCTTATAACTGAAGTTACTCAGACCAATTGGTCTGAATTTGTTTGGTTTCTTTGTACCTTGAACTTTAGGTAAAAGAACTAAGAATTTAGAATTTAAACCTTTAGGAATATACCTTCTCCTCCAACAATATTGAATAGCATTAATGAAGTCTTGTTGAATAATATCCCGCATGATTTATAGAACATTCCAGAGAAGCTATCTGGTCCAGGGGCATTATCTCCATCCATATTAAATACAACTGCCTTTATTTCATCTGCTTCAGGAGTTACTTCAAGCATAAATTGATCTGATTCAGTAATAATATTTGGGATGACATCAAGAATATCTTCATCAACTTCAACTTCCTGAGCTTGAAATCTTTTTTTTCAAAGAAATCAACTAATATATCAGTAATATTTTTCTGATCAGATATCAAGTTTCCATTTTCATCTTCCAACTCACAGATGGTATTTCTTGTTTATATGATTTTAATATTAGAATGGAAGAAAGCAGTGTTTGCTGAACCTTCCTTCACCCACTTTATTCTAGATTTTTTTTTTCATCATTCTACTGTATTGAGTTTCTCTTGAATTGAGTTTATTTTGAGCATTAACTAAATCATGCAGCGCTTGTTCATCATGAGGATTATGATCTTAAATTTCCATTGTTACCTTGACATTCTGCTATGCTTCTTGAATTTTGACCTTCACGTCACCAAATACCTTCCATTTCCAGTCCTTAAGAATATGCTTGAGATTTTTAAGTTTTTGCATGAAAATATAAGGAGCATTACCATGAATATGCACATCCCAACTATCTTGCACCACTTTCATGAATTTAGGATGATCTAACCACATTTTCTGAAATCTTAAAGGGGCATTTTTTGGTTTTGGAACACTTGCACAACCAACTAATAATGGAGCATGATATGAAGCTATTCTGAGACCCACTTTGTATCCCCAATCACCATACATTTGGAACCACTTCATGTTGAAAAAAACTCTATCTAGATTATAAAGAATCCATTTGCTTCCTTGCTGACAATTGGACCAAGAAAAATCAAGACCAATTTTAGGAGCCTGTATTAGTTCACAAGAATTTAAACAATCATTGAAATATATCATTGATGCTCTTGATGGAGAAATTCCTCCCACTTTTTTTTTCCATAGAAATGATGGCATTAGAATCACCTAAAACAGTCCAAGGATTTTTGAGTTCACTTATAAGATGCATTTCAGACCATAAGTACCTTCTTTGAACCACATTGACATGAGCATGAACACCAGACACCAACACTTCACCCACAACAACTGTAAACATTTGACTATTAATATATACAACAGAAGGAGTGGCAATTGATCTACTCCATTATAACCAGATGTTACTTTTATGATCATTAGTTTCATTATGAATTACCATATACTGCATACCAGGTAAATTTAATTTACTACAAAAAGAAGGAGAGCACTTAATTTTTGGTTCAAAAAATCCACACAAGAGTTGGATTAAATTGATTAACTAAATAATATAACTTTTGTTGAGCCTTAATCCTTATAAGGCCCCTTATGTTCCAAAAGATGATTTTCATGGTTTGATATGGAGGTTTTTGGACCTCCCTTACCAACATTTTTTCTAAAAGTATATTTGTGTGGAACTGGATTATACATCTTCTCTCCAGAATTATTACCTGAAGTGATGTTTTTAACAACTTCATTAGTACTCATTGAAGCATTTGCAGTGCTACTTGAAGAAGTATTATTAGTTGCATTTAAATTCTTCTTTCCTGCTAAAGTTTTAACCACTGAAGACCAAGTGGTAAATGGAACTAGCTCTGAACTTACTTTTCCTAACCCAACATCAATGAATTTAAAAACACTATTCTCTAACTCTGTCATTTCTGCTATTTGAATTAAATATTGTGGATCTAACTCAACAGAAAAGTCATCTTTAGGATTATCCTCTTCTTATTTGTTACCATCAGAATTTAACACATTAAATCTTCCACATACTAAACTAGTATTGAGAGCACTAGTAGGTGGAACTGTATTTGGAGTTGAAATGTTCATGATAAGTGAATCCTTTTCTGGTTGTGATTGAATAACTGAATTAGAAGTACTAGGTTGTACCTTTGATGGAGAATTTTAAACTTGAGACATGTCACAGATATCAAAAGTATTTTGAGGTTTAGCACTAGTTCTAGGCTTCTGTGGAGCTCTGAGCTCAGTAAGCTTTTTGTTTTGCTCATTTCTGCAATCTGGAGTTGAGTTCCCTACAATTTTGCAATGATGACAGTACTTGGGAAGAACAGGAATTGAAATATCTTGAAAGAAACCCCCATATTTAGTTCCAATCCAGATTTTGTTAGGAATTGATTGAGCAAAATCCACCACAACCAACACATTTGCATAGTACCCAACTTCACACTTAGCAGTAGCAGTATGAATTTTAATAGGAGTACCAATCTCTTTGCAGATAGTGAACAATATTTTTTTCCTTCTAGAATTCCAAACCCAAACTAGGAAAACGAACCCAAACTTGATCCTTAGAAGTACGCTGAGCTGATGGCCTAAAGTTGGATATCCAATTTCTTACTTGTAAGACCTGATTAAGAACTTCTCATTGACCTGATTTGATAAATCTGCGATCAATTTCATTGTCTAACTTAATAGTAAAGAAACCTCTTACCAGTGGAATGAGTTTACAGTCTCCAACGAGTTTCCATTATTGTCGTAGAATAATAGCAGCATCTACAAATTTAATATGTTGTATATCCAATCTTCCAATCATTGAAAATTTCCAAGGATTTAAACCTTCTTCAAATAAATCATCAGGTAAATCTATCGAAGGAACTTTTTATGAATCCAAATTTTCATTAAAACCTAAATTATTAGATTGATGAGTTTTATTACCAGGTGTTTTAGACACGAATCCATTGAGAATCACCTGGTTAATGAACCCTAATCATTAAAAGATTGAAGAAAACAATGAGAATAATGGAAAACAACACCTGAGTAATTGCCTGAGAAACACGAAGATCGAAAAATGGGAAGAAAAAATTCACCGAGTCAATCGCCGATTTGCAGAGATCAACTAATTTTAGGCATCCATTGCTTGCTTATTTGGCTGTCACATCAAACACAAAAGCCATTGAGTTGCAGTTGCTTCGACACAAAGGTGTTCGTCAAAATGATCCAACTTGGCGTCATAGAGATTTTCGAAGTATGTAGCTTGTCCCTGTAAATAAGGAAACAGACGAAATAGATTTTTTATATACTTCTCCTCGAAAAAACAATATAGTATATGTATATGAAAAATCAAAGATTCAGAGTATTACACAAAATTGGGTTTATCTAATTGGGGTTAAGTCCTCAGATTGATGATGTCAGATCTCCCCTATCCAAGGGTTATTAGGCTGCGAATTATTTTTTGAACTCGCACTGCGAGTTCAAATTTTTTTCCATCAGTGAATAGACACGCAAGAGATATATGCATTGGTTTGTATAACCGATTTTAGTTTGAGCCATTAAGGGGGTTCAGTTACAAATGAATTGAAAGGTGACTTTTTAGTTTGGTTGTTCATGGTACAAAGATGTTAAGCATTTGTTCCTGATAATGGTTAGCAAGACACACAATACAAGACGTCTCTTTAGAAAATATAAAAGGATGCAAGTGTACCAGACATGTATTGAATTGGTAATTTGGTATTTTCTCTTCTCTTTTCTCTGATTTTTTTACAGAGAACAAGTAGTAATATCAAAGGACTTCAAGGGTGATTCTTCGATTTTGTTGGTCTCCAATCACACAAGGCTTGTTGTATCCTGAAAGCGATTACGCGACTTCAAGCCATCGATGTTTCGATTTCATACCCTAAATTTTCAACAATCTTAAAATGTTATCTTATCAACGGAATTCGAAACAATTCAAGGATTTGTTCAAGGCTAGGCGCACACACCAGTAAAATTGATCACCGATCACGCAAAGTCTTGATTGTATCCTGGGAAACGGTTGACAATTCAATCCGTTCAACAACTAAAAATCGAGTGAGAGAAAATAACGCTTTAAAGAAAGCGTATCTACGCGCCTCAAGCCATAATTATTTCTATTCCATGCCCCAAGTTTCCAACAATCTTAAAGCGTTATTTTTATCAATGGAGTTTGGAATAATTACGGTTATGTTTAAGGCTAGGAGCATCAGAAATTGAAGAAAATGGTATTCTTGGAGGAACAAGAAAATACGAAACGAAAAAGAGATGTTATGGTTTTTTCGGGAGATTCAAAGCTTTACGCCGAGACTGCTACTGAGACCAGTTATTGGTATTTCCATTGGTGGTGATCCAAGTACATGTCTGGACGTGCACCAAATAGGAGCGAACATCTGGGAAGAAAATTAGCACTAGAGAACATAGAGGGAGGGAATTTTGATAGGGCGCTTGTGCGATTCTTCCCTGGAATAAATCGATGGAAGAATTATCGTTGCATCTGGAAACTTCAAAATCAATTGCTAAGCATTATTGTTACGAAGATTGGTGAATAAATACCAATGGCCAGTGCTAAGGATACTGCCATTATATCAAGATAAGTGAATCTACTTTTCCTCATCCTTCTATTGCGATGGTATATCTTAAATTTGGGAATATATCAAGAAGTTTTATCGTACTGGAATACTCCCCCTGTTCCTAAATAATAGGTTGGTTTCTATAAATAGATGTTTCAAAAAATAGGTTGGTTTTTGGGACCACTTTTCTCTTAGGCTAAGTCCTATGGGCTAGATTGGATTGCTAGATTGGCCAAAAAGTGTTGCAAATCATGAAAAAAGTGGGAGAAAAAAGTTAACACTCAATCTTGCTACTTCTCTCTCCTAGCATTTGCTCGCAGTCGCACTATCGACGAGATTGAAACGCTGAATGGTGCGTCTCTCAAAAAGTTGTCTCAATGCCGAATGGTTCAACGTTTGATGATTTTTCTGGAGAGAGAAGGAAAAGAGGGAGAGAGAAAGAGTAAAAGAATGAGAGAGAGAAGAAAAAGAGGGAGAGAGAAGCGTAGAGTGGGAGAAAAAAAAGAGAGAGAAGAAAAAGAGGAAAAGAAGGAGAGAGAATTGGTAACGCCGAATGGTTAGACGTTTCGCTGCTATATTGGCCCTCCCATAGGGGTTATGATGTTTCCCTATCTGACGTGGATGACCAATCTAGCAGCTAAATATCTATCCCATAGGACTAAGCCTTAACTTCTTTTGAAGACAAGTGTCATGTGGACCATTTCACTTTACTTCTTTTGCTGACAAGTGTCATGAGACCATTTCACTTCACTTCTTTTATTGGCAAGTGTCATGAGGACCACTTTCAATGATTAGTTCTCTTAATTTCCTTAATTTTCTCTAAAAACAAAACCGGCATATTAATTAGGTACGGAGGGAGTACATAATTTGTTTGTTTGCATAAATGTTGGGTGTGTATGATAGATGTTCGAATAAATGTCTAAGCCAAACCTAGAATATATATATATATGTGAACATGGATAAGTGGGATTTTTGAAATGGTGCCTTTTTCAGTAACCTGTTCAAGTTTCTAAACCTATAATTGGAACAAATAACATTGTTTCAGTCACTCCATGTTTTTAAAAAATTTATACATAGTGTAAGAAGATTTAAGTACAATAATCAACTTGCAAAATAGTTTGTAACTATTAGGTGCAACTTAGTGGGATAAAACCATAAGATGATGGTTCGTTAATATATAGAGGTTCACGCAGATCCTAGAAAATTCACTTGAGTACGTAGTGAAATTGTGGGGTTAGTGAATTCTTATTTTTGACCAAGACTATGGTTGTTGGTTGCTTATGGAAATAACAAGTTCATTCCTTTGTACTGAAGTGGTGTTTTTAAACTAGACCAAAAGTTCATGCCTTTGTACTGAAGTGGTGTTTTTAAACTAGACCAAAAAGATAGCACTCCAACAGTCCAAAAACTGTGACTACTCGAGATGTTGAAATTGTTAGCAAGTGAGATGAATTCTATGTACCATGGACATTAATAGGTGGTATATGAGAAGTAAAACAATATAACGTCAAAGTATTCCCCTTGGATGCGGAAGTGCAATTTTGAATTCTGCAATATACCAGGAAACGGTAGTTTCATAACATGGAAAAATAATTATGAAATGTGGGGAGAATGGTAAGGTTACGATAGTACCCTTTGTCGGTACAGTTTAATACCTAGTTAATGCCTCAAATGTGGGGGTTAGAGATTCCAAGTTTTCTTGATCAGTTGATCAAAGAAATTGTTTGGAAATATTGGAATTTGCATTTTCATTAAGAATTGACCCTAACAATATTTTGATTTGGAAATGTACTGTTCAGATTTGAGTATGTCAGACCATGTCACCATGGAATACTTACTTTACTAGAATAGATTTCAAATGGTAAAGTTTGGTGCTGGTTTTTTTTTTTTGCTTACTATCTCCATGATGTGAGCTGGATATCATTTGTTTACAATTTCTTGAAGTAACAAAACTGTGGGGGTAATGAATTTGTTTTGACATTAAGCATGTACTCCAAAAGCATTGTGGTGCTTCTTTTTTTGTGTCTTTCCGACAACCAAGACTTTAAAGTAAAGTGGTGCACACTGTAAGGATTTTTATCTTGTATACCCATATATAAGATAAGCATTAATGAGCTGTATACTTTTTCATAGGATTTACAAAAATATTCGATAAGATAAACAAATGAGGCTACCCAACAAATGATAATTATAAAATATTTATTCCTTTAATACCCTTGTATTTGCAACATTAACAATCTCGGTGGAGTCCACCTTTCTTCACATATCATAAGAATACAGTTTCCTATGGAACTCGTTTTTGATAAAATCTTCCTAAGTTCCTCTTTCTCTCTTCTTTTACTTTATTTTTTTGTCTTACTCTGTACCCAATTTAGTTTTCCCAACTTATATAGTAAAAATAAAACCAAATTATGACTATCACTGTTTATCATCAGGCCTCTGGACTATGCAATAGAAAATTATATTAAGAGATTCCTTAGTTTACCATAATTGAGGTTTGGATGGGGAAAATAACTCCGAACACAGAACGCACTTGAAACTTAAAAGTCGATTAGAATATATATATAGCTATGCTAGAATGATTAATGGCTTACATATTCTGGGTTCTTAATTGAAACTAAAATTCGACCGTTGGATTAGTCCTAAATCAAAGTGGATGTGGGGGAGTGATTTATAATGATTAGAGATCCTGGGTCCCGTAGCAATAAAGGCTAAATCCATTTTTCCATAAACCCTTATGGGTAGTAACGGAAATATGATCTTTTGGTTTCTTTTAAACTGATTTCACCAGCTCCAATAAAATATCATGAAATCAATGTATAATATTAATATTTTAATCACTCTTATCTTGTATACGGGTATACAAGATAAGATGACCCAATTATAAAATATAGGAGTGGTGTCTTTGACAGAAAGGAGGATTACTTGTCCAAGAAACTTACGCCCGGGATTATTAAAATGATGAAAAGATCATCGTACTGTGGTGTGCGGCTATCATTTGTGTAAGTACATATTTCCACCACTCGCCACGTGTCCTCGAATGAACACGTGGAAAGCATGCGGCGCGGGGCATCAAAAAATGATACCACGTGCATACAAACAAGAAACGTGTACCAGCAGGGTGGGGATCTCATCTCACATATCCAAGGGCTACAAGACAAGGGGCACTAAGATAAAACATCATTGCAAAGGACCCGATACGCCCTCTGATCAGCTTTATCCCATATCGAGAGAGATCAAAGATCAACGTTCAGGGACCAACTGGCTGACACAGACGTGACAGGAGCAGAAGACCGTGGTCTGGCGCGTGCGGAAGGCCCAACCACCCGCATTAAACACTTGAGACGGCACGTGTCAACCAACCAACGGAAGAGAAGACCCTACCTCTTCAGAAATAACGAGGGAACGATGGGGGCATCGTAGGAACCGAAGATGTATGCGTATCGGCACAAAGCACAAGACGATAAGATTTAAACGGCTCCTTCTGTGGACCTCATGACAGAACTCCTATAAATACCCCTCCTTACTAGGAGATAAAAAGGTCGATGAGAAACACCAAAGATGAGAGAGAATTAGGAAGAGGATGTAACCCCCTAATCCCGAAGCCTCAAGGAGAACACTACAAAGTCATTTGACTACATGTAATCAATCTATACATAATAAATCCCCTCTTTTACCCCGTGGACGTAGGCCTCAGGGTTGAACCACGTAATTACTTGTCTCATTTACATTATGCACTTTACATTCCGCACTTACATTATGCACTTTACATTCCGCACTTACATTATGTACTTTATGTTCCATACTTACATTACGCACGTTATATACCGCAATTACATTCCATGCTTTACTTTCTACCTTTATATTCCATTTGATCCGTGGTTACTTTCATACAAATCCGCGGATCGTTATCTATGTTGTTATTCAAACCCTAGTGGTACTATACGATAAGACGAGGACGAGTCCAAAGACTCTGAGTCAATGAATCGTTAGATTGGCCATGTTTTACACACGTTGCCTTTGATTTATGTATTTCAGTATGTACGAACTTTGTTTGTGGACATGTGGGTACCAGCGTAATTTACGTGTTCATAATTAGATTTTGGGTCTAATTAGATGAGGCCGAATCAGTTCAGCATTTAAAACATTTCGCTTATAAAATTGATATCTCTTAGAGTACAACAAATAATTTCATACTAAGTCTTACACATGGATAAGCAATGACTTAACAACCACAGATTAGTGTGGGTAATTTGGCTGTAAGATGGCCATTTAAAGTTTAAGTCATAGTGTTTATGACAATAAACACATGGACTAATGCTACTGGTGAGATTTTAGTCAAGATGGACTAATTTCTATATGATTTTTTGTAAGGGATTGGAACCTCAATGATATTTAGTCACCGCGGTAATGGTAACCTGACCAACCACTAGGAAATAACTAGTTCGTTGGTTTAATAGGTAAGAACAAGTTACCGATAAGTGATTAGTTTCAACACCTAAATTTTGAATCCGATGATTGCGAAAATGAGTGTTGATGCAGTACCGTCATGTATGGAGGATGATTTAATAGTCTTAATGGAGTCCAGTTCTTTGTGAACAAGTTTTCAAAATAACGGGAAAACTGGAAGGATTTCACCTATGTGATCATAGAAGTGGTGCCGCTTCTCATAAGAGTGGGGTTCTCTTGGGATTTTTCATGAAACCAGGCAAGCACAAGGCCATAATAGTGCTAAGAGAAAAATCGAACTCATTATAGGTATCGATGTTTTTATGTGTGTGGTGTTTCCGGTTCTGTCACAATGGAGCAAAGGTTTAAAAGCCAACGCTACCATCAACTTTGACGTAACTTTGAAACATTTACACTAAGCAAAAATTTAATCTCAATGACACTCTTGTTTATGCATAAAAACATCATAATACACGTATATTTAATCTAGTGGGGGATTGTTGAATATCTTATACTATAATAAAGAAAATGGTGCCTTTTCAACCGTCACTAATTTTGGTGAAGCCTTTCACGATATTACTAATATACCCTCAAATATCAATTACATACTTTATGTGATAGTTCTACAAATCAAAGGATATTTCTGTAATGTGCATACAAAGAGGTTTTGACATCGAATTCCCCTAAACGAAATCCTGCTACATTTTTACTCTCTTCTTTACTCTCTTATTTGTTTCTTCTCTGCCCAAAAACCAAACCACAAAAACGCTTTCCTCTTCTTCGTTTCCTATTGATTCCTAGTTTGATTGGGGGCCATGCACTAGAGGACAAAAAGGTCACCTAATCCTAATTTGGGTCATCCCTTATAAAAATATTTTCTAAATGGCTAAAATGCCCCTGAGTGATTATTATGAAGAATTAATTAAGTGGATTAGTGTGGTAAGTGTGTTTAGATAAAAATCATATTTTGGGATAAAATTTTGGTAAAATTTTATTTTTGGGTTTTTATGTGTTGAGAAGAAGAGGAGTTTTTGAGTGGAAAAACTAGGGTTTTTAGAAATGAGTGATTCAAGTGGAGGGAATGAGGTTGGTGAAGCTTCAAATAACAACCATGATTGTGTTGATGGTGAGATTGTCTTTAATAATCCTATGGATTGGATGTTTGATGAAAAGATGTTAATGGATGAAGCCATGAATAATGGTGGAAATGAAGATCCTACTGCTCAAAATGAAGGAACCGATACTCAAAATGAAGAAGCCGCACCTCAAAACAATCAGGTAAACCTCATATACTCTTGAAATTGTCTGAATGGTGCTCCAAGTGGTCGATTGATGGTCACTATGGAACTAGTCAATGTGAGATTCGTTATAGCCGGGGTTTGGATTTAGAAATGACTCTTCAAAATCGCCAGTGAATTGAAACTACCAATGATGACTTAAACCTGCAACTTTTCCAGGTTATGAAAAATCGTTAGGTTGGTGTGATAAACACTAACAAATCTTTTAGCTAGGTCAAAAAGGGTCGTTAATTTTTTTGTTTACAGACAAACGACTCTAAAACCAAAACTCTCAGTAAATAAAACACTTAGGGTCATCATATATGTATTCATAGAATATGACGACCCTATCCAGCCATTTCAAATTTTATGTAGAGTCGTTCGGTGTCTTATTTAATATACTAACGACCCTTGCACTGGATTATCATAATTTTTGATTTCATAGAATCATTTCATTGAATCTTAAAAGGCATACATCTTGCATAACGTTGCATTGAAGGAAATGAAATACAATAGATAATAACGGTGCACTTATACACTTAATCATAAATGGCGTAATTATACATAGTTCTTTCCAAGATAAAGTAGCAATCGTCGAACTCAAAAAATTTCCCACGAAGCTCCTCGTAATAGCCATACGCCTTCCTCAACTAAAAACGCAAACATACTCAGTTAGTATTGATTAAAGCTTTAGATAAGTTTTACCTCTTGTTTAAATACTTACTCTTATAGCACCCAACATATTGGGCATGGCTTCCCTTGCGGCCTTGATTTCTCTTTTTAAAACTTCACAATCGAAGAATATCTCCTTGAACCATTCCTTGACGAGTTTCAAAGACCTTGAGTTGCAATTACCGTCTAATGCCACAAAAACGATGAATACACTGTTCCACCAAGCATCCGATGTTTGATCAATGTCTTTTCCTAGATCTTCAAAGTGGTTTGTGACTGTTTTACAAGATCTCACAATAGCGTAATTCTCTTCCGAAGTGTAAGTACTAGTCATGGTGTTTCCTCTTCTTTTTCCTCTTGGATAATAAATGAATGTGAAGGTTGAGAATTATGGTTTGGGTGAAGGAGATGTGAGATATGGGTCTCTATTTATAGAGATTAATTACCCAACAGTCACTTTTTTGAATTTTTAACCGTTGCCCGACTCAACCACATTTGGTGAATTCAAAATTCACATTAACTACTTTAAGGATCGTTATTATATATATTAACCAAGTGACGACTCTTGATGATCAAAACAGTCGTCTATGTGTTTTTTTTACTGACTAACGACTCTACCGTCAAAGAGTTTCAGTGTTAAGTGACCTTTAGAGTCGTTAATATGTCTTTCTCCAAAAATGACGACTTACGCCTACAATTTCAAACAATCTTTAGAGTCGTCACTTGTGTTTTTACAAAACATGACGACCCTTTATGAACTATAGTTATTTAACCAATATTTGAAGTCATGCATTTTATTGAATCCGAAAAAACATACATGTAGTTGAATTAAAAAATAGAAGGAAAACACATAAAATTGTTCAATACATTGCGTTATAAAATCTATACGAGTTTAATTATATTGGGTGAATTTCCATTCATCTTTCTCCAAGAGAGTGTAGCAGTCCTCGTGCAAAAACTCATGGCCGTACTTTAATTCGTATTTTCTCCGACCAAAAGTATACTGGAAAAATAATTTTTTAAATAAGTTAGTGTTGTTGAATAATGATAACCAAATAAATAATTTTTGATGAAAGGCCTATTGATTCACAAACTTACTCTACTCATCCGAGGTTCGTTGGGCATAGCGTCAACCCGAGATTTCAATTCCTCTCTCAGCAATACACAATCATTGTATAAATAAGCATACCTTTTCTTTATCTGCGGGAGTGTCCTCCTTGAACGATTTCCGTTTAGTGCTTTGAAAACCTTAAACACACGTTTCCACCAAGCATAGGTGGTTTGATCCAACCCGAGGTAAGGCCCTCTGGTTGGGTCTTCGTTACTGGCCACCCATTGCACTTCCTCAATGGAGTGCTTTGTGAGAGTGGTGTGTGCTTTAACAATAGAAATATCTTCTAGATTATTGAACGGAGTTGGAGCCATTTTTAGTGTTTGAAAGTGATGAGTGACTGATTTCGGAAGATTGAAAGTGATGGACGAATAAGTTTGGAAGAGATAGGTCTCTATTTATAGCAAAAATGTACCCAACGTCTAGTTTTGTTTTTTTAATAAAAAACGGTTACTTCTGCAATAACTTCTCCTACTAGTTAAAGTTACCGTTGATTTTCAGAGTATGCAATAACTTCGTAAAGAGTCGTCAAGATATATATATATACATTAACGACCCAAGGTGAAAAATGGGAAGCATGGTTTATATTTGGAAATGTAGAGTCGTCTGTGTATAAAAAAGTCGTCATTTATCGAGGAAAGGGTCGTTGTTCTGCAAAATTAATGTTGACGACTATTAGTGTCGTCAACCTGTAAATAAATATGATGACTGTTAGGGTCGTCATTTTAACATCTCAGAAATTGACGACTGCTGAATGATATTTTTTCTTTTCTCTGTAGTTGGTTGTACGGGCGATCTCTCAACCTGACCCAGTCTCCATTATCGATCTGGATACCTCCCAACACTATATGACCGATTTGGTACGTTTTTAATGTTTGAATCGATGTATATCTTTATGAAAATTGTTTAATTAGTGTTCGATCATGAACGTGTCATTGGTTTTAATGTAGACGTGGTAAACAAAGGCTGAGGTCAAGGAATGGATTATTTCCAAGGCAAAAGAGAAGATGTGCGTAGTTTTTCAAAGCAAACACGTTGATTATATGCAAATGGATATGGTATGTGAGAGAGCGGGGGATAAGGAAGAAAGTCACAAAGGGAAGAACTACAAGTATGAGAAGAAGACGACGAGGGTCTACAAAACTTCTTCGAAGAAGATACAATGCCCCTTTAGGATTGTTTTCAAAAGGCATCATGAAACTCATCTATGGAGGTTGTATAGTATTTAGGATGGTCGTCACAACCATCCTCCACCTAGTACTCTTTTAGGGCACCCATCATATGCCAGATTGAAACCACATCAAATGGAAAAGGTATGGCAGATGAAGCGATGTAGGCCCCTTCAGATCCTAAATGCAATAAGGGCGGAAGATAAGACAAACTTGTATATTATTTCCACAATCTACGCTGCCAAATCAACGATCAAGAGAACTGAATGGGATGGTAGATTAATTATGCAACAATCAGAGTGGTTGGCAGAAAAACTTAACTATGCCATGCAAACAAGGGTGGGTCCGGGCGACAAAGTGACTCATATTTTTCTTTCCCATCCTAGGATGGTGGATTTGGCTCAGTGTTTTTACCAGGTCTTTTTCATAGATTGCACCTATAAGACCAACAAGTATAACATACCGTTGTTGAACGTGGTTAGTCATACTTCGCATATGAAATCATTCACCGTGGCATGGTGCTTTATGGAAAAGGAAGAAATAGAGGACTATGTTTGGGTTTTGGAACAAGTTAAGTTGATTTACCGTGGCGAAGAGACATCGCAGATTATATTTACGGATAGGGATTTTGCAGTAATGAGTGTCGTTCGTCAAATTTTTCCACTTGCTCAACATTTTCTTTGCACGTGGCACATCCAAATGAATATTTTTTTCTAATTGCAAGAATCATATCAAAACAATCAAGCCTGCAAAGGGTAATCAACGTTCCAAGGAGGAAGACGAGCGTCTAAGTAAACTTTCAAAAAAAGAGATAGCCGAAGAGAAAAGGAAAGAAAAAGAAAAATATGCTGAAGATGGTGATCTATGGGAGGATTTCTACAAATATTGGGACCATTTGGATCATTCGAAGACCGAAGTAAAGTACTATGCAAATATTCAAAAGTTTATTGATGATTGGAGTACGGATCATAAAAAGGTTGTTGACTATTGCCTAGATACATGGTTGAATCCTTGGAAGGAGAAGTTTGTTTATGCATGGACCAATAAGTACAAGCACTACCAAAATGAGTCCACGAGTATTGCAGAGCAGTCCCATGGATGTTTGGAAAAAATTCTTCAAGAGAACACTAGTGGTGTAGTTACGGTACATGAAGCTATTCACGAGCATGTCGAAGATGATCTTAGCAAGATAGTGACTCAGATGGAGTATAGTAAGGACTATTTTTTGAAGCAATACATGGAAGACAAAGAATTTCTACGTGGGGTTTCGCACCAAGTATCATGGTTGGAAATAAAGCATATGATGACTGAACTTAACAAATTTCGAGCGAAAGCTTCCAATGGAAAAGTGATTAAATGTAATTGTACAATTGAGACGTGGCTTGGACTCCCATGTAAACATAAGCTCGGTTGGTACAAGGTGATCATTCCTATTGAAGATATCAATCCTTTTTGGAAGAAACTTTCATTCAACCCAAATCCCACAGGAGCCGCTGATGAACAATTTGGAGACCTTGAGATTGGCAAGTATATCAATGAGAAATATTGAAAAATGAATTGTGCAGGAAGATATATACTGGTTTCTAATTTTTTGCCGGCTACTCGTAAGATCTTGGGAGTAGAAGAAGATCCAATCAAACAAAAACCACCGGGTAGACCGAAAACTAAAAAGTCGTTTAGAGAAACCGTGAAAGCGGCAAAGAGTTGCAAAAGTGACCTGTCACGTCATGAGTATGTCCAGGAGGAATATACGGAGTATTAGAACTCTTTCGTACCCAAGGCAAGGGGTCGGCCAAAAAAACAAGATTTGACCCAAAGTGAAATAGAAGTGAAACAAAAGGAAGACATGGATGTTGTAGACCATGTGTTCGGTACCCAGCAAAGCCAAACGAGCGGAATGGTGATGATAATAGGAATAAAAGGTAATTTGCGCACCCCTAGATATTCCCAAGGAAGACCAAATCGTGTTACTTACACTTTGTATAAAGAGTATACCGATCAACTTCCTCACGTCATCTTGGATCACCTTTTATCCACCGACTACGTTGACGGCGATGGAAATTGTGGTTACCATGTTGCAATGGAACAATTAGGGAATTTTGACGAGGCCGACGAACTTAAGCTCACCCAAATCGAATATGCAAGAAAAAAAAATGGCATAAAAACTAGTTCAGGACAAACAACTATATTTGAAAATGCTCATGGAAGGAGATCAAAAAGAGAGGGAATTGAAGTTTATGGAGTTGGTTTCAAACGTGAAATGGAGGAAGGGGTCGAAGAAGGATGATTATAAGTTTTGGATGCAAATTCCTTTTGGTGGCCAAATTTTGGCGGACACATTCACTTGTGTTGTAATTGTATTCAGCAAAGTCTTCCCCGGATCCTCTTGTATGTACGTACCCTCAAAAACTAGGTGCGAGGCAGAAATAAAGAAAACAAAAATTATAATGGCACATGTCAATGATAACCATTACATAGGATTGAAGATTTCCTAAGAATGTCCTCTACCACGGGTGTATGGTGATTGTGGATAGAACATCAAGGAGTGGACAAACCAATATGAGTATGGAATGAACATTTGGAATGCTATGGACCCAACCCCGGTTTACTTAGACTTGGGCAATGAATCATGAGAGAAGATGTTTATTATCAACTATGCATTGCATTTTGAAGCATACTTTTTGATAATGGTTGTATCTTGTACCCAGATATTTGTATTTTGAAGAATGCTTAATGAATAAAATACGTTTTATCGTGCGGAATACTCTTGTTTATCTACATTCATTATCCTAGTTGGATTAAAACACCAACGACCCTCATAGGTAATTTGAATTATGTTACAGAGTCATCATCCATATATACATACTCCTTAACGACTGTAACTGTAAAAATTTGATAGTCTCCTGGATGTTTATACGCCTAAGAGGCGTCATCTGAATAATCATACACCTTAACGACTCTAATTGTACAAATTTGATGTTCTCCTGGATGTTTTTTCCAACTAATAGTCGTCATCTATATTAACATACACCCTAATGACGCTTATGGTCCTAATGTTGTTCTTCTCCTGGATTTTTTTCCAACTAAGAGTCGTCATCCATATATACATACCCCTTAACGACTCTAACCGTAAAAAAATGATGATCTCCTGGATGCTTATATACTAAGAGTCGTGATCCCTATATACATACAAAGTAACGACTCTAGTTATACGCATGAGAGTCGTCATCATGATAGTGTATACATGGACGACTCTCTTGAAAAAACCCCAACGACTCTTTTTTTATACATTTTTTTCCCAAAAAAATAGCCGTTGGTAATTATTCTATATATATAGGAACACATCCAGGAGCAAATTCAATTGAAAACCACCTCACGAATTTTAGTTTTCAAATGGAAAATATTTCATCAACTACCAATTCAGAAGATGCAAGCGACCAACCAAATCAATATTGGAAATAGAAGAAGAGATACGCAAAAAAAAAGCATGCGACCTACTAAAAAACCATACAATTTCACGCCATATCCTACGAAGGAAGAAGAAGAATTGCGCTAGGCCAAAAAACGAGACGAAGAATCCTAATAACCACAAATGGAGACACTTGGAATTTCAATTCAACTACATTAAAAGTGCAATGAGAGAGTACGTAAAATTTAGAAATATGGTGTACAACCATCATCCAAGAGCTCCTCTTAAGAAAAAAGTGAGTAATTCGTTAATATTTATACTTTTCTCCTGCTTCAAAGTTACTAACATATAACATTCCTCATTTAATTTCAGCTGGAATGTTTCAATGGGTTACGGACAATAAGTAATGGGGAAACTAAGTTCATTCACCACAAAGAATATACAACGTTGTATCGTCGAGCGAGAAGGTTCATTGACGAACATTTGATGTGTCAAATTCAAGAATACCCGTATTAACTCTTATTTAATACGAGATTGATGGAATGTTATTTTCCTAATGGAATGTTAACTAGAATCACAGAGTCGTTACTCTACTATGTTATTAACATAACGACTCAATTATAAACCCATGTTGGTTATTGTCCTGGATGTTATTTTAACTAAGAGTCGTCATTATTGTCCATAAAAAAGCAGCGACTCTATATACCTAAAAATGGTATTCTATGGATTTATTACACATCTAAAGTCGTTGATCTGCTATATGATCAACCTAACGACTCTAGCCATAGAAAATATGGTTCATCTCCTGGATGTTTTGTTAACATAGAGTCGTCATTATTGTCCATATAATAAATAACGAATCTAGCCATAAAAAATATGGTTCATCTCCTGGATGTTTTGCTAACCTAGAGCCGTCATTGGTTTCTATATAATAAATAACGACTCTAGCCATAGAAAATATGGTTTATCTCCTGGATGTTTTGCTAACCTAGAGTCGTCATTGGTTTCAATATAACCTATAACGACTCTATCTACAAAAAAAATATGTCATCACTGTGTTAATTTCTCCCTGGGTCGTTAGAATTCAATTTGAAACACTTAACGAATTTGTGTATCAGAAATAGAGTCGTTATTCTGCTATAAAACAAAGCTGATGACCCTCACTTTGTCACAGTGTATAATCCTGGCTGTATTAGAGTCCTACATTATTCTAACAAACATACTGGTAAACATCCTTCTTAAAACCAAGTAGTTTCAACAAACCATCCAAACCAAACATATAAGTAGTTTCAACAAACACATAAGTTCAAGTCATAAAGTAAAATGAACATAAGTTCAAGTATACGGTAACATCTCCTCACTCAAGACCACCATCTCGACCTCGACCTCCTCTTTACCTCCCTGAACGGGAAACTTTCCGGCTTTTCTTAGGAAGAGGACCATGAGTATCACTTCCCCCCTGGGGAAACACCATCTTCTCTAGTACCTTGTTCATCATGATGTTGGATACTTTTCCCCTATTCACCACGTTCTTGTGCTAGTTGGATACGTGTTTTCCAGGTCCTCTTACCTTCCTTAGCCAGCTCAGCAAACATCTTCTTCTCATTGGGATTTTCAATGTGCGTGCAGTAATCAGCGTATCGAAGTTGCTTCGCAGGATCAAACACTTCCCCTTTGTCATCCGAGCAACAAAAAGCCTTGACAAAAAGCTTAATTCGTTCCCTCTATATGCATTCAAAAAATAATTCACATTAACTTACGTATATTTGTATTTAAATGAATAACACAATTACAAAAATAAATACTCACCACTAGCTTAAGAATGGTAGTATCATCTTTACCGTCATCTTGAGAAGCAGAGGTGGATGCTCTGTTGGTCCTCCTACCCGTAGTATGATCTATCCGTATCACCCTATCATGAGAGAAGTCTTCGTACCATTGATAGTAATCCATTGTTGCCTCGTGACCTTCATGCACATGCACCCAATATGTGATATCTACGAGGCTAGAGTGTCTATTATTCCAATGCTTGACATCAATTGCAGGTTCATAAACCACTTTTATGTCATCCTTGTCAGCCTCGCATTTGTTCAACTTGTGCTTGAACGGAGGTACATAGTCTTCATCGGGTGAATCTTGAATAAACCCAAGTTTACACATGATTCTCATCGGATTGTACATTGAAAAACCGTTAGGGTGAAACAAAGGGCCATGGTAATACATGACATCTTCCATTGCGCCAACTCTATCATCCTTGTACGGAGTAAAAATTACCTCTTCCGCCGTGATGTTGTCAAGTTTTTGACGCATTTTTATCAACGCATAAGTTTGTTACCTATCCTGAGAATCAGAGTACAACCAACGGGTTCATGTTGGACTACCTGGGCTCCATTTTTGGTTGAGTTTCACATCTTCATTATCTTTGAACAGTGACGAGAAATGATCATAAATCTACACCTATAACAACCAAAGTTCAAAATTTTAAAACAATCAAATAAACATAAAAATATCAAAGGAAAAAAACATACTAAAAGGAGACAACTTTCATCAATCCAAATACCTGGATTAGAGCCAAATTCCCATTAATTTGAGAAGTTCGTTCGCGAGATCCCTGGGAAAGCTGACCATTCAGATGTGCAACGGCAGTCCCCCAATAGTACTTGTTCACATCTTCCAAGGGATCCAAAAGTTGAAGAAGGTTGGCGCTGACCCTACTACTTTTGCTGTTGGGAAATACAACCGATGCAAGGACGTACAACAAATACGCAGACGCCGCATAACGACATTCCATATCAGAGAGACCTTCATATTTTTACTTTTGTTCTGTACTAGCAAACATCTGCCTAACATCCACAAGTTTGAACTCTTTATTCGGGTACTTAGTTCCCGGCATGAAAATCCCATCAGTCTTCTCTTTATCCCAACCAAACAAGTTCTTGGTCCATTTATAAATTTCATCCCAACTAAGCCTTCTCTTGAACTTGTCACTAGTTTATTTACCTTCGACCTGCACCCCTAATATTTATTCTGCATTATCAGGAGTCAATGCCATCTCTCCAAAAGGAAATTGGAATGTGTCGACTTCAGCGTAATACCTTTCACAGAAACTAGATACTGCAACCTTGTCATACGCAATCACAAAGTTCACAACGGCCTGGTACAAACCGGAGCTTTCAACATATTCTTTAACTCTTGTACATTCACCTTTTAGCGGTCACAAATCCATTTTATTAAATGAAGATTGGTGCCTTAAAAGACGTGTGGCATTCTTACAATCCTACAAAACATAAACAAATAAATATTAAAAAACATATTAGAAAGTTAATACCAATCAACTAATCAAATAGCAAGCAAAGTTGGGATTCTTACGATTGTCTCATAGATGGTATGAGCCCAAGATCCAGAATATCCAAATTGAACTTTTCCCCCATCTCTAGGTTCTACTCTAGGTTTATCACTTCGAAGAGGGTACAACATCAAATGAGTAGCGGGAACGCGTCTCACGCTGGGTGAAATATCAGTTCCATCCTTCATAACCCTATTTACCGGCTTCGTCTTTGTATTCTGTTCCTCATGTTCTACATCTTTTTTACCATCATCCTCTTCATCATCCTTACCATCAACATCATCCCCTTCATCCTCTTCCTCTTCCTTGTCACCACCATTATTACCTTCATCCCCTTCCTCCTCCTCATCACCACCATTACCATCATCTGAATCATCACCATTACCATTATTGTCATCATCCTTATCACTCTCGTCTTCCTCTTCTTCTTCCTGACCTCGTACGAGAGGATTTTCTTGTATCTCGTCTTCTTGGATTTCTTCTTTTTCACCACTACTGCTAGTAGAAATAACATGATATTTTGATTCTGATGAATCCGACAACTCATTACCTTTGTCTCTTGGTTCGGTGATAGAAAATGACACCTCACTCGGCCTTTTACCGCGTAATGGACCAGCAAGTAAGTATTTATCGTGGCAGGGATCTTTGGAAGAAGGAGTTATCGTTATTGGAACCTTGTCTTTGGTTCTATATTCAAAACAAATAAAACCAAAAAACCCAATAAGACATCAAATTTATGGTTATCAGATCAAGAGTCGTCACTCAAATGATCTACAAAACAAATGACCCTTGTATATCATGTGACGACCCTTCCAAATAACAAAGGGTCGTCAAAAAGTCAATAACAATCCTACGATTTGGGTTGACGAATCTAGGGCATAAAGTTAAGTGACGACTCTAGGGGACATGATATGACGACACTATCATTTTTGGAACAGAGGGCTATTCGAGTTCCATCTAGAGTCGTTAAGAAATAAAAAAGGGTCGGCAAAAGAGATTCGTTATCTGCAACCTAAAACATTAACGACTCTATTCTAGGGAAAAAAATGTAGAAGGAGCAGAATTAGGGTCGTCATCTTCAACCTAATACACTAACGATTTTTCATATAATATGCATGCAAATGAAAAGTCGTTAGGGGTTTCCATTTCGATAGTAACGACCCTTTATCTGAAACCGCTAAATTTCAGTTACTAGGCTCAATTTCACAATCAAAACACAATAAAAAATCGAATAAAAGGTGGGTTTAAGTTCACATACCTTCTAATTGGACCCATATCTTCTTTGGGTTTCGTTTTTTTGGGTTTGGGAGTTCTTCCCTCGACGACCTTGCCTTTGACGGTGTCAACGAGATTAGGGATTTGACGTTCTTTGCGAGCGGTCTGCTTTGTACGAGCCATGTTTGTAGAAGAAGTTAATCTTCGATTCACTTCTAACATCGACGATTAACCGATGAATCGGTTGAAGAAAAAAAAATCGAGGTGGAGTCGTTAATGGTGGTGGTGGAGAAGAGAAAAGGGAGGAGAGGAAGATGAAAAGAAAAAAAGAGAAACTGATTTTCTCTTTTGGTTTAGATTTAGGGTACATGAGATTGGGGGCCTAATTAAGGCTTTTAATTAGAGTTAATTGATTTTTAAGATTTGTGTTTAGTAAAGGGTAAAACAGTCTTTTCAATATCGGATTAATACGCCCCTCAAAAAATTAGGGTGTAAATAATAAGTTATGGCCCCTAATTAAAATGTTTGGCCCCAATCAAACGAGCTATCGAATTCATCCCCACCTCAAACAAGAAGGAAACAAAACAGCGAACTAGGGATTCAAATTTTTAAATTTTTAAATTTTCTTTTCTCCAATTGGGGATTTTTGGGTCCTCCATGGAAAAGGTGGGATCAGATGAAAAAGATAACTCCAACAAAGTTGGTCGAAACCTCTCAAGTAAGTATCAGAATTAATTAATTTTGTGGTTTTTCTGGGAAGTTTTATTTTGATCAGTGAGAAGTATCGATTGAAAACGGGTTTAGGGGAAACAAATTAGGAAGTATCCTAATTTGTTTGATTAGGATTCGTTCTGTTCTTTTGATTTCATCAGGCATTCGATTTGGGAACTCAGTGATAATCTAAAGTTTCTGTTGTGAGAGTAAGTTTCTGAATGTTATATGTTTGTGTAAATGCTTGACAAAAGCCATTTTAGTTTCTGCACTAATTTTGCATTCAAAATCTTCTTTTAAAGAATTTTAACTCACTTTTGGTTTTATTTGTAGATGGATTCACTGCTCCATGCTGCAATCGTTTTTGGTAAGATTCCAGCTTGCTTTTTGGCAAGTACACAAGCATCTGAATCTACTAATAGTATTTAATTACATTACATTCCCTTAATTGGACGATCAGTGTAAATATTGAGCCTATGTCTATCTATATGTAATCAAGACGAAAGTAAATAAAATTTAATCTGTGGCATACTATTACTCCGAGACCATACCTTCAGTTTTTTTAAAAGGCCAAAAATTGAGGAAGAAAAAAAATATCTTATTAAGGAAAAATGAGATTCCTGAAACCATCAAGTATTGAAGCTGTTCAGTGTTACTTCCTATATTTCTGAGATAAATATTTATGTGGTGTTTAAGTATTGTGCTTAAAATGAATTTTTAATCAAATTCATGAACTATGTTGTCAAAGGCGCCTAGGCGCCACAGTGGACTTATTTTTAAGTTGGCGCCACACTGTAGAAAATAAGATGCCACTTTTAAAGGGGGCGCCCCGGCGACGCCTTTATGGGCGCCTAGGCAAAGGCGTCAATGGTCAGGGCGCCCAAAATGGTATCTTTTTTTAGTAAACTATGTTTAATAGTGCCAGCCCAAAATATCACTTTATTAGTTTATTTATGATTTCAGAACTACTGCTTATTAGATTAGGATTGTTAGCCTATTAGGTACTACTATTCTACTAGTATTAGAGTGTCAACTATGTTTACTGATTAAAAATAAGACTAATAAGAATTATGAGAAGTTGTTTATTAGTAATTTTGATGTGGTATTCCTATAATATACATATATACTCATGTGACTAGTATTGTTATACGCCGCGGCTCAGGATTTTACCCCTGACGCCGCGCCGCGCCTTACGCCCATGACAACATAGTTCATGAATCAGCATTCATACGTTACCCATCTTAAAGTCTAGCATTTTTTTTTTAGTTCAACTTCATTACTCTATGTCTGCATTTCTTGATTGTTTAGTGATATGTAAAATTACGTCTTTTAACAGTATGTTTAAATGGTGGGTCGGGTTCACCATAGTCCTACAATCATTGAACAAGCTCAACGCTGAATAGATAATTAAGCATGAAGGTCAAGTTTGTCGGCATCCAAGAATCTCTAGCAAGCTCGGCTTCATACTCATGTATAACTATTTTTTGCGACACATTCTTTCGCATTTACATTCTTCCAGGTAGTGTTAGCATTGCACATGATTATGTCTTTCTAGTGGTGGATGAGCCGGGCCACTTAAATGGGCATTAATTGATGCCCGCTGCTAGAGTTATTGTTGGCGGCATATCTCGAATGGTACCATCCCCGTTGATGTTATCAAGATTAGATTTCAGGTTCAGTTGGAGCCAACTTCATCATGAGCATTACTTCGTAAAGACATGTATAGGTCATCGAAATATACCGGGATGATGCAGGCAACTAAATACATTCTTAGACAAGAAGGTTTACCGGGTTTTTAGCGTGGTAATGTCCCAACGCTATCATGGTCATGCCATATACTTTTATATGATTTGTGGTGTTGCACAAGTTTAAAACTTTTGTTTGAGGCTCATCTAAGGCAGAGGATCACATTCATTTGAGTTATTACTTATCTTTTTTAAGCGGAGTATTAGCCGGATCTGCAGCAAATGTCAGATCATATCCATCTAATCTGTTACGAACTATTTTAGCCTCACAGGGGAGCTAAATGTCTATACAACCATGACATCTGCTTTTGTTGATATCTTAAGAAGTCGTGGATTTCGAGGGTTATATGCATGATTACCACCGAATTCGGTTGAGATCATTCCTTATGATGGATTGCAGTTTGGCACTTATGACACCTTCAAGCTCCGAAATTGCGGTTGAACAGGCTTAGATCATCTGACCAAGGTTCAGACTTAAAAGTGAAAGTCTCTCTAACTTTTAGCTTTTTGTATGTGGGGTAGCTTCCGGTACATGAGACAAAGTTGTTTGTCACCGCCTTGATGTTGTCAAGAAGAGGTTCCATATTATAGGGCTTCCTAGGGACTCATTGTATGGAGCTGGGGTTGAGCACCATGCTTATAATGGCATCTCTGATGCTTTAAGATGCATCTTGGTAACCGAGGGGTGAGCTGGCCTGGCTTTTACAAGGGTGTCCCTTCTGTAATCAAAGCTTCTCTAGCGCATGCAGTCACATTTGTAACTTATGAATACACATCAGTTTTTGTTAGAGTCCCACTTAACTAGGAACATAGTTTGATTCTTTTTATACTACATCATTTTCTTTGTAGCTTTTAATTACAACAAGAAAAGGAAAAGAAAAAGGAATTGACCATATCCATAGTTTCTGATTTTGATAATCTGTAATAATCCCCATTTACATTGTATTTAACAATATATTGACCTATTAAAAATTATTTTGCAGGCACTCGCATCGCGCGTTCGGCTTTACTAGTTCTGATTAAATATTCAATATAGATTAAATATACAAAAGGTCATCAGTGAATAGACACACATTGGTTTGAACCAATAAGGGGGTTCAGTTACAAATGAACTGAAAAGTGACTTTTCAGTTTGGCTGTTCATGGATGTTAAGCATCTGTTCATGAAAAGAGTTAGCAAGAGATTATGCGACTTCAAGCCATCGATGTTTCGATTCGTCGATTTTGTTGGTCGCCAATCACACAAGACTTGTTGTATCCGGAAAACGATTATGCGACTTCAAGCCATCGATGTTTCGATTCCATACCCTAAATTTCTACTTATTAACATATCTTTGATGAAACGCATATATTTTAGGTTTGGCTTCTCTTACTTTGAGTACTTACGGTAGGGACATAAAACATTATGGTACTGATGCTTAAAACCATCATTGGAGGGTAATATTTGGTGGAATTTGAACCTAGTCATAGTCAGTAGGGACATAAAACATTATGTCCCTACTGATACTTAAAACATTATGTAAGTACTGATACTGATACTTACATTATGTAAGTACTGATACTTACATAAAACATTATGTAAGTACTGATACTTACATAGTCAGTGGAATATGTACATGATACTCTTTGGAGAAATTTTATGCATGCACTCTGGGAAATTGCACTTGCTTTTCAAGATCTCCAAACCAGCAAATGGAAGTGTTCACGTCTAGTACTACTCCTAGAGAAACATGTGCTCAAACATAGCGTAATACATGGGATATATTATACTCTCTCTGTTACTTTTTAATAGGCCATTTTTTATAAATAAATATTTCAAAAAATAAGCTTGTTTCCTAATTGAGAAAGTCAAATATTACTTTAATTTTCTGGGACCACTTTTCTTTTAACATCTTTTGATGACAAGTGTTATGTGGGCCATTTCAATTAGTTCTTTGGCTGACAAGTGTCATGGGGACCATCTCACTTCACTTCTTTTATTGACAAGTGTCTAGAGGACCACTTTCAATAATTAGTTTTCTTAATTTCCTTAAATTTCTCAAAAAACAAAACTGTCATATTAAAAAGTAACGGAGGGAATATATAATATAGAGTAAAAAAACAGATACAGAATTTATCTTAATACCATATAGTAAAAATAAAAGTTAATAAAAGAATGGATAATAACGCAGGGATTAAATTTTCTCAGGCCTCGGAGCAAATCTGAGCAGAAACTGTTCCAAGGATCTTGGGTTTTCAATTTTCTCTTTTGGAGGGATGCCAGACTCGAGAACTTTTGCATCCTTCACGAATTTGCCCAAACCGGGTGAAACCAGACTTCGTACCAAAGTTGCGGCACGAAAGTATTCGGGCATGCCGGGGATATCCAAAGTCACAAGTCTTCTGCTTTTTGGGTCATATGAGACTAAAGAATCCTTGCTTGTTAAATATTCACCCTTCAATAGAATCTCGCCATTCTTACTGAGATACCTTAGGGGCGATAATTTTTCAAATCCCGTTTCATATTCCGAAATGGTGAAAATTTTGGTCCAAGAATCGACAACTCCATAAGTTTTCATGACCCAGAGATCAATGTTGCCCTTATATGCAGGATTAACTAATAGGTAAAGTTCCTCTCCAAGAACACCCACTTCCATATAATCATATGAACTCGGTACTTCTTGGTCTAGACAACGACTAGGTATTTGGAGTTCTTTGGTTCGCTCTTCAACTATATCGAACGAAACTATAACTTGATAGTTTCTCACCCCGTGAATGATACCATTTAAAGGCTTCACACAAAGATTAATATCATATATATCATAAGGTATGTCTCCAATTCTACTCCATGAGTTTGAACGTAATGTAGTAACCCAAGCTTCAGACCAACCACGGTGTGCCACTATCATGAACAACTTGTAATCATCAATTTTCCAATCGTAACAAATTCCATATCTGGAAAAGGTGTTTCTGTCATAGGATTCGATATGGTTTATGAACGTGTATTGTCGAGTTGATGGATTCCACAAGCAGATTCTATTCTCAAAGTCTAGTAAGCCGATTACACCATCACAAGAAACAATCTCCTGTGGAGATTGATCGTACCATATTGTAGATGGATCAAATTCAGGAGGGGTATCAGTTTGAGCAGCCATGTGGTAAGATGAGGATTTTACATTAAAATCTACAGTATAATAATAGCCATCTTTTTCGACATAAGAAGGGGTCGTACATGATTCAAGTAGGAGACTAAACTTGTTGGTTTCCATAGCATGTTGATGATGCATCTTATTCGTAACAAACTTTGGGCTTTTGAGGAATTCATACCAGTCTTTGCATACACACCTTAGCCGAGCGATCGATTCCACTGGTAACCTCCTAACTATATTCATGGTTATACATTCAGGAAGGCTCCCCAACGATGCCATGTTGCTTTTGTTTTTGCAATATATCTTTGGAAGTATCTTCATGGCTATTGCAATTTGCGATATACACAAGATGAAGGTTGGGCGTTATGTGCATGTGTATATATATAGCGCGGTACCTTGACGATCAAGAAATACCGTTTCCTTATAAAACACATTGGAATTCCTATTACGTACGTAGCTTACCAATCAAGGAAACGGTTTCCTTAACTCCTCGTATCAATTTATGGAAACAAGTACATGGTCCACAAACTTGTGTGCACTTCATCTTACGACGTGTCAGGATTGTCTATCTACTTTCCATACTTTAACCAACTCATAAGCTTGGCCCAATTTCTGTATCTCTTTTGTACCCCATATGCCCGCTAATTATTACAGGTTACAATTAGGTTTCCGACTTGGCCACTGACTTCACGAAACGGGATTTCAAAAAGAAGGCTATTATTGGGGTGTCACGTTCCATTAGAGGGACGTCAACTAATATGACAAAAATGGGTCATTAAGAAGTAATATCGAAAACCCATTATCTCAAATAATTTTGAAATGACCGAACAATCATTAATTTTAATTTAATTTAATAAAATAATAATTAATTTTTACGATTCGATTCCAACCCAAACCTGGACGTAAAACTTGTTTCTACGGTTGGAATCAATCCAAACCTGGACGTAAATTCAATGTTTACGGTTGGAATTAAAAGGAACATGGACGTAAACCCATTTACTTTAATGGAACCTGGACGTAAACCGATTTTACTAAAAGGAACCTGGACGTAAATTCGTTTTTGTAAAGTAAAAACTTGGACGTAAACACATTTTACAAAAACCTAGACGTAAATTACAAAAACCTAGACGTAAATTACGTAAATTTACGGTTGGAATTAATCCAAACCTGGCCGTAAGTTCTTCATTCCGTTCCGAACCTAGACGTAACACTAGCAGAAACGTACTGGAACCCTAATTTTACTTAAATTTCATTCAATCTAACCTATTTTAAACACAAAAACGAGTAAACAAAGATGGGTTTGTTTGATTATTACCTAACATACACCATGGGTTGTTGTTGAGGAGTTTGAAATTCTGATTCTTCAGTTGCTTGAATCGGTTATTGTTGAATTAGAATAGAAAAAATTAGGTTTTTAAGTTTTTATTTTAGTTAAAGGGTAATCTAGACATTTTGTATTTGTGTTAGGATATCCCATAACCACTTTTTTTGACACTAAGAATCCAAGTGAAGCCCCTCTATTGGAGTGTGACGCCCCAATAATAACCTTCTTTAAAAATTAGGTTTTTTAAAATGAGGTAGCCAACGCACTTGGTATTGTGGATGGGGTTCACTAAAGACAACCCTAAATTTAAAGAGAGTTGATAGGTTGACTGAAGGTTTCACCTGGAATGCACCGTGATGGTGATGCACGGTCCAGATGAGTGTGCTTAACATCGGGATATGGGTAGGGCATAAATGGGCCCAACCATCCCACTCACACAGTGCTTTACACGCTGAAATCCTTCGGTGAGTTAAGCACTTCTGAAATTTAAAAGGGAAAAAACGGTTAAGTCCAATAAAGTCAAAAGATGCGGATTAGTTCATCCCGAGTTAACTATGTACAATTTAGTCCAAAAGTTATTTTTTAAAACTATGTACAATTTAGTCCAAATATTTTCGATTTAATCCAAAGTGACTCAGGATGATGTCGGTAATTTTAAATTATATATATATATAAAATAATTTATCTTTCAAACCGTTTGTCCAAAATTCGCAAAATTTATATATTCGGAAAGCTCTTTCAGAGATTGTCAAAAAGAGTATCTGGGCCATATGACTATATAATTTTTATTTTTTAAAAATCTTAATTTACACATGTACACATTTACTAAAATTCAGCAAATCCAACGACTAGGCAAGGTGCACTAGTTTGTACACCACATAAAACTTAAATCGTCCACCCAAGCACCAATAACAAGTATGCTATTAAAATGTAACACATAGCAAGCATGCTTACCCCTAACAATCAGGAGTTCCCAACAAGCAACCTAGCATATATGAAAAAAGATCAGTCAGTTTAACAACATACGATGCAAAGAATTTTTTTTTGGAAACACGAGCACGAGTCTATACAAACCTGAAGACGTACAATAGTGCTTGATTGAAAATTCTGAGTCTTCGAAGAAGAGTACTTGATTCATAACCAGTTTAGTATTACCCAAAACGGTATAGACAGACATCATTTGAAGTATCATTACAAAGACGTGTGTAGATGGTGGATTTTCGGCGAAGGCTAAAATCGTAAAACCATAATTGTACATACTCTTGATCCAGCAATCAGATGAGTATTGAGGCTCATGTCTCTCATCGAAGCATGAAAGCTCATGCCGCAAAAACCTCTGACTGAGAATACTGTCTATCAGAGCATATATGGATGTGCAGTCTCTCAACTGAGGCGACGGCATATCTCATGAATACTGAGCAATTTCAATAATTGCTGCTATATAGAATCAAACGATTTGACGGCTCCTAGACATCTTGTCTTCTAGTGTAAAGAAATAACATCTTCAGGATGTAACACTGTTTTCCCTGACTATATAAAAGAAATTTGACGCTTCAACAATCTCATATCGCTCAATTCCTGAATAATTAATGCCCCTAGACGATCGTACTAGTATAGATCCATCAATTAATTATTCCTAAATCATTAGACTCATTAACTGAATCCCTGGAAAATATTCTACAGTATTCATAATATTTCATTACTTCGATTCATGGTTCTTCCCATCAGAATTCCATGGGTTAGTAATAAATATTCAACGTACGGGCATCTGAGCCGCAATCGAATAAGCCCCGACCAAAATGGTGCAAGTATACTTAGCAATAATGCACTAACGATCACCTGAATGCACGAACGAGCATTCCAAAATAAGAAAGAACGATATACCTATGCAAAATAGGAAGAAAAATAATAATAATAAAATATTAGCTAAGGCGCTAGGAAACTGGGCGCACCGGCCGGCTAGTCATGTCGTGGCCAGTCCCACGCCTAATTCATTCATTTGAACAAATATCCTTCATTTTAAGGAAACTCCTCAGTTTCATGGTGTTTCCTCCGTATCAAGGAAATAATAAATAATTGGGAAAGGTGTCATGGGACCGGGTCTACTAGTCGACCGGCTATGCCCTAGTTTTGTATGGTCCCACACCTCATGATTCCTTATTATTTTATTATTATTTTCCTTCATCCCATGAAATTCCTTGATTTCATGATATTTCCTTCCCATCAAGGAAAAGATATAAAATTAGAGAAAGTTAACGGGACCGGGCCCTAGCTGGCCGATCATGCCCTAGTTGTGGCCGATCCCACATGCCCCTTATTTTATTATTATTAATTATTATGGTTTCCTTCATCTCATCGAAACTCCTTCACTTTAAGGAAAACTCCTCTATTTTAACAAACTCCTTGATTTCATGGTATTTCCCTAAAATCATGAAAATAATATAAAATTATTTAAAGTGACATGCGACTGGGATTATTGGCCGGCCGGCCATGCCTTGGCCATATCCGGTCCCACACTTCATGATTCCCTATTTTATTATTATTATTTCCTTCATCTTATGAAGTTTCCTAAGTTTGAGCAAAAACCTTGATTTATTCATATTTTCTCAAATGATTGCTCAAATGCACGCCATAAAATATTAAATTCTCAGGACCGAGGCACGAACACTTTGGTGACATGAGCATATTACCTTGACCGACCAAGGTTGGATCTCTGGCTCGAAAGAAGTCGGTCCCACACATTTTCATCTTTTGACCTAATTTGTTCACATTAGGTTCAAACTCTTCCAAACAATTTGGGAATTTCATAAAACGACCGTCATTCGGTCCCGTGACCAACCAGGGATGGTTTCATGACACCTTGGTCGGTCCCTCATATCTTAATAATTATGTTTTATCACCCAAGGCTCATGCGAGCATTATTTTAATAAATGATTAAACCAGCATTCGATCATCCTTTCACCAACTGATCTTCAAAAGACTTTGGTATTTGCTCACTAGAGCATATGGGCGCTACATGGTCGATTCGTCATCCCATGTAGCCGGTCCCTCCTTCACTCCGTGGTTGATTTTCAATAAATCATCAATTGATCAGCAATTGATCGAAATTAGGGTTTTCGAATCCAAGTTTCATAATTCCAGATTCAAACGCTAATAATTTTACGTTGATCCTGTGATCAACATTTTAACTAATTATACTCGGTTCAGTTGCCAGTATTCTAAAATTAATATTTTATTTGGTTCTGTTACCAATAATTCATCAAACGAGCAACATTTTCTCAGATGAGCAATATTTGCTCAGACTAAGGAATATTGGTTCAACTATCAATATTCAACAATTCATCGGATGAGTAATATTTTCTCACCTTAACTATCAAAATTTACTCGAGAATTATACCTCTGTCTCAACAGACACGTTCGATTCATGAGCCTTGGAACATTTACAAATCACGTTCGACTCATCAATACAAGGACTCATCGCCCCATAAAGTCAGCAACTGACTAACTAAATACACGTCTGCCTTGCAGACTCCACAATCATGAGACATCAATCGTGTCACATGGGGGGATATTAACTAGGGTTTTGGTCTGGCGGTCTATGGTACGTGTGTTCATACACATGATGAGAATGTAAGCAAGTCGTGCAATCAGTTGGAGGAGTTAGCAAAGTAGTGGATGAAAAATAAACCAAGTCTCTGCACGATGAGCAACTGGTTTTAACACGATTTCCACTTCCCACTCTTTGAATCCAGCAACTGTCACACTTCATGGGATCAAGGTGTTTACAATTCTAGCAATATAACTAAATCTCTGAATCATGATTGAAAGACAAGACAATATTTCGCCAAACAGACAATAAGAGATTAACAACTCGATGTATGAGCAATTACTCTCAACAGAGAAAATTCAATCAATCGGAACTTATCTTATTTCTTCACACAAAATACACAACACACCTACAATACGAGTCTTGGGTTAGAAACTCTAAATTGTTGATCAATTTCTATTAATTGTTGATTTATTGAAAATCAACCACGGAATGAAGGAAGGACTGGCTACATGGGATGATGGATCAACCATGTAGCGTTTAGGTGCTCGAGTGAGCAAATACCAAAGTCTCTTGAAGACCAGTTGGTGAAAGGATGATTAAATGCTGGTTTAATCATTTATTAAAATAATGCTCGTCCGAGCCTTAGGTGATAAAACCTAATCATGAAGAGATGAGGGACAGACCAAGGGGTCATGAAACTGGCCCTGGTTGGTCACGGGACTGAATGATGATCGTTTTATGAAAATCTCAAATTGTTTGGAAGAGTTTGAACCTAACGTGAATAAATTAGGTCAAATGATAAAAGTATGTGGAACCGGCCTCTTGCAAGCCAAATAGCCAACCTTGGTCGATCAAGGTAATATGTTCATGTTAGCAAACTGAGTAGTTTCCTTGAAACGAGGGAGTTTTGTTCAAATGAAGGAATTTTCATGAGATCAAGGAAAAACAATAAAATATGACAAAATAAAGAACTAGGCATGGGACTGGCCAAGGAATGACCAGACGTCCGGTGGGCCCAGTCCCCTAGCGCCTTAACTAATATTTTTTTATTATTATTTTTCTTACTATTTTGCATAGATTCATCGTTCCTTCGTATTTTGGAATGCTCGTTCGTGCATTCAGGTGCTCATTAGTGCATTATTGCTGAGTACACTTGCACCATTTTGGTCGGGGCTTACTCGATGGCGGCTCAAATGCCCGTACATTGAATATTTATTACTAACCCGTGGAATTCTGCTGGGAAGAACCACGAATTGAAGTAACGAAATATTATGAAGAACGTAGAATGTTTCTGAATATTCAGTTAATGAATTTAAGGATTATAGATAATTAATTGATGGCTCTATACTAGCAGGCATGTTGTCTAGGAGCATTAATTATCTTATAATTGAGTAATATGATCTTGTTGAAGCGTCATATTTCCTTTATATAGTCAGGGAAAACATTGTTACATCCTGAAGACGTTATTGCTCTATACTAGCAAGCAAGTTGTCTAGGAACCGTCTAATCTTTTGATTCTACATAGAAGTAATTACTGAAATTGATTATTTTTCATGAGATATGTCGTTGCCTCATCTAAGAGACTACACGTCTACATGTATTCTGAGAGACAGTATTCTCAGTAAGAGATTCTTGCGGCATGAGCTTTCATGCTTCAATGAGAGACATGAGCCTCAATACTCATCTGATTGTTGGATCAGGATCATATACAATTATGGTTTTACGATTTTTGCCCTTGTCGAAAATACAACATCTACATTAATTCCCATGCTTAGTGAGGGACAATCATGTTCCTCAGTCAACACTGGATGGTGATTTTCTAGTTACAAACGAAATAAGTAATTGAACATAGTCGTAAGATAAGATGTCACCGGATTTCGATTGCACGAGCAAACCATGGCTTGAGCGAAGATCCCAGTGGCATGATATGGCATCATCTAACGAGCATAAATTGGTGTAGCACCGCTTATTTTGTGATGGAACCTTGGTCGGTTTAGGATTCGCGGGTCTGGGCCCAAAAGGGAAATCCTTGTGAAATTAGGTTTTGGAAATAAAATTTGATATAAAAGGAATTAATCCCCTTTTTTTTTTATTTCACCTACAACGACCGACCACCTTCATCTCCTCATCACCTTCATGCTATCCGTGGAAAGCAAAATTTTCACCGAAGCAGCCACCGTCCGGCCAACTTCCGGCCGCGCCGATAGGTACGTGAATTGGATTATTTTTTTTTCAAAAGTTTGTTGATTGTTCATGAGTTGTTCTTCATAAAAATAATACGTGCATATACATACTTTTGGATGTGAGTTTTATAAAAAACCCTTGTTTTAGGAACGTACGTTCGTTCGATCGTTAGTTTGAGAAACTAGTTATAATCCTTGACTTAAGAGAGATTTTTTTTTTATATATATAGACATGTGTCTAGTGATAAAATTTTGTCTATGAGCTTTCATGGAAACCAAAACTTTTTCTTATAAGGTGTGAGTTTTCACAAAATCGAAATAAACTCTTGTTTCAAAGACGAACGATTGTACGAAGGATTTTTTTTTTTGATAAAACCGTGGAATATCCACGAAATTTAAAAAATTCTCAAAATTTTACATGAGTAATTCACTTTTTTTTTTGTATATATAAGTAGATATTTTTTGAAAATCAAAGCCTGACTTTGAGTAATATTTAAAAGTGAACAATTATTTATGATGAAATATTGTTCAGTTTTCATAATTCTATGGTAAATGCTCACAGAGTGGAAGTGTTCATGAATTTATGAAAATCTAAGTTTCGCTCGTCTTTACAGGTTCGAAGAAACAAGCGAGTCTTGAAGTTTTAACTCTTGCATTACAATCACTACTGTGTGTTAGTGGAATCGTAAAAAGGTAAGAGTTAAGAATTACCATTTTTGTAAATGCTAACTGAGCACTTTGCCATTTGCATAATTCCTTCATCTTTTCGAAGTTTGCATCTTGTACGGACGATATACTGAAGTAGACTATTGTGTGCATGTTACAGCTACTTCGCAAGGATGTCTGACTTTCAAAAAATGATGTCTCCAGAGATGATACATGCATGGATGAGACTTCTATTGGTGAATAAGAAGATGAAACACCTGGAATCAAGAATATTCCAAATATAGAGGATGTGTTATTTGTTTCTCAAGGGCCTGAAAAGCGCCTCAGAAATCCAGCATTTCATCTTCTGATAAATCCTAGAGAGGTTACTCATAAAAAATTAATGACTCCTTAGGCAGCCATTCGGCTCTGTCTTGAACGAGGATATTTTTATGTGTCAATCATAGAGTTCAAGCTTTCTCGACGGCCTTTAGAAAAAAAATTTGGATGGGCGAGGTATATGTTGGGTTTTCCTCACGTTCGATCCATGTTGTATGATGCACAAGTAATAAGCTCTATCCAAGCATCTGGAGACTTTTTTTTTCATGATACGCGAGGTATGGTAGCTCTACTTTCTCGATGGTGTATTCCAACTCATACTTTCATACGCAGATGGGGAGAGTTTATGTAACACCCCATGTTTTTAGCATGGCGCATGCTAAAAGATGCGCCATTTGCTTATGATGAAGCTTCATCTAAAGCTTCCTTTGCATGGTGATATGCATTCGGCCCTGGGCCATATCTGGTGCCAAGTAAGGCACATCGCATATGAATATTAGCTAAGGACAATATGGCATTGGTTGGAAGATGAATTGGCTAAGAGCCAATCTTGCATATAATGATGCATTAGGTAAGTTGGGTAGATGACCTTGAAAATGCACAGACAACATGGTTGGACATCGAGTTGGATATGCACATCCAACATGGCTGGACATTGGGTTGGAAGTGGACAGCCAACATGGCTGGAGATCGAGTTGGATATGTACAACCAACATGGATGGACATTGGGTTGGCAGTGGACAACCAACATGACTGGATATCGTGTTGGTAATGTACAACCATAATGGCTAGACATTGGTGTGGCCTATGGGCCAAAGTAAGAAATACATCCATCACGGCCCTTCATTGGGTTTGGCTCGGGAAATGTACAGCCATCTTGGACGGTTATTCAGGAAAATAGATGGCAATGACCATGAATAGTAAATGGGTAGTTGATGAAAGATTTTTGGTCCTCTAATCAGAGTTGTAAAATGTCAAATTAACATATATAGGGAGGGGTAGTTGGTTGAAGGTGCATGTGCGGATCATGTACCAAGTAAGCTTCATAGCTTGGCCGGAACGGTATGAATGATGCTCAGGCCTCATTATTATTCGTGCGGCCTTACAAATGGATCATATGATGCTAAGGCATCACCATGCCATTCCACGAACTCGGTGATGCATCACTTGGATGTATTTGACGGAACGGCCTATATGTACAAGGCTATTACCATTGTTGCTTGGCCACGGACTAGAAAACGAGTTGGATTAAGTTGCTTGTCCCTTGGAGGATTACCTACGGTCTTTGATTGATCCCTTTAGAGTAAGGAAGGGTACGCAGGAATCCGCAATGAGTTGTTTCATTGCCGGTCCAGAATGTTGGCCCCTCATATCATCTAAGCTCGGTAGCTCGATGAAAGAGATGATTGTGGCCAGACTTGATGAGGCTTAGTTACATTCCAGTAAGTGGATTCTCATACTTCCTATCAAGTTATAAAGATTTGGTAAGCGAGGTAATGTATGAAATGGAAAGGGCTTGGTGCGGCCTACGCCAAAGTCCAAGGCTCATGCCTGGACAAGACACGGCAGTATGACGGTTGCTCAGCTAGCTAGGAAATTCAGTGATGAATTCCCTACGTAAAGGAAAATCCAGGGATGTATGAAAAATGCATTGGCATTGGCCTTATGGCCTTAAACCCTTCTGCGGACGAGGGTGAACTTGGAACGGTGTGGAAGCTATGATAGCTGCATCATGCTCCACGAGCATGCTTGCAAGGACAGATGGACATGCATTTGCCTAGACCTAAGGCCCGTATCGTAGCTTCATCATGGCACATCGGGGGAGTTACGGCCTGCGGGGAAACGCGCCAAAGGCGTAATTTTTCGGTCCGTCACAGTTGGCATCAGAGCAAGTTCCGAGATAACTCTTGGACTGTGCAGAGTGGACTCGTCAAGCGAGCATCTTCCTTAGCGGAAAACTGTAAGTTGGAGAGTAGGCCAACTTATGTGCGGAAAGAGTTGGTAACTGCTACGTTAGTTACATTGCTAATCGAGTTGAGATTGTATAAGTGCTGTGAGTTTTCCAGGCCTCTGTGGCACCCCGCTTACGAGCATCCGGAAGACCGTCTGGGACGGTGGGTAGAAAACGGGACTGATCATCCCCACACGTTGGCACTGGCTAAGGGTGTGCATTGTCAGGCCCGGCTAGCATCCCACTTACGAGTGGCAACCCGGTAAATCCGCCAGGGACGGTGGCTTGCATCCCACTGCACTGGCATTAGAGATTGGTCCTCACAATGTTGCGTTAGGTTTTTCTTTGTCATTTCTATGACATCTTCCAACCTTGTAAACCTTAGGGACTTCTGAGTGCGTAGTATGGGATGCGCATTCAGGATACCTTGTCGAGATATCCTCTTGGCACTGGCCAATTGCGATTCTTGGTTTTGTTGTGGGCACTTTTTGGATTCCTGGGCAGGTGGTATGGGACATGTGCTCTGAAGGTCTAAACTGTTGTTCATGACAACTTGAAGAAACCCGTGATTTCTGAGCATCTGGTATGGGACTTTTCCTCAGGAAATCCAACTCGAAGAGATTCTCCACAATAGTTTTGGTTTTGAATTTCGGGGACGAAATTCTTTGAAGGGTGTGATAATGTAACACCCCGTGTTTTTAGCATGGAGCATGCTAAAAGATGCGTCATTTTCTTGTGATGAAGCTTCATCTAAAGCTTCCTTTGCATGGTGAGATTCATTCGGCCCTGGGCCATATCTGGTGCCAAGTAAGGCACATCGCATATGCATATGCATATTGGCTAAGGCCAATATGGCATTGGTTGGAAGCTACATTGTCCAAGAGCCAATCTTGCATCAAATGATGCATTAGGTTAGTTATGTATATGACCTTGAAAATGTACAGCCAACATGGCTGGACATCGAGTTGGATATGTACATCCAACATGGCTGGACATTGGGTTGGCAGTGGACAGCCAACATGTCTGGAGATCGAGTTGTATATGTACAACCAACATGGCTGGACATCGGGTTGGCAGTGGACAACCAACATGGCTGGAGATCGGGTTGGTAATGAACAACCATCACAGCTAGACATTGGTGTGGCCTATGGGCCAAAGTCGAAAATACAGCTATCATGGCCCTTCATCGAGTTTGGCTCGGGAAATGTATAACCATCTTGGCCGGTTATTCAGTAAAACGGGGAGTTGATGAAAGATTTTTTGTCCCCTAATCAGAGTTGTAAAAATGTCAAATTAACATATATAGGGTTGGGTAGTTGGTTGAAGGTGCATATGCGGAATATGTACCAAGTAAGCTTCATATCTTGGCCGGAACGGTATGAATGATGCTCAGGCCTCATGCTTATTCTTGCAGCCTTATGAATGGAGCATATGATGCTGAGGAATCACTATGCAATTCCACGAACTCGATGATGCATCACTTGGATGTATTTGACGGAATAGCCTATACGCACAAGGCCATTACCACTGTTGCTTGTCCATGGCCTAGAAAACGAGTTGGATTAAGTTGCTTGTCCCTTGGAGAATGAACTTCGGTCTGTGATTGATCCCTTTAGAGTAGGGAAGGGTACGTAGGAAGCCGCAATTAGTTGCAGCATTGCCGGTACAGCACGTTGGCCCCTCATATCATCTAAGCTCGATAGCTCGACGCAAGAGATGATGAGGCTTAGTTGCATGCCAGTAAGTGGGTGCACATACTTCCTATCAAGTTATAAAGAATTGGTAAGCGAGGTAACATAGGAAATGGCAAGGGCTTGGTACGGCCTACGCCAAAGTCCAAGGCTCATGTATGGAAAAGACATGGCAATATGACGGTTGCTCAGCTAGCTAGGAAATTCAGTGATGAATTCCCTACGTAAAGGCAATGCCATAGATGCATGAAAAATTCATTGGCATTGGCCTTATGGCCTTAAACCCTTCTGCGGATGAGGGTGACTTTGGAACGGTGTCGAAGCTAAGATAGCTGCATCATGCTCCACGAGCATGCTTGGAAGGATAGATGGACATGAATTTGCCTATCCCTAAGGCCCGGATCGTATCTTCACCAAGGCGCATCGGGGGAGTTACGGCATGCGGGGAAACGCGCCAAAGGCGTAATTTTCCGGTCCGTCACAGTTTACCGTCACCTTAGAGGATGTGATTACTGTGTTGCATCTTCCAATCACGTTTAACTTTCCTGAAAGTCTTTCAGCAGAGGAGATAATAATCTCTAACATCTTGACAGCTACAATGGAAGAGATTAATAAGGTATCCGGCATCAAAGGTTTTTATGCTCACTGGTTAATACATTGGTGGCCGAGATATACTCCTCTTGAATGGCCTATCGATGGTACGTTATCTATTGCTGCTTTCTTGTGTTTATGTCTGTCCAGAGATGTATTTGAAGATACTGGAAATTTGTTGAAGCCGTTCGTGATTCCCTTTGCCATTAAGATGGCTTAGGGTGAGCAACTCCCAATAGGTAGTCTATTCTTGGGTTCTTTGTACTCTAACTTAGACTCCTTGATTATAGACTTCAGCATCTCGAATGGCTTTATGAAGATTGAATGCTGTGCCAATACGATGTTTCTTCACGCTTTGATTGGGAACTTTTCAATAATTATGCACCCATTCCACGTACTATCTTGAAAGGATTGAATGCTGATGCTCGTCATGTTTCTCTGAAAAGGACAATGCTAGGATCATGCGCTGGTCTACCAAGCATCCCCGACTCAAGAATCGCTTCGTTGATGTGTTAGACTGTGAATCTGAATTCAACTTCTGTCCATGGGTGTCAATTCCTCCTTATATTTCTCAGTTGACAACTTTTAATGATGTAGAGAGTATGGCTTTGAAATATGGTGCTGATTTGAGCGACGGCGAGAGGTCTTTTATGCTGAGTTGCACTCCTGGTTACTTGATATCAGCAATACATGGAGAATTCTCGGTGGAAGAATACAATATTGATATGGAAGATCGACAAATGGGTATGGATCAGTGTGTTCATACTTTTCATAGAAGGAAACCATCGGTTGAAAATCTCATGACCCGTTTAGACCGCACACATGTAGAATGGAGTGAATACTGGTTCCCTAGATCTGAGAGAATTACATATGTAACTCCATGTTATGTAAACTTTTGGGATCAACAACTCGGGCGTTTACTCGATTTCGTGACGGTTGATCAACCTTTGGTGAAGGAACCTCCTTCTGCTGAGATGATTGCTACTCGACCAAGACTGAAGCATTTCCCTGGTGGTGATAAACGGAAAACATCTCCAGGATGTTCACAAGTAAGTATTCTTTGTACAATCTTCATAAAATTATGATTATTGTGTTTTGATTATTGCATCAAAAAACATTTATAGGACGGTCGTAACGTAAGACCTCTAATCGATGTAGACCTCTCAGAAACTGAAGCAACTGTTCATGGCGGAGAAGGCAAGAGCAAGAATTATAAATTGCGGTCCAATACCATAAAGTCCCCAGTCATTTCTTTGGTGAGTTGTCAGTACTTCTTTTGATGTGACTTCTTCTCATCCGCATTATTAGGATTAGAAAACCAATATTTTTTATTCTATTGCAGAACTTTACTCCATCGAGTATTGACGGTTTTCAGTTCCCTGCTGCTGGGAAAATAGTTTATGACTTGAGTGATGAAGAAGAGGCTGTAAGTATTTCTTCGTGTAACCAATTATGATGCTTTGTAGACAAAATGCTAATTGTTGATAATATATCTAGGAGGATGTCTCCATGGAAGTGGAGATTACTGGTGATGTTCGTTCATCTTCGGAAAATTACGATAAAGAAAATTCCCAGAACTCAAAACCGAATGAAAGAAATGGTGTTCTTGATGTTGATACGGGCAATTCAGGTTCTTTGAACGCTTCAGAGACCACCCAAGTAAGTATTTATCTTGCATTTTATCCATAGAAGCATAAACTTCTTGCTGAAATATGTGACCAAAAATTCCAGAATTCAGCCCTTTAGCAAAAATGCTATAGAATCTTCGTCCGATATCGGATGTTTAGGGGTAGAAATCGACGAAATCATGAACTTCCAGAAGATTTTCAGCTGTCATGTAGTCCAATGTTTTGACCACATATTTTTGCTCGTTTATCCAATTTCTATGAAATTTCGATATGTTGTGGATAACATCCATACAAAGAGAATGGTTTATAACTCAACCTTACATTCTTCACCAATTGCTCCCAGTTCGTCGTTTTGTATAGGGCAGTGTAAAATCCTCTCAGACGAGCTTGTTGTAAAACGTGTTTTTATGACTTTCACGTTATTTGCTGATGTCTAGGATGTAAAATAGAGAAATTAAATATCATTAATTCACTTACATGCTAAATTTTATGATTTCCTTCGGTTTCATGCTTGGATGGCTCTAATCTCATGTAATCTCCGTAGTAGGCGCCAAATACCGAAGTTGAGAATAAAGGAGCCAATAATGATGACCTGAGAAACCCTGAGGTTATTGATGAAGAAACGACCATCTATGCACTTAAAAGTCGTGAGTGAGTTGTTGCTGATGTTGTTAAAGAGACCGAGACTTCAATTGTTATTGCTTCAGTGGCGGAAGAAGCTGAACCACGAGTAGAATAGACTGAAGAAACCGTTGCCATGACTGTAGAAGTTGCTCCAGTAATTGAGAATTGTATAGTGGTGCATGAATACCCGAGTGCAGGGATTGCTTTTGACCCTCCATTTGATGCATCACTCCCATACCATGAACTAGTTGGTGGATTCAGTGTTCCTATTGGATATGCCAGCTTGTATAAGAAGATATGGAGGAAATTTGGTCATATCATCGTTACCAGAGATCCCAAGCGTGCTTATTATTTAACAATGCAAGTAAGTGTTATCTTGCGTGTTGTAAGTGATATATGTGCTAGGGCCAGAAATATTGTTACTCCATATGTAATCTTTGATTGGGAGTTCAACTTAGAGAATTCAGAGAGACTTGGCTTCAACATGAAGTGGCTTCGTAAGAAGATAAATGCTATCAAGTAATCATGTGAGAATTAAAAACCCTTTCCTAATTATATTGTGATAGAGAAGGAAGACAAGATTTCTAGGCTGACTGAAGAGCTTAACATAGAGAAGGCGGCCTTACAAGTCTTGAAGGATGCAGTGGAGAAAAAGTCTTTCTTTGGTGATTTTCTTTGGTTTCTTTTCATAACCTCTTGAAATTTTGAAATTCAGAGAGATGTGAGGTTTTATTTTTTGGTTTTAATTGGTTTTGGATAAGTAGATGATTGAGGATTTTCTTTGGATTTGATAGAGAATTTCTTTAAGTAAACTGAATTTTGATAAATTGTTGGATTTAATTTACTGAATGCAAGTATTGCAAACATTTTGGAGGAATTGAAATACAATGAAAGAAAATTCTAAATGACAAATATTTTGGGGCGTTCGTGCCTTGAACATCCAATACCTCGAATATCCAAACCCTTAGACATCAAAGGCCTTGAGCCAATTATCGTGTATTACGGCCACACTCTCCTTGCTGTCCATGTTGATTAATTTGTAGTATCCACCAGCAACATACTTAGAAATCATAAAAGGTCCTTCCCAGTTGGAGTTCTTTGCAGAATGAAAGTTACACTTAGTTTCTTTGAGAACTAAATCTCCATCTTGGAATTTGTTAGACTTGATCGTCCGCGTCCTGAATATCTTCTATTGGTTTGTAATTCTTCGTTCAGTGGAATTCCATGTTGTTTAAGTCTTCCAAACTTGAGGCACATGTGGACATTCGTGCAAAGGAGAATATTTGGGATATTGTTTGTTGAATTCATCCATTATTTCAGTAATGACTGTATTAGTGAGGTGCTCGATTCGGAGAGGTTATGCGTCCACCCACTTAGTGAAATATTTCTGAGGTGAGGTTATCCACTCATAGCATTTTGCAATAGTTAAGTTGTTGGTGGAGTCAAGACCTCAGACCAAATAAGCATGTTTGAAAACTAATGACATATATACATGAGTAAGAATAAGACTTTCCTGAGTAAAAAATATTTTGATAAAAGCATTTGCATTTTCTTCAGGATTTTGTGTTAGCTCTGTCAAGGCTTTGACCTCCTTCAGGTACTCGAACGGTAAAATATCTTCTTTTTCTTCTTCCGAATTAGAGGTTTCTTCAATAGAGAAATGTGCAATTGAAGGTGTTGGTGTTATATTTCCATCATGAATCCACGTACGTCCAAGGATCATATTATATCCTGGATCTTCTCGGATTATGTAAAATTTTGTTTCTGTCCAGGCTGAGTTTATGTTCACTTTGAGAGTAATGTGGCCATAAGCATCTCTGGGCATCCCTTCATGATCAATAATTGATACTGGCGCATGAATGGATTTTTGTCGTTTAATACCAGCGGCTCTGAGAGTTTTCAGAGGGATAACATTGACAGCAGTGCCGACATCTATCAACGCTCGTTTGAACTCGTTTCCTTTTATACGGATTGTGGTGAGAAGTCCTCAGTTGTACATTTATTTGTCTTATGCTGAAGGCTCAGGAAGTGTTTCCTGAATCAATAAATGCTTCCCTGACACGATGTGGTTTATTGCAGCAAACATGTCTTTCCTTTGAGCCCTTGATAAGTACATCAATTCGCAAACATGCTCGATTAAGGATTGAACTTCTTCCTTGACGGGTGGTTTAAAGAAAGTGAAAGTTCTAACCGAGAGAGGGTCTTTGTGCACTCCTTCAGTCCCTAATTTAAGTTCTCCTGATTCGACTTTCTCTTGGATTATGTGCTTCAAGATTCTACAGTCCCTTATGGGATGATTGATGAATCTATGAAAGCGACAGTAGAGAGGATTTTCCATGTCTTCTTCAGTTGGTTCTTTCTTGACATATGGTAACTTTATTGCACCGTCTTAAACCCAGACATCTAATAATTCAATCACCTCTTCGATGGGAAAAGGGAAATCAGGTGCTTCTTGATCAGTTCCTGCGCGTTGGGTAGGATCTTGTGCATCTCGAGTTTGATTATCCTTCCTTTGTGATTTCAAAGGGGTCGGAGAAGTGTTCTTACATTGCGGCTAGTCTTTTCGCTTGCTCCCTTCTGCAACAACATTTTTGGAAGGTTGGAGGTTGTATTGTTTGTTGATTAAACGTCTATTACCTCAAGTTTCTCTTGGTTCCTCAGCCTTTGTGGCCTTAGCTCTCTCCAATAAAGCAGGTGCAGTAGTTGTTGATCTCTTAGCCGCTTCATGAAGTTCTGAGAAAGTCTGGAACCTGAGATTTTCCAATAAAGCTCTGCAGATTGGAATTATCCCATTGATGCACAAGTCCATAAGTTTTTTCTCTGTGACATTTGGATCATGGCAGTCCAAAGCTTGGACTCCGAATCTTTTCACATACTCTTTAGGATGTTCGTTTCTCCTTTAAAACATCCTTCCGAGATCAGAGAAGGTGATTTTCTTTGAAACGAAGAACTACTTTATGTATAAAGCATTAACCATTTCTCCCCAACTTTTGGTACTTTCGGGTGCAATGTTGTTGTACCAAGTATATGCCCTGCCTTTCAGAGACTTTAAAAATTCCTTCATACGGACAACATGGTTGTGCTCATGTTCACCCAATGATTCCAATGTCGAGAAACATGTTCTCGAGAATTGCTCATTCCATCATAAAGGGTGAATGTTGAAGAGGTATAACCTTTTGGAAGAGGAATCCTTTGCGTAGAAGCATAGTATGGAGGTTGGTGACGGTGGATAGAGGGCGTCTTGTCTTTTCCACGATCCTCCAAAAGGCATTCTAGGTGTTCAAAAGTGATGCAACTGGATGGTTCTTTCACTGGTAGATTGTCTACAACCTTAGGAACTTCCTCATCATCTATTACATGGATTGGAGCAACCTCGGGATCAGCATCTGGAGACGTTTCTTTAGCTTTTCCTCTCTCCTGATTTTTCTCTGACATCTTGTCTGTAAGAGTCTTGTGATAATTGCATAGTTCCTTCTGAGTGGCAGCCATGTCAGTCGGATTTTTTGCAAGAGTCTCTTTTACCTTCATGAGATCTCCTATGGTGGGCGGATTTTCTCCGATTTCTTCAGGATTCCGACCAAAGAGTGGATTGTTGATGGCGCCGGTACCTTCACTTGCAGGGGTGGTCACCAAAGCACTAATGTTTGGAGTAGTAGTGGCATGTTATGCCGGAGGAGTGGTAGTGGCAGGTTGCACTAGAGGAGTGGTATTGGCGGTACCACTAGAACTTGCGATATTAGGGTCGAGTGTTGAACCCGAATTAGTAACTAACCCATACCTGAGACTAGCCATCTTTGTGAGAATTGAGATTTCATCCGAGAGAATGATCTCCCACTGTGGTCGCCAATCTGTAGATGGGGAAAAACGAGTTGCTGGTTTTTAAGGAATTGAGGAGATGATTGTGCGGAGGAAACTCCTTAAACCGAGCAAACTGTCAAACCTCACACAGATGCACTGCAAAAAGGGAGGGCTTTGAATTCGAGAGATAAATCTTTAGGACTCCGGCCTAAACCAAAACAATGACCGTTCCAGAGTCAATTTGGTCACAGGAGAGGATGGGTCGATCTGTAGGAGGGAAGCTGAGAAATGTGTGAGGTCAATGATGATCGAAGATTGTAGGTGTGTTGTGTATTCTGCGTGATGAAATAAGATAAGCTCTGATTGATTGAATTTTCTCTATTGAGAGTAATTGCTCAAATATTGAGTTATTAATCTCTTGTTGCCTGCTTGACGAAAAATTGTCCTGTCTTTAAATTTTGATTCAGAGACTTATTTATATTGATATAATTGTAAACACTTTGATACAATGAAGTGTGACAGTTGCTGGAATCAAATAGTGGGAAGTGGAAATCGTGTTAAAACCAGTTGCTCATCGTGCAGAGACTTGGTTGATTTTCCATCCACTACTTTGCTAACTCCTCCAAATGATTGCACGACTTGCTCAAATTCTAATCGTGTGTATGAACACACGTGATGTAGACCACCAGACCAAAACCTTAGTTAATATCCCCCCATGTGACACGATTTATATCTCGTGATTGTGGAGTCTGCAAGGAAGATGTGTATTTAGTTAGTCAGTTGCTGACTTTATGGGACGATGATTCCTTGTATTGCTGAGTCGAACGTCATTTGTATATGTTCTAAGACTCATGAATCGAACCTGTCTGTTGAGACAGAGGTATAATTCTCGAGTAAATGTTGATAGTTAAGGTAAGCAAATACTGCTCATCCGATAAATTGTTGAATATTGATAGTTGAACCAATATTCCTTAGTTTGAGGAAATATTGCTCATCTGAGAAAATATTGATCGTTTGATGGATTATTGGTAACAGAACCAAATAAAATATTAATTTTAGAATACTGGCAACTGAACCGAGTATAATTAATTAAAATGTTGATCACGGGATCAACGTAAATTTATTAGCGTTTGAATCTAGAATTATGAACCTTGGTTTTGAAAACCCTAATTTCGATCAATTGATGATCAATTGAAAATCAACCATGGAGTGAAGGAGGGACCGGCTACATGGGATGACGAATCGACCATGTAGTGCCCTGATGCTCGAGTGAGTAAATACCACAGTCTCTTGAAGACCAGTTGGTGAAAGGATGATCAAATGATGGTTTAATCATTTATTAAAATAATGCTTTCCTGAGCCTTAGGTGATAAAACCTAATTATGAAGAGATGAGGGACCGACCAAGGGGTCATGAAACCGGCCCTGGTTGGTCACGGGACCGAATGACGATCGTATTATGAAAATCCCAAATTGTTTGGAAGAGTTTGAACCTAACGTTAATAAATTAGGTCAAATGATGAAAGTATGTGGAACCGGCCTCTTGAAATCCAAAGAGCCAACCTTGGTCAGTCAAGGTAATATTCTCATGTCACCAAAGTGTCCGCGTCTCAGTCCTGAGAATTTTGATATTTTCTGGTGCGCGTTTGAGCAACATTTTGAGAAAATATGAAGAAATCAAGGTTTTTGATCAAACTGAGGAAACTTCATAAGATGAAGGAAATAATAATAATAAAATGAAGGAATCATGAAGTGTGGGATCGGCTATGCCAAGGCATGGTCGTCCGGCCAATAATCCCGGTCCCATGGCACTTTTCCTAATTTTTTATTATTTTCATGATTTTAGGGAAATACCATGAAATCAAGGAGTTTGTTGAAATAAAGGAGTTTTCCTTAAAGTGAAGGAGTTTCCATGAGATGAAGGAAACCATAATAATTAATGATAATAAAATAAGGGGTGTGTGGGACCGGCCACGACTAGGGCATGGTCGTCCGGCTAGGGCCCAGTCCCACGAGTCTTCCCTAATTTTACAGCTTTCCTTTGATGTGAAGGAAATATCATGAAATCAAGGAATTTCATGGGACGAAGGAAATAATAATAAAATAATAAGGAATGCAAGGTGTGGGACCAGCCACAGCTAGGGTATGACCGGACGGCTAGTGATCTCGGTCCCGCGACACCTTTCCTAATTTTATTATTTCCTTGATGTGAAGGAAACACCATGAAACTGAGGAGTCTCCCTGAAATGAAGGAGTTTTTTTCAAATGCAGGAATTTTCATGAGATCAAGGAAAAACAATAAAATATGACAAAATAAAGAACTAGGCGTGGGACTGGCCGCGGCATGACCGGCCAGCCGGTGGGCCCAGTCCCCTAGTGCCTTAACCAATATGTTATTATTATATTTTTTTTTCTTACCATTTTGCATAGGTTCATCGTTCCTTTGTATTTTGGAATGCTCGTTCGTGCATTCAGGTAACCGTTAGTGCATTATTGCTGAGTACACTTGCACCATTTTGGTCGGGGCTTACTTGATAGTGGCTCAGATGCCTATACATTGAATATTTATTACTAACCCGTGGAATTATACTCGGAAGAACCATGAATTGAAGTAACAAAATATTATGAAGAGCGTAGAATGTTTCTGAATGTTCAGTCAATGAATTTAAGGATTAGAGATAATTAATTGATGGCTCTATACTAGCAGGCATGCTGTCTAGGAGCATTAATTATCTGAGAATTGAGTAATATGAGCTTGTTGAAGCTTCATATTTCCCTTATATAGTCAGGGAGAACATTGTTACATCCTGAAGACGTTATTGCTCTATACTAGCAGACAAGCTGTCTAGGAACCGTCTAATCTTTCAATTCTATAAAGAATTAATTACTGAAATTGCTAAGTATTCATGATATATGTCGTTTCCTCAGCTGAGAGAATACACATCTACATATACTCTGAGAGACAGTATTCTCAGTCAGAGATTCTTGCAGCATGAGCTTTCATGTTTCGATGAGATACATGAGCCTCAATACTCATATGATTACTGGATCAGGAACATATACAATTATGGTTTTTCGATTTTAGCCCTTATCTAAAATCCACCATTTATAATTGGTTATATAATCTAAACTCTCATTTCAATCATTGAAACATTCTTAGAGGACGTTATATAGTTGTTATTCGCAAACCATTTTTTGTCAAAGCCATTTTCAAAGTGATTGAAACATAACATGACTTTCGTCACTAGGTAAAGATGAACTTGGCCAAAGCGAAAGCTTACCAACACATATTTCGAGAAATAGATAAGCGACGTAAACTCGGCTCGAAATAGCAAATGTGTATAATCAAAGTCTATATAGCAAAACGACTTTTGTCTCAAGATAGAAGATAGAGTAGATAGACTTTTGAGTGATATATAAGTTCAAGTATTCACATACCTTTTAGTCGATGAAGTTCCACCAGTTCCTTGAGTAGTTCTTCGTCTTGTATGATGATTGCCATGGATTTATTGAGCTCAACTACACTTTCCATCCTAGTCCGAGACTTAGCTATAGTAGACTAGAAATCAAGACTTATAGTTTTGATTACTAACATTGACAAACATGCTTGAGATAGAAACACATGTGAGTTCGACCGAGCAGTGATCTAACACATGCCCATTTGTCGAGCCTCCCTATCGATGTTGTATTCTTCCACTGAAAAATCTCCATATGTTGTTGATACTAAGTGACCAGGAGTATAACTCAGCATGAAAGATCTCTCATCATCATTTCGATCTGCACCAGATTTAAAGGTAACACTTTCCTCAGCATTGAAGGTTGTTAACTGAGAAATGTAAGGAGGAATTGACACCCATGGGCGAAAGTTAAACTCAGACTCCTTGTCTAACACATCAACAAGACGCGGTTTAACTCTAGGATTCTTTGTAGACCAACGCATAATTCTGTCATTATACTTCTCAGAGAAAACGTGGCGAGCATTAGCATTTGGTCCTTTAAAATGGTACGAGGAATGGGTGCATAATTCTTGAAACATTCCCACATCAAATCTTGGAGAAACATCATATAGGGATAACATTCAATCTTCATGAAATTGGTAGAGACGCTTGAATCTATAACCAATGAGCCTAAGTTGGAGTACTAAAAACCCAAGAATAGACTACCAATTGGAAGGTACTCACCTTGGGACATCTTGATAGCAAAGGGAATCACAAACGGCTTCAACAAATTTCCACTATCCTCAAATACATCTCTGGACAGCCATAAACATAAAAAAGAAGCGATAGATAACATACCGTCAACTGGATTTTCAGGAGCCTCATCTCTTGGCCACCAGTGTGTTAACCAGTGAGCATGACAGCATTTACTGGATCTTTTATTAATTTCCTCCATTTTGGATGTCATAATTTTGGAAATTGTTTTCTCCTCCACTGAAAGACTTTCAAGGAAATTACCTGTGACTGGAAGATGCAACTAAACTCTCCCTAGCTACATATGAAAGTACACCAATGGGCAAGCAGAGCCACTATACCTCTCACATCGTGAAAAATGAACAAGTTTCCAGTTGCTTGAATAGCTCTTGTTATTTGTGCACGATCCAGCATGGCTCGAACATGAGGAAAACCAAGCATATGCCTTGCCCATCCAGAGAATTTTTCCAAAGGACGTCGAGAAAGCTTAAATTCTATGATTGAAGAACAAAAATTTCCTCGTTCAAGGTAGAATCGAATAGCCGCCTTGGGAGTCACTAAATTCTTATGAGTAACATTTCTGGGATTTATCAAAAGATGAAATGCTAGAGTATGGAGACGTTTTTCAGGACTATGTTGAGCCACGAAGAACTCATCATCTATACTCGGGATATTCTTGATCCCAGGAGTTTCTTCTTCAATAGAAATCTCATCCATGCATGTATCATCTCTGGAGGCATCGTTAGCTTGGGAATCAGACATCCTTGCGAAGTAGCTGTAAAGTTCACATAACATTCTACTTCAGTATATCATCCATACAAGATGCAAACTTCGACAAGATGATGGAATCATGCAAATGACAAAATTCTCAACTAGCGTCTACAAAAATGGTAATTCTTTACTCTTACCTTTTACGATTCCACTAACAGTAGTGATTGTAATGCAAGATTTAACACTTCAAAACTTGCTCACTTTTTCAAACCTGCAAAATACGAGCAAAACTCATATTTTTCATAAAATCATGAACACTTCCTCCATGCGAGCATTAACCATCGAATTATGAAAACTAAACAATATTTCATCATAAGTAATTGTTTACTCTTAAATATTATTCAAAGTCAAGCTTTGATTTTCAAAATATATATAAAAAAACGTGAATTACTCACGTAATTTATTATTTATTTATTTTTTGATGTGAGCAAAACTCACGTGAATAAAAAATCGTGGATATTCCACCGTTTTATCGAAAAAAAAAAAAAAAACTTTTCTTTCGTACAATCGTCCGTCTTTGAAACGAGGGTGTATTTAGATTTTGTGAAAATTCACACCTTTTACAATAAAGTTTTGGTTTTCATGAAAACAAAATTTTATCACTAGACACAGGTCTATATATAAAAAAAAATCTCTCATAGGTCAGGGATTATTACTAGTTTCTTAAACTAACGATCGAACGAACATACATTTTCAAACAAGGGTTTTCTACGAAAGTCACACTCATATATGCGCATGTATATATAATCCAAACATTAACAATTAATGAAAAATAAAACTTCTGAAGAAAAAAATCACGTACCTGGTCTGTGCCGGCCGGAAATTGGCAGAACGGTGATCGGACGGCCGGCGACGGTGATTCCGGCGAATTTTTCCTGTTTCCCTCCGCTTCTGACGTGAAGGGAGGAATAAGATGAAGGTGGTGGTCGGTCGTGGAGGTGAAAAAAAAAGGATTAATCCCTTTTATATCAAATTTTATTTCCAAAACCTAATTTCACAAGGATTTCCTTTTTGGGTCCGGACCCGTGAATCCTAAACCGACCAAGGTTCCATCACCAAATCAGCGGAGATACACCACTTTATACTCGTTATATGACGCTCTATCATGCCACTGGGATATTCGTTCAAGCCATGGTTTTCTCACCCAATCGAAAATCCGGTAACATCTTATCTTACGACTAAGTTCAATTACTTATTTCGTTTGTAACTAGAAAATCACCATCCAGTGCTGACTAAAGAACATGATTGTCCCTCACTAAGCAGGGGACTTAATGTAGATGGTAAATTTTTGGCGAAGGCTAAAATCATCAAACCATAATTGTACATACTCCTGATCCAACAATTAGATGAGTATTGAGGCTCATGTCTCTCATCGAAGCATGAAAGCTCATGCCGCAAAAACCTCTTACTAAAAATACTGTCTGTCAGAGCATATATGGATGTGCAGTCTCTCAACTGAGGCAATGACATATCTCATGAATACTGAGCAATTTCAGTAATTACTGCTATATAGAATCAAACGATTGGACAACTCCTAGACAGCTTGTCTGCTAGTGTAGAGCAATTACGTCTTCAGGATGTAATAATGTTTTCCCTGACTATATAAAAGAAATATGACGCTTCAACAAGCTCATATCGCTCAATTCCTGAATAATTAGTGCTCCTAAACGATCGTACTAGTATAGAGCCATCAATTAATTATTCCTAAATCATTAGATTCATTAACTTAATCCCTGGAAAATATTCTACATTATTCATAATATTTCGTTACTTCGATTCATGGTTCTTCCCAGCAGAATTCCATGTAGTAATAAATATTAAACGTATGGGCATCTGAGCCACAATCGAGTAAGCCCCGACCAAAATGGTGCAAGTGCACTCAGCAATAATGCACTAACGAGCACCTGAATGCACAAACGAGCATTCCAAAATACGAAAGAACGATAAACCTATGCAAAATAGGAATAAAAATAATTAAAAAAAAAATATTAGCTAAGGCGCTAGGAAACTGGGCTCACCGGCCGGTCATTCATTCCATGGCCAATCTCATGCCTAATTCTCTATTTTATTATATTTTTATTATTTTTCCTTGATCTCATGAATATTCCTTCATTTGAACAAATATCCCTCATTTTAAGGAAACTCGTCAGTTTCATGGTGTTTCCTCCGTATCAAGGAAATAATAAATAATTGTGAAAGGTGTCATGGGACCGGGTCTACTAGCCGGCCGGCTATGCCCTTGTTGTGGCCGGTCCCACACCTCATGATTCTTAATTATTTTATTATTATTTTCCTTCATCCCAAGAAATTCCTTGATTTCATGTTATTTCCTTCACATCAAGGAAAAGATATATAAGATTAGAGAAAGCTCACGGGATCGGGCCCTAGCCGGCCGACCATGCCCTAGTCGTGGTCGGTCCCACCTGCATTTATTTTATTATTTTTATTAATTATTATGGTTTCCTTTATCTCATGGAAACTCTACGGGAAAAATAGCGATTAACTACCCCGGAAAACAGTTGTCGTATAATATACGACGACGTTTATCTATAGGTTGCACAAGGGGTGGGGTGGGGGGGTTGTAGAAGGTCCTCAATTCTTTGCAAATATTCAATATAGTCGTAAACACAGTTGTCGTTCCATTTTCTACCACGTTTGGCTCAGTTGTCAATGTCTTTAGAAATTTCTTCTTTATGCCTAACACAACTCTTACTTTGGTTGTAAAAATAACTCCTACACTACACTTGTTGGGATTGTAGAAAATTAGTTTACAACTATGGTTAGAGTTGTATGTGAATTATTTAACAACTATGCTTATAGTTGTATGTCATTTCTTTGATAACTTTTGTTTGAGTTGTAAGTCGTCAATACATGAAAAATACACATTTTTCACAAACTTTGTTTAGTGTAGTCATAATATCTAACACAACATCCTTAAAGGTTGTAATATTTTAATTAACAACTTCTGTTTTTAGTAGATGAATGTGTAACTACAACATTTATTACGAGTTGTACATAAAATTATTTTGAAAAAAAAAAATTAGAGCTGAAACCGAATTGCCGAAATGACCATTTATTTAAAATATAAAGAAACGAAACCTGCATTCATAAATATAAATGACCATTTATTTAAAAATCAATATTCATTGTACAATTCATAACTTAATTCATCAATTCATTGTACAATTCATAACTTAATTCATCAATGCCGAAATGACCATTTGTGACTGCAAGCTTCAGATCCAATGGTAGAATATTTGTAAAACACAAGTGAAAACTTAATTGAGTATACCAAGATAACAACCAAATTTGGATAGTAAAGAGTTACATAATACATAATTAATAATAAAGAGTGGCACCAGAATCATGTTATACTAGAGAATAGTATACCTAGAGAACTGATTTGGAACCATGTTATACTCTAATAGACTTAGAAAAAAAAATGGAACAAAGAGCCACACCAATAGCTACTAGTAACTTAGCTAAGTAATGCAGGCATAAGTTTTTACAGGGAGACAATTGGGTACAACCACTTCATAAGCTAAATAACCACATAATATACATGAACAAAACAAGCATCAGAGTTTAAAACTCCGACTATTGATAACACATCCAAAATCTATCTAAATATTTCAGTAGTTAAAATCATCTGATCGTCACAAAACTTCTATAGTAACCTTAATACCCAGGGTACAACAACATATCCAAAATTCAGAAAATTATGACGGTTCATTAAAAACATATGCACCTTACAACATGACTGCTTTCAATATCGATATACAGAATTCAGTCATGATTCCTACGCACTTTGGGGTACCTAAATAAATTGGATATTCCTGAAATTTTTATAGTAGATTATCTATAGGTTTATAAACAATATAGTCGGAAACACAGTTGTCGTTCCATTTTCTACCACGTTTGGCTCAGTTGTCAATGTCTTTCGAAATTTCTTCTTTATGCCTAACACAACTCTTACTTTGGTTGTAAAAATAACTCCTACACTACACTTGTTGGGATTGTAGAAAATTAGTTTACAACTATGGTTAGAGTTGTATGTGAATTATTTAACAACTATGCTTATAGTTGTATGTCATTTCTTTGATAACTTTTGTTTGAGTTGTAAGTCGTCAGTACATGAAAAATACACATTTTTCACAAACTTTGTTTAGTGTAGTCATAATCTCTAACACAACATCCTTAAAGGTTGTAATATTTTAATTAACAACTTCTGTTTTTAGTAGATGAATGTGTAACTACAACATTTATTACGAGTTGTACATAAAATTATTTTGAAAAAAAAAATTAGAGCTGAAACCGAATTGCCGAAATGACCATTTATTTAAAATATAAAGAAACGAAACCTGCATTCATAAATATAAATGACCATTTATTTAAAAATCAATATTCATTGTACAATTCATAACTTAATTCATCAATGCTGAAATGACCATTTGTGACTGCAAGCTTCAGATCCAATGGTAGAATATCTGTAAAACACAAGTGAAAACTTAATTGAGTATACCAAGATAACAACCAAATTTGGATAGTAAAGAGTTAAATAATACATAATTAATAATAAAGAGTGGCACCATAATCATGTTATACTAGGGAATAGTATACCTAGAGAACTGATTTGGAACCATGTTATACTCTAATAGACTTAGAAAAATAAATGGAACAAAGAGCCACACCAATAGCTACTAGTAACATAGCTAAGTAATGCAGGCATAAGTTTGTTTAGGGAGACAATTGGGTACAACCACTTCATAAGCTAAATAACCACACAATATACATGAACAAAACAAGCATCAGAGTTTAAAACTCCGACTATTAATAACACATCCAAAATCTATCTAAATATTTCAGTAGTTAAAATCATCCGATCGTCACAAAACATTTATAGTAAACTTAATACCCAGGGTACAACAACATATCCAAAATTCAGAAAATTATGACGGTTCATTACAAAAATATGCACCTTACAACATGACTGCTTTCAATATCGATATACAGAATTCAGTCATGATTCCTACGCACTTTGGGGTACCTAAATAAATTGGATATTCCTGAAATTTTTACAGTAGATTATCTATAGGTTTATAAACAATATAGTCGTAAACACAGTTGTCGTTCCATTTTCTACCACGTTTGGCTCAGTTGTCAATATCTTTCGAAATTTCTTCTTTATGCCTAACACAACTCTTACTTTGGTTGTAAAAATAACTCCTACACTACACTTGTTGGGATTGTAGAAAATTAGTTTACAACTATGGTTAGAGTTGTATGTGAATTATTTAACAACTATGCTTATAGTTGTATGTCATTTCTTTGATAACTTTTGTTTGAGTTGTAAGTCGTCAGTACATGAAAAATACACATTTTTCACAAACTTTGTTTAGTGTAGTCATAATCTCTAACACAACATCCTTAAAGGTTGTAATATTTTAATTAACAACTTCTGTTTTTAGTAGATGAATGTGTAACTACAACATTTATTACGAGTTGTACATAAAATTATTTTGAAAAAAAAAATTAGAGCTGAAACCGAATTGCCGAAATGACCATTTATTTAAAATATAAAGAAACGAAACCTGCATTCATAAATATAAATGACCATTTATTTAAAAATCAATATTCATTGTACAATTCATAACTTAATTCATCAATTCATAACTTAATTCATCAATGCCGAAATGACCATTTGTGACTGCAAGCTTCAGATCCAATGGTAGAATATCTGTAAAACACAAGTGAAAACTTAATTGAGTATACCAAGATAACAACCAAATTTGGATAGTAAAGAGTTACATAATACATAATTAATAATAAAGAGTGGCACCAGAATCATGTTATACTAGAGAATAGTATACCTAGAGAACTGATTTGGAACCATGTTATACTCTAATAGACTTAGGAAAAAAAATGGAACAAAGAGCCACACCAATAGCTACTAGTAACATAGCTAAGTAATGCAGGCATAAGTTTTTTCAGGGAGACAATTGGGTACAACCACTTCATAAGCTAAATAACCACACAATATACATGAACAAAACAAGCATCAAAGTTTAAAACTCCGACTATTAATAACACATCCAAAATCTATCTAAATATTTCAGTAGTTAAAATCATCCGATCGTCACAAAACTTTTACAGTAACCTTAATACCCAGGGTACAACAACATATCCAAAATTCATAAAATTATGACGGTTCATTAAAAAAATATGCACCTTACAACATGAATGCTTTCAATATAGATATACAGAATTCAGTCATGATTCCTACGCACTTTGGGGTACCTAAATAAATTGGATATTTCTGAAATTTTTACAGTATATTATCTATAGGTTTATAAACAACATACAAAAATTTCAGCTTTATCCAGTAAACGGGTAATGAGAAATATGATAAATACTAAACTCTCCGGGGTCTGAATTCTTCACATTGCAGATGTAATTCATTCATTCTTAGAACTAGTAAAGGTAACCCGATTTTCCTGAAATTTTGATTGTATATACATCTCTCAATGAAGTATTATCCGCTAAATTTCATTACAATCCGACCACAGGATCCTAATTTATAAGTATAACAAACACATACATATTAGGGTTTACAAGGTGTGGATCACATATTCAAACACGAATTGCTCATTATAAATTCCATATCTCTACAATCAAATCGACATTAGAGTATTTGATGATGATTGGAAGGTACCCAACTCATCAATTTACAAAAATCATGAGATATATCAAAAGCAAAATTATACCTTAAGGTGAATGAGGTCCTCCATAGTAATCAACATGATACTAATCTCTTATCTTCTTCTTCTTCTTACAGCAAATAAACAACCAATGGAAACTCCAATAACAAGACTAGTTGATATTCTTCCTCCTCCAGAATCTAGTGAGGATGGAGACGGCGGTGAAAGTGGGGATGGAGAAGAACAAGGGTGTGTCTTTTCCTGTAAACAAAATCAACAAAAACTAGTCAACACCCAAATCAGATAACATAGATACACAAATTTTAGGTGAAAAAAAATACTTAAATCAAAAAGTTAAGAAAACCCTAATTTCAGAAAAATCAATCATCTTCGAAGACACCAAAAATCTAAGCACGGTTTACAAATTTCGGTATTACCTTTATTTCCAACATAGCGTTCAGGATGAACTTAAACGGCATAAAACTCCAATGTGATACTGTCAATGGAAATTTGTTGCCATCTTTAGCTAAGTGGATAATGTAGGTACTCATGTAACTAGAGTTATGTCCTCTGACAGGTGAATTAAGCAAATATTCAACTTGAAATCTCTGTCTTGGCTTTAGAGTATCCAGAAATTTCAAGCTTGTTGGTCCGCTAAATATTCTCGCTGGACAATCTCCATCGTTTCAGTGATTTATCCCTTTTTGCATTGCATCATTACCACTAACTTCACCAGAGCTGCCCCTGAAATTCATCATTAACTCCAGCTTCATCCATCGGCTATCTTTCCAGCACTAGTCACTGCAAATAAACAAAGACATGGGCAGGTAAAATGTGCCAAATTTCCAAATTTCCAACCACATGAGCAACTACCATTCACATGCAGTACAACATTAGAAGACCTCAAATTTAACCATACTATACCAATCCCCCGATCGAATGAATTAAACATACAAAGAAAAATACCTAAGAAATGAAGAGATGGACATTGAACTAGAGATAAAGGTATATAAGCATTCTCATCTATAGGCTACCTGAACATTGCTCCTCCTATTATAATCAAGAACTTTATCTTTGGAACTTTCGTCAACGCTGTTCAATTAGCATAATCAAAACAATTAGTCAAACCAAAATCACAAAAAATCAATCAACAAATTTCCCAGTAATCCATCAAAAGGACATTGATTTAACATAATACCTTGAACATATTCAAGACATTCCTCAAAATTCCTATAATCTGTAAAATCTTAAAATTCCAAAACAAAATTACAGAAAATTATTTTAAAAACCCAGATTGAGAAACAAAAAAGTCATCAGATTTTAAAAATTCAATTCAACTTACTTTATCAAATTGGAACCATTCATAATAAGGAGGATCAAAAATCCCTTCAACTTCAGATTTCCCTTCAGACAGAAAATGAGCATGCATAAACAAGATCCAATTTGTTAATCACTGATTCCGGCCATTTCGTAGTGACTTGTTTCTTAATGATTTCATCACTTGTTCTAAACCCATGTAGACACAAAAACCCTCGGTTTCCTTTCCTCTTCAATTCTCTTCTGGTTTCCCATCTTCTTCGACTTGTGAATTTCTTCTCCAACGAAATTGGAATAAATTGCAGAGTTAGAAAAGAGAGCGAGAAGAGAAATTTGGAGTTCGATTTTGACTTTTAATTGAAACATTTTGAAGAGATCTTGAGATTTGGTTTCGTTTCTTAGGATTTCTGATTTGCTTCATACTGAAACTGATTCCTTTGTTAAATCACTGGTTAAACAAATATTGAGTGAGGGTTTTTTTTTTTCTGAGGGAGGCGCAACTTGAGTTAGGGTTTTTTTTCTGAGGGAGGGGAAGATGAGAGACGAGGTAAAAGTGAAAGAATGAAGAAGATAAGTGAGAGAAAAAAAATCGTTTTATCGTAAAGAATTTGAACGGATAAGATGTAGTAGCATGGGCTCATACGGATTAGGAAAATATTTTGATGGTGTAGATTTAAATTAAGAGTGTCATACGGATCAATGTCTTTGTGCTTTCTCTTTGTGTAAATACGAACTCATGTTTTCGATTTAATTATCAACCTTTGACATGAAAAAAATCTAAATTTTTTTTTTAATAAATTTAGGACATTGTTATCGACATTCAGATATAAAAAAATCCAAAAAATGTATAAGAATGAATTAGGAAAATGAAAAATGAATTCGATAATTGGTGTATTTCTTTGTGCTTTCTCTTTGTGTTTTTGTGATTTCTCTTTGTGCTTGCGGTTTGAATTTCGACAAGTTGCATATGTCATGAAGTAATTTTGACAAGTCATACATGTCATGAAGTAGCTTTAGTTCACACTGGTAAACTCAGGTTATAAGATTACTAGAGATGGACCACGAAATTCAGAATGGTTCTAACTTCAAACTTAGCATGATGCATCATCGAAATCGATAAATATGAAGCTCGGTGTTGATTCGAACTTCAAATGTGGTATAACGACATACAAATTATGAGCCAAGAATCTTCGGGAGGGTTCTGACTTCAAACTTAGCATGGTACATCATCGAAATCGATAAATATGAAGCTCAGTATTGATTCGAACTTCAAATGTGGTATAACGGCATACAAACTGTGAACTAAGAAACTTCGGGAGGGTTCTGACTTCAAACTTAGCAGGATACATCATTGAAATCGATAAATATGAAGCTCAGTGTCGATTCGAACTTCAAATATGGTATAACGACATACAAACTCTAAACCAAGAAGCTCTGGGAGGGTTCTAACTTCAAACTTAGTAGGATACATCATTGAAATCCATAAAATATGAATCTTAATGCTGATTCGAACTTCAAATGTGGTATAACACCAAACAAACTCTGAACCAAGAAGCTCTGGGAGGGTTCTGACTTTAAACTTAGAAGCATACATCATTGAAATCGATAAACATGAAGCTTAGTGCCGATTTGAACTTCAAATGTGGTATGACGCCATACAAACTATGAACCAAAAAGCTGTGGGAGCGTTCTGACTTCAAACTTAGCAGGATACATCATCAAAATTGATAAATATGAAGCTTATGGTCAATTCGAACTTCAAATATGGTATAACGCCATACAAACTATGAACCAAGAATCTCTTGGAGGGTTCTGACTTCAAACTGAGTATGATACATCATCGAAATGGATAAATATGAAGCTCAGTGTTGATTCGAACTTCAAATGTGGTATAAAGCCATACAAACTATGAACCAAGAAGCTCTTAGAGGGTTCTAACTTCAAACTGAGCATGATACATCAACGGAATCGATAAATATGAAGCTCAGTGTCAATTCGAACTTCAAATGTGGTATAAAGCCATATAAACTATGAACCAAGAAGCTTTGGGAGGGTTCAGACTTCAAACTTGGTAAGAACGATGAATTCATCCATTTACAGGTAAGATTCCTTCGGAATATTCTCTGAAACCTTAAACAAACCCTATTCTGGCATATTGTATGCGTACAGTGGCTCTGAGATTGAAACCTGGTCGGGAGTGGACTACTATAATTCTAAAACTTGGTAAGAACGATGAATCCATCCATTTACAAGTAAGATTCTTTCGGAATATTATCTAAAACCTTAAACAAACCATGTTCTGGCATATTGTATGCGTACCTTGGCTCCGAGATCGAAACCTGGTCGGGAGTGGACTACTATAATTCGAAAACTTGGTAAGAACGATGAATCCATCCATTTACAAGTAAGATTACTTCGGAATATTCTCTGAAACCTTAAACAAACCCTATTCTGGCATATTGTATGCATACCATGTCTCCGAGATCGAAACCTGGTCGGGAGTGGACTACTATAAGTCGGAAACTTGGTAAGAATGATGAATCCATCCATTTACAGGTAAGATTCCTTTGGAATATTCCCAGAAACCTTAAACAAACCATATTCTGGCATATTGTATGCATACCTTGGCTCCGAGATCGACACCTAGCCTGGAGAGAACTAATATAAGTCGGAAACTTCGTAAAAACGATGAATCCATCCATTTACAGGTAAGATTCCTTTGGAATATTCCCTGAAACATTAAACAACCCCTATTCTGGCATATTGTATGCAAACCATGGCTCCGAGATCGAAACTTGGACGTAAGTGAACTACTATAAGTTGAAAACTTCGTAAGAACGATGAATCCATCCATTTACAGGTAAGATTCCTTTGGAATATTCCACGAATTGTATGCAAACCCTGGCTCCGAGATCGAAACCTGGCCGTCAGTGGACTACTATAAGTACGAAATTTCATAAGAACCATGAAATCCATCCATTTACAGGTAAGATTCCTTTGGAATATTCCCCAAAACATTAAACCAACCCTATTCTAACAAATTGTATGCAAACCCTGGCTCCGAGATCGAAACTTGGCCATGAGCGGACTACTATAAGTCTGGAAGTTCGCAAAGACGATGAATACAACCATTTACGGGTAAGATTCCTTGGGAATATTCTCAGAAACCTTAAACACACACAAATTCGTCAACTCTAAGAAAAAAACTGGCTCCGGGATCGAAACCTGGCCATGAGCGGACTACTATAAGTCTGAAATTCGCAAAGACGATGAATCCAACCATTTACGGATAAGATTACATGGGAATATTCCCAGAAACCTTAAACACACACAAATTCGTCAACTTCGAGAAAGAAACTGGCACCGAGATCGAAACTTGGCCATGAGCGGACTACTATAAGTCTAAAAGTTCGCAAAGACGATGAATCTACCCATTTACGGGTAAGATTCCATGAGAATATTCTCAGAAACCTTAAACACACACAAATTTGTCTACTTCGAGAAACAAACTGGCTCCGAGATCGAAACTGAATAGTGATGACAATTGTTTTTGCAGAGTGAGAAAAATTTAGCTCAAGTGAGAAATTTTTTAGCAGAAGTGAGAAATTTTTTAGCAGAAGTGAATAAAATTTAGCAAAAGTGAGAAAAATTTAGCAAAAGTGTTTATACCTCAACGACAACTCTTATAAAGGTTGTCAATAGCGATGAAAACAAAAATTAGCATAAGTGAGAAAAATTTAGCAGAAATGAGAAGTTTTTTGCAGAAGTTAATAAAATTAAGCAGAAGTGAGAAAATTTTAGCAGAAGTGGGATTTTATTTTGCAGAAGCGATAAAATTTTAGCAGAAGTTTTTATACCTCTATGACGACTCTTAAGGTGGTTGTAGAATGTCTATTTATCCATTCCTTCTTATTTTTTCCATCTCCCATCATAACCACCCATTTACATCATAACTGTCCATTTTTTTTTTCCTTAACATTTTTTTCCTTATCACTGTTTTATAAAAGTAAATGTAAAATATAAGCAGACATGTAAATGTGGAAGGGTGGTTGAAATCCAAGTCTTAGATAGAGGAGGTTTAGGTTCGATTCACCTTAGCCTCATTTTTTTTTTTCAAAGTCAATTTATCATTTTACAACCCTTGTAAAGGTTGTGAATATTGATCAGAAAAAAAAAACACAAATCTACCAATATTGTGAAGCCGGAAGGATGGTTGATGACTTGTGCGAACATACAGTATGCATGGGTTCAAATCTTTACCAAGAACATTTTAAAAAATAATTTTTGTTTTATCTTCAACAACCCCTATGGAAGTTGTTATATAGTGATTCACTACTTTTACAGTAAGAGTTGTTAAATTCTAAAGGTGGTCACTACTCTGTGCAACTATTTTCACACAAACGTAGTGGTTTAGATTCTCGTCACTACTCTTTGGTCCTCTCTGATCCTAAGAGTTATACGTTTGTTTACTTTGACAACTTTTGTTTGGAAAAGGTTGTAAAACATGCCACCTTTTACGACTTAAAAAATACGAGTTGTCAATCTACAGTTGTAGATCACTATTTTTCCCATAGTCACTTTAAGGAAAACTCATTTATTTCAACAAACTCCTTGATTTCATGGTATTTCTCTAAAATCATGAAAATAATATAAAATTGGGAAAAGTGCCATGGGACCGGGCTTATTGGCCGGCCGGCCATGCCTTGGACATAGCCGGTCCCACACTTCATGATTCCCTATTTTATTATTATTATTTCCTTCATCTTATGAAGTTTCCTCAGTTTGAGCAAAAACCTTGATTTCTTTCTCAAATGATTGCTCAAATGCACGCCTGAAAATATTAAAATTCTCGGGACCAAGGTTTTTAAACTCGTACGAGTCAACTCGTGACTCGTACGTTTCGCGTCATTTAATACCAAATCGAGTTGAATCGTGTCTCTGAATCGAAACAACACAAGACTCGTATTTTTTGACTTTTTCTGAATTGTTGACCAAGTCATCCTATTCGTTTCCACTAGAAATTTAGAATTTAATGTTAGTAAAAACTTATAGGTTGGAGAGAATCGAACCTGAACCCTCGAGCTTGTAGGTGCGTAACCTTTACCACTGAACCATGTTGGTTGCTGCTGATTATGTTTAACGAATTGTTCATTTATAAGATCAAAGGTCAAAACTTATAAGTTTTACCAAGCATATTATTTAGTTCAGTAATATTTATAGGCATATATATTAAATATAGCGATTCAGTAATCAACCATGAATCAACGATTCACGATTCAATATACGATTCGATTCATAAAAATGGAAAAACGATTCACGATTCGATTTAAAAACCTTGCTCAGGACTGAGGCACGAAAACTTTGGTGACATGAGCATATTACCTTGACCGACCAAGGTTGGATCTCTAGCTTGCAAGAAGATGGTCCCACACATTTTCATCTTTTGACCACACATTTTCAAACTCTTCCAAATAATTTGGGAATTTCATAAAACGATCGTCATTCGGTCCCGTGACCAACCAGGGTTGGTTTCTGACCCCTTGGTCGATCCCTCATCTCTTCATAATTAGGTTTTATCATCTAAGGCTTAGGAGAGCATTATTTTAATAAATGATTAAACCAGCATTTGATCATCATTTCACCAACTGGTCTTCAAGATACTTTGGTATTTGCTCACTCGAGCATCTGGGCGCAACATGGTTGATTCGTCATCCCATGTAGCCGGTCCCACCTTCACTCCGTGGTTGATTTTCAATTGATCGAAATTAGGGTTTTTGAAACCAAGGTTCATAATTCCAGATTCAAACGCTAATAATTTTACGTTGATCCCGTGATCAACATTTTAATTAATTATGCTCGGTTCAGTTGCCAGTATTCTAAAATTAATATTTTATTTGGTTCTGTTACCAATAATTCATCAAACGAGCAACATTTGCTCAGATGAGCAATATTTGCTCAGACTAAGGAATATTGGTTCAACTATCAATATTTAACAATTCATCGGATGAGCAATATTTTCTCACCTTAACTATCAACATTTACTCGAGAATTATACCTTTGTCTCAACAGACAGGTTCGATTCATGAGTCTTAGAACATTTACAAATCACGTTCGACTCAGCAATACAAGGACTCATCGTCCCATAAAGTCAGCAACTGACTAACTAAATACACATCTGCCTTGCAGACTCCACAATCACGAGCCTAGTTAGAAATTCGTGATACGGCAAACGTACGTGTATTATTCGAATTTTTAAAAGTTAGATTCGGTCAAGAATCCGGTCAACGGTTCGTGGTGCGGCAGTAGTTCGGAACGGCATACGTACGTGTATAATTCGTTTTAGAGATATGAATTCGGAATGGAAAGTTCGGTTTAACATATGTACTAAACTGATAAGAATTTATCACCTTAAAAGATTAATTTTCATATATCTTAGGGAGTAACGTTGGAAAACACACTTTAATGTGATTTTGTTGTGGGAAGGTATGAGAATTTACATAAAATGGGCTATATAGACAAAATAGAACTTTTCCTAGGCCATATGGACAACTAGGATTCAGCTGGGTCAAATGTCCAAAGGAATCTTTAAATGAGGAGTTTACGTTACTGCCCTTCATATCAGATTATTTGACATCAGAAAATCCCATTTCTTCTCTTCTTCTTCGTCGAACCCTGCACATAAACCAGAAATCCCATTATCGACACCACCATCATCATTTTCACCACCGTCGAATCTCACCATCAATGATATAATAATTTGGGTTCTCCATCGTCTGTTGACCATTAACACTATTAGAAATCGGTTTCTCCATCTTCTGCTAACCAACAACGACATCAAAATAAAATCCAGTATCACCGTAAATCAAAATCGTCTAAATCAATTAAATATCATCGTCTTTGTTGATGAAATTGGAGAAACCATCGTTGAATTTTTTTAAATTCGGTATCATCTTCTTAGCAACTACAACATCAACGATTCATCGCATAATTAGGGATTGGTCGTATTGAATTTCACCAAATGTCTCCTAAAACTTGTATATTCCTAAACCCTAACTTTGTTCTTCTCTGATTTTATTTTCATCCTAGTGGGTGTGTGGATGTAACTGGATATTATTTGTTGAATGAAATTGGTCATCATCTGGTTATGTTTAGAATTTTTGATTCTTGAATTTATTGATTTTGCATTCATGTAATTGGATATAACTGATTTTACTGTGTTGGAGTTAGAGAAGAACATGTTGAAGGAAACGTGGATGGATCTTCACAACGCAGAAATGAGAACATCAGGGAATCTATTGTGCTGCAATTTGGAAAGTATCGTTTAACAAAATGCAAAAAAAATCGTGCTGGCGAGGTTGTTAAAATATGTGCCAACAAGACAATTCCATGTGACATGATTTTTTTGGGGACGGGTGATACTAGTGGGATAACATACACTCAAACAATGAATCTTGATGGTGAATAAAACTTGAAGGCAGATGCATTCCCGGAGCAGTTTCAATGGCTTTTGACGAGGCAGTATTGGAGGGCCTATCACATGCCAGCACCCAGCCAACATGAAATTTGATGGGCATAAATTTCCACTCAGCCAATCGAACATCATTTTGCGAGGGTTGCCAGTTGAAGAACACAGCGGGGTTGCCAGTTGAAGAACACAGCGGGGTTGCCAGTTGAAGAACACAAAATGGGCAATTGGTGTTGTTGTGGACGCTGGACAGGATATGAAGGCAATGTTAAATAATGCAGCATCTCATTTCAAAGGAAGTAGACTGGAAAGACATATGAAAATGTATCTTTTCTTACGTTTATGAGTTTATATTCATTTAACAGTGTATATGTATCTTAATTATATGTCAATTAATCTGAAAAAAATCTAATTAAGTTAGCATGCACTATATAGTCTTGTCGGATTATGCAGGATGAAACCATAAAACATCCTTAAGAATTTTTATTTTTTTGTAAAACTACAGGATGAAATTGGTTTCATCCAAGACATATTAAGTTAGCTTGGATGAAACCCGGTTACATCCTAGCCTGTAAAAAACTGCAATTTTGTGTCAGAATGTAACCAGGCTTGGATGAAACCCGGTTACATCCTAGCCTGTACAAAACTGCAATTTTTTGTCAGAATGTAACCAGGCTTGGATGAAACCCGGTTACATCCTAGCATGTACAAAAATGTATTTTTTTGTCAGAATGTAACCAGCCTTGGATGAAACCCGATAACATCCTAGCCTGGCCAAAAATGAAATTTTTTGTCAGAATGTAATCAGGCTTGGATGAAACCCGGTTACATCTTAGCATGGCCAAAAAATCTATTTTTTCAAAATATACAGGATGAAACTGGTTTCATCCAAGTCAAAATATGTTACATCCTGATGAAACCAATTATATCCTAATGAAACTTTTTAGAATTTACAGGATGAAACCAGTATCATCGTGAACAATCTCACAAAACCATTGTTTAGATATGCAGTCCCTTCACTTTGTTAGCAGTACCAATCTCACAAAACCATTGTTTCTTTTTTTTTCAAGGTTTTTATCTTCATTTTGTTTGTTTGTTCCATCTGATAGGCCATTCTTTGGTTGTTAGACTTCCAGTTATTTCTCTATTTTTCTTTCCTATGAAATTTATGAAGTGAAGGTGTTCTGACAATGTTCTCTTTATACATAGATATATAAATAACTGAAACTTTCAGAAGAAACGAGATGAACTATGAAAACTAATACAGACAATTAGGGTCTTATTTTCAGATGGGCAGCTGCATTTTCTCCAATACTTTAATTTGTAAACTTTTCATTGTTCCGCAGACTGTACGAACACATCAGTGAGCTGAAAGAGATGCTGCAATTGCACGATTAGAGCAAAGTCGGGTTGTTCTCGCAATGAGATTGGCAGATCACCATGGTAAGCAATACAGAGTCATTGAAGAGGCTCAAGCATTAGTTGGTGGTGTTCATGATTCCACTCGCTTCGTCACACCAGAAAATATGTTTGGGTCACCAAAAAGTCAATCTGGTGAGAACTTGGTGAATCATGAGGGGAAATGTTCAAGTATTGTACTCCGTATGTTATCTAGTTTTGTCTTCGTCAAGAAATCTCTTAAGTTGGACCAAATGGGTGGGATATTAAGCAGCGGTGCTTTGGTCGCAGGCAGCATGCTTGCTTTGCTGCATCTGCATCAGGTAACTTCAAGAATAATTTTTCTGTAGAAATACCACCGGCGCAAGATGTTTTCTCTTATGGAAATAGGAGCAGTAAGAAATTGTCAGGTGAAAATTCGACAATGAAATTGTCAGGTGAAATTATCAGCAAACACCCGTGGAAAACCAGTCTACACAAGCACCTTCCACTAGATTCATTAACTTCTTTGAACCCTGCTCCAATCAATTCGACAAACACCATCAATTCCTTGTCCATCTTGGTCTCTTCTTGGCCCTGAAAACACTAACTTCACCACCATTCTGTCCCACTCTGTGCAGCAGCAAGCATCTTCTCGCTTCCAATCATGACAGCACGCGGTTAAACTATCAGTCAAGACCTTCTCCTTCAGGAATTTCTACAAGCACAATGAGTGCGTCTTTGCTGGTGATTCAGACATGAAGTCGTTGGTGGTTTCTATCACCACTATACCTTCTTCCCTACAGACAGTTGCACATTCAAACAACAACCCATCACTCCATTTCTTCCAGGACTAAAACCAGCCGAAATCATCACCATTTACTACCACAAACAACCGTGGAAACGGATCAACTCCAGCAATACAGTGTATGTCTCAGTAAGCTCAATCCTTGGTTGTTACTCGTACCACCAGGCACCAGCTCCATCTTCTTCAATTCGAACAAGCCATCAAAACCCATTCATTAATTAAGCACCAATTCCTTTTTCTTGACTGATGTTTATCCAACCAGTTTGTATCAGTTCAACTGCTACGAACGTTAATTATTCAGAAACAAATCCAATTGATTTGATACACTCTCAGCAACACCAGCCAGTTTGTTCTCGGCATCAACACCATCTCCTTCATCAATCACAGACCCATTCATTCATTATTTCAGAACCGAAAGCAAAAACCCAAAGAAATCGAGAGGAAGAAGAAGAAACAAATTTAATTGGGTTGAGTTTACAGCAGGGGTTAATTTTGGTAGAACACATTTATTTATTTTTGTTCTTGGGTGAAATATCCAAATTGACTATTTAAACAATATCTTTTTGTTTTTTGGTTATATAAATAGTATCTAAACCTAAAAATCTATTTCATGCAGGATTTCTTGCTTTTGGTTTTTTGACCAATTTTGTGGAGAATTTAGTTGTGTCAATACAATATCTATAAAATAAATATAGTAAATGCCAAAAAAGGACCATTAAAACAATGGTTAGTTGCCTGCTGTAGGGAATCAGATCTATCAAGTTCGAATCCCCCTTAAAGCAACATTTTTTCTTCACATTTGTGAGTATGGTAATGAACGTATGTTAACTCGGTGCAAAACGTATGAGTTCGGAATAATTCACGAATCATTCGCCGAATTGCTAACTAGGAGTATCAGTTCGGAATAATTCACGAATCATTCGCCGAATTGCTAACTAGGATCACGAGACATCAATCGTGTCACATGGGGGATATTAACTAGGGTTTTGATCTGGCGGTCTACGGCACTTGTGTTCATACACACGATGAGAACGTGAGCAAGTCGTGCAATCAGTTGGAGGAGTTAGCCAAGTAGTGGATTGAAAATCAACCAAGTCTCCGCACGATGAGCAACTGGTTTTAACACGATTTCTACTTCCCACTCTTTGACTCCAGCAACTGTCACACTTCATGGGATCAAGGTCTTTACAATTCTAGCAATATAAATAAGCAGTTTTTTGGTCTATTAGCCCTTGGATTTGAATTCCCGAATATAATGGACATGTAAAATATGACTACGGTTGAAATAACCAACGATCCAAATATACTGTTTGAATATCCAAGTTTGGATATACTACCCAAATTGTTAAAAACATTTAATCGGAACTGACCATCATACCCTTAACCACAATTATATTTGGTCGCTGTTAACAGAAACGGATATCCAGTTTTGATTTTAAGATGCAGACTTGAAACATGAGCTCCAATTTTAGGATCTAATCGATGTTGATTTCCTATCAAACTCATCTCTAATCTTTGCTCAAATCAGTAACATTTTTGATTAAACATGAGTTTTACCGGAATCAAAAAATAGAATCTAAAATTCAAGGCTTACAAGTGATTGGACAGTTGGGTTTTCATCAAATTCGCATTGCTGTTGAGAATTTAAGGCAACGTTGGTGATTGATTTCAGAAAGAATATGAAATCAATAACAGTAAAACACAACAAAGCCTCAGCTAGTAGCATGGTAAGTCTAATCATTATCCTTTCCTCCTAATTATCCCTCCCTTAGTTCATGAGTTCATCAAATACGGACAACACGTTCCATATTACTTTTCAGTTTACTGTGATTAGAGGATTAGAATGAATTAAAATGCAAATATGGAATGAATTGTTACTGTGATTCAATTTGTCATTCTTCGTCCAAATAAGGTCCGTCATCAACACAATTTATCATATACGGACAACACATTCCATATACGTCTACTTCTCATGAGTTGAAATGAATTAAAATGCAAATATGGAATGAATTGTTTACTGTGATTAGTGAATGGGGAGAAAGATGCCCACAATTTATTCAAGGCTTTGTTGTGTTTTCCTGTTATTGATCTTCTGGTATCGATTGTGAATGGGGAGAAAGATGCCCACATGTTGTTCGAGAAAATGTCCAGAAGAAGAAAAATTGGTCCAAGGCTCTTGTGACTTTCCTTGAGCATTATCTTTTAGTGGATGTTATTGATTTACTGTACTAAATCTAGAGCAGACGTTACATTTCGTGCTCATCATTTGTTCGATAAAATGATGCACCCATCTCTTTAACTTAGTGGGTTTTGTATGCAATCCAAGATTGGATCGAAATTGTAGCTCATGGTACTCTATTGAGAACGAATTGGGTTTGATTTAAGAGGTAAAGAGATGGCTGTGTACCAAGCTTTCAAGGAGTACTTGGTACTGTGAGTACCCATTTGATGATGGCGTTGAATCTTGAGTACCCATACCCATTTGATGATGGCGTTGAATCGTGAGTACCCATTTTTTAATAACGCATATCCTTATTAAAAAATAAGTTGTGGCCAGGTTGCACTTGGGTGCATAATGCATGTTCTTATGGAAAATATAAGTTTTGTCCAAGTTGCACCTGGGTGCATAATGTATCCTCGGTCTGGATTGAAATAAAATTTTGGCCAGGTTGCACCTGGGTGCATAATGCATATTGTTATAGAAAATAGGTTTTGACCAGGTGCACCTGGGTGCATAATGCACATTCTTACAGGAAATAAATTTTGGCCAGGTTGTACCTAGGTGCATAATGTATATTCCTATAGAAAATAAATTTTGGCCAAGTTTTTTTTCGAGAAGAAATTTTGGCCAAATTGCACCTGGGTGCATAATGCATATTTTTATAGGAAATCAATTTTGGCCAAGTTGCACCTGGGTGCATAATGTATCCTCGGCGTGGCTTAAAATAATTTTTTTTTTTTTTTGCGATTTTCATATCAACAATGGATCTTGTTTCGTAGAGAATTTCGAGCCCTTTCCGAAAATATAAATTTCATTAGAATCCGACTTATATTCCGGAAGTTATGATTTTTCTCGCAATTAATTTTAATTGTAGAGAGAGAAAATAAATAGGAGAGAGAAAGGGATAAGAAAAAAAATAAAATTTAAAGCAAAGGGTATATATGGCTAATATTTTCCATGTCTTTTTCACTCAGGCCTATATTTTACAAGTCCATTGCTCCCACACTTTTATGGCCTATGGTCATATGACCCATTTTCCGTATAAATAAGTCTCTGAATCATGATTGAAAGACAAGACAATCTTTCGTCAAACAGACAACAAGAGATTAATAACTCGACGTCTGAGCAATTACTCTCAACAAAGCAAATTCAATCAATCATAACTTATCTTATTTCTTCACGCAGAATACACAACACACCTACAATCTTCGATCACCATTGATCTCACATATTTCTTAGCTTCCCTCCTACAGATCGACCCATCCTCTCTTGTGACCGAATTGACTCAGGAACGACCATTGTCTTGGTTTAGTCCGGAGTCTTACAGATTGATTTGTCGAATTCAAAGCACTCCCTTTTTGCAGTGCATCTGTGTGAGGTTTGACAGTTTGCTCGGTTCAAGGAGTTTCCTCCGCACGGTCGTCTCCTCAATTCAGTAAAAACCAGCAACTCGTTTTGCCCCATCTACAACGTGCCTACCATTAAACACGGGATGGAAGACCTACATCACAGCTCTCTCTCTCTCTCTTATTATCATAAAATACAGTAATAGTAGAAGAAGTGGGTGGTAAAGACACATGTAGACTCACACATTTCATGATGCAGATCATCCTCCATGATGCTTCCACAGTAGCCACATGATTTAGTTAGCGACTCACAAGCACCCTGTTTACACCATCAAAAAAGGAAACACGGAAATAGCAAAAACATTCATCTTTTGCTAGAAAATAAGTTAACTATTAAGCAAATTCTGAAAATTTTGAGTAACTGTGTTTATAGAAACTCAACCAGGTCTTTAAATTAGGACCCATAAGAAGGTAAAGGAAGATGGCTGTTATTTTTAGTAATAACCAGCATGTGTACAAACATGCACACCTCTACAAATACCTACCTTTTTGGCAAAAACCTTCTCATCAAGGACGGTTAATTATACTCTGTGATGGTAACGAAAACAATAACATTCACTTGAATAAAAAGTGGAAATTTGGTGATTGTTTTATATGGGAACCCTGTATCGTCAAAGACAATTCAAATTGAAGCGTAGACTGCATATAGCTTTATTAGTCATATAATCATGTTTTGTATGGAATCTCCAGCAAAAGTTTCATAAGCGAGTTTCATTGACTGCCGCATCAGGCACAATGATATACTATGAAATCTCCATGTCTACAAATAAAACTGCAGAAAGGGATGTTTTTCTCATTCTCATAAATCATATGGAGATGCAGTTCTTACCATCACACAACATTCTAAATTAAAAAGAATCACTCTCCTTATTTTGTGGTTTACGAACAGGGATAAAGTTCAATGCTTTTGTATCGCCTACTTAAGAAACAGAACTGACCCATGGATGGAACAACCTTTATCAAATGTATATTATTTCAAAAAAAATACCTGGTGAATCGTAGTATTCAGGCCTGTTGTAGAAACCATGCCTTCCTGCAGTCAATGGTGTTTTCCTTCAGTACCTGCGTACTCAAGAATCTTTGGGTTACCAGCAGGCATCGACTCTTATCAGCCTTGGTTTTGTTGCATCCAAAATACCCATCGTGAAGTAAGTTATATACACAAGATGCAAGTGGAAGAACCAACTCCTATAATTACGACATATCAGATTATAATTCATGTAAAGTGGTTAATAAGCTTATGGAATGTTTAAAGAAATACGAAATATAAGATATTAGAAGCTCAGGTTGAGTTTGTAACAGACTAATGTCAACTGCATTTTTATAAAATCTCAAAAAACGCATCAGGTAATCCATAAAAATCAGAAATTACAAACTGCCAAACTAATCTAAAGGAAAAGGCCAGGTTAGAGATTTTTGTAACTTTAACAAAATCCAAAAAAAACGACTTCATGGCTCCATATAAGACCCCAGATATCCCACACGAAATCTTAACCAGGAACCACGTGTTTAGTACCCAAGGACACACAAAATGTTAACAATCAAAAGGTGTACTATTATGTGCACATTAACAAACGGGTGTACAACTATGTAAAAATCAATATGTGTACAATAATGTACACATTAAAGATCAAGACGTGTACAATTATGTGCACATTATGACACCATTTACCATAAACGAATAAACAGTATCACTCGACACGAACAAAATAACTGCAACTTGAACAAAGTATAAAAAATTCCGAAATCTGAGCATCTTTAATCGTTTATTACTACTCAACGGTATTAAACAAAAAAGTAAAAAAAAAACTCCCAAAGAATCTGCCTCTGCTATGACAAAACAAAGTTGTTCTACCAACCTAAGTAGCATAAGTTTATTTACATTTCGTCTATGTGAGTTTCTTGACGGGGCAGAAAGCTCTTTACTAATGCTTTCACCCCATAAATCTGCATGACAAAATAAGGCCAGAATAAAGAAAGCACAACAATATTCACACTCTGAATTCGATTTATAAAGGGTGCCATATTATGTACACATGTAATTCTGTCATTACATGTGTACAACAATGTACACTTACAATATAAGTGTATTAATATGTACACATGTAACTTCTGTAGTACCAACAACCAGTGACACACAGCATCACTGATTCGACATCCAAGAAATGAAAAAGATTGTTCACTAAAATTTGATTAAGAGTCCTAGAGTGGGCTATTATACACATGTAATTTCCGTCACCTGTGTACAACATTGTACACATATCATAGGTGTACCAATATGTACACATCTAATCTCTATCTAATTTCGTGTTCATCTATGCCAAAGTCAGTTGTAGTCTTTTTATAATCATTCCAAGTCCGCGTATAATGAGTGCACAAAAAAATATACATCTTTAAGCCACAACTAAAAAACCATGTGTACGCAAAAAAAAAAGACTTAAATCATCCCAAAGGTAGTCTATTAACCATGTATACCTTCTTGTCAACAAAACCAGATTTCTCTACAGTTGCGTTGATTATTGTTGTCATTCCCTTTCCACTAAGCTCTGCCAACCTTTTAACAATTTCCTGATATGCAAAAAACAATCAAAAGATATTAATGAAAGAGCGAAGGTAATTTGCAAATAATACAGTGCCTGGTTCAACATAAATGTGTAGCAAATAATATTGGAAAAACCACCCCAAGACGGGAATTTTACAGAGGAAAGTCTTCACAAAAGAGAAAGCTGTGAATGTAAGATAATAATGACTTCAGTGTTTGATATCTAAGATACTAGATCACTTTTGATCTTTTAGTATGAACTGCTGGAGATGTACCTAACTCTTTGACTTATAATATTAGTTAACAGGACGACATACTGTAGTATAATTACCAGTACTATTGCTACTTATTGAAATGCAATATGGAGATTTTGCTGTTATATATAGTTCTTCTTAATGTAAGCAGTCTTAATCCGTCTAATGCGGAGCCAAAATTAAAGATAAGAACAAAAAACCACCGAGCGAAGCAAATGATGTATATGGTGTTTCTTCATGAAAATAGTCTTTGGAAGCCAGGTGAAAATTATTGCACTTGCACAAATCTGGCTTCATGACTATATTGTACCAACTGCAAAATTAACTTATTTGCATAATTGTTCTTAAGGACTACATATGAGCTCATTATGAGTAAAATGTTATTTGACTATGGAAGTATAGCGCCAATAATAAATAATGAAACAACAATACATAGTAAGATGCGTGATGCGATGAACATGAAGAAGATATAAGAACGTAGACAGTTGAATTTACCTATAACATTGCAAATTGTGCTAAACAAGAAAAATGAAAACTAATATATAGATTGAAAGAATGTAGTTGATTGTGGTGGGGGAAATGAAAGTGTCAAATTGTGTACATAATCCCTATACTGTTAGTCCGTGACTGCTAGATCTATCTAGCTATACCAGTTGACGAGTATTCTAGATCCATCCAGTATCAGTTGGTACATAATTTTCTCTAGAAACAAATTCCACATAGTTACGATAGGTCTTTATCCATGTCTGTGACTGCCTACAAATTTCATTTTTAGTACATTATGGAATGGAAATTACCATCACAGAACATTAACATTTCCCTGAACCCTACAAATTTCTCCTCAATTTATCTTTGTTCGAGTTGTTTGGTCATGATTTATTAACAGCAAAAACTATATCAAAAATTACTAGGGGAGAATTATTGTATGGCAATTACTAACTGCATTGTACAAGCTCATTTTTCGTCATGTGTACATTAACCTAAAGCTACCACCTACACTGATTTATTGGCAAGAACTCACCACATTTCCTATAAATATTGTACCCAGCTCTTATGTTCTCACCAATCGCTAAAACCCATCTCAATCTATCCAATACGGCTACCAGAACTCATGGCAAATACCCACACAAATAAATTTGGCAACAACTCCTTTTGACTGATTTTCAGCTCAAGAATTCAGTCCAAATCCAAAACAAATTCAAACCCAAAATCATACCAGATGCTAAAGCTATAACCTTCTTTGTTCTTCTCAACTGAAACCACTTCAAGTCCTCCTCTAAATCACCATATCACAGGCGTACCAATATGGACACTTGCATTACAGGTGCACCAATATGTACACTTGTATTACAGGTGATAGATTAGAAAAGGCACAAGAGGATTTTACTGACATAGTTACCCACAACTCTAGTTAACCTGATTCTTTAGCCAAACCATCCAACAATAAAGGTTCTCTGAGAACTTACAGATAATCTGTTATGTTAAATGTAAATTTTAAGATGAGAAATAAATGACGAGAGAGAAAACCCAAATCATGCTTTTGAACAGAATCAATACCACACTTCCTTGTACTTTTCCAATGAAACCATGCCAAATCATAAATTACAGAAATTATCAAGCTAAACTGAGCAAGGTTTTATAAATAAGGTAAGGCAGATGATGACTTTGATGACATATTTATCAAAGCTCGAATTGGCCTCGTACCTCCATTGCACATGGTTCTACACGATGTAATTTGGTATTAACATTTGCGACAAGTTACCAACATATAAGAAATGAAAATAAAGAGACACTTACTACCATTGAGAAAATGAATCAAAATATTGAAACAGCAACAAATGAATCACAATATTGAAACAGAATAAATCAGAAGCCATGTTAAGTTTATAGAGATGATCTGTAAGAAATTTTGTGAAATTTTGACTAAATTATTTTTCTCAAAACAAAGATCTAAACTCTTACCACGAATCGAATAAGAAATTTCAACTGAAAGTGATGTAATTAGGTTTATATAATCTTTTTCTTCCTAAAATGATTTCGAATCAATAAATTAACGTGATCAAATTAAACAATAGGAGTAGTTTAAACTTACCTTTCAAATGGACTCCAATGACGAAATCTCCAATTTAATTTGCTGGAACTGAACTATTTCCCTCCATTTCGAATTAATCTTCAAAAAAATGTACTGATGATGACAATCTAGGATTTTCAAGTTGAATAGACTTGATTAATGTGTTTTTTTGATTATCAGATTTACGTTTAGGGATTGAATTTTCATTGAGACAAGATTAAATTTTTGTTATCCGAGAGTCGGGAGAGCTGTTTCAAGTTTCGGCGCAAGAGAAGAAACATAAAGTAAACTAAACTAGATGACCGCTAGCACACTGGGATGGCCGACCGAAAAAATTCACGCAAAACTAAATTTTGTGTTCACAATTTAGTTCCGCCGTAGGGTGAAAATATTATTTTTCCTGACACGGAATGAAAGTATAATTTTCCCAAACACGACGCGAAAGTATCATTTTTCCAGACATGTAGGCCATCGTATATTTTTAAAACATGCAATTGGAGGATATGAAATAGTAATATACTGTTCATACCGGTATGTTTTTCAACGACGGAAATTAAAAATTTCAACGACATTAACATTATTATTCATATCCTCCAATTAATCCTTCATATTTTTACTTTGCAAATAATTTGGTGGTGATTCAATACCATATGTTGTGCTTTTCATTTTAAAATTAGTTGTTTTTTATACTTAGTCAATCATTTTATTGTACTTGTAGTTTTTCAAAAAAAATTTAAGATATGTCTAATTTTAAGCTATGCTTAATTTTTAAGAAGAAAGATATAAAATTTGGAGAATAATAAAAAAAATTGAAAAACAAAAATTTGATATCATTGTTTGTGCTCATTGCGTAGCTAATTTAAAGGGCTTTCCAAATATAAAAAATTTATAAAAATACGACTTGTAGTTTGAAATATACGAGGTTTTTATATATATAAAAAATGCATTTACTCTTGTGCCCTTACTTTTTGGTTTATTTATGAAAATATCTAAAGGAGAAAAAGTAAAATTTGATTTAGAGGGGCATTGCCGTCCTTTCATCGTTGAAAACCAAATCCAATCTTTTTTGTCTAATTGGAAAAAAAATTGTGACGCTTCACATTGACACAAAATCACCATATATAAAGTCCTCCCTCGCTTCGCTCGGTCGGCCTAATTATATCATATTAGATGACTGCTACAGCAGTGTGAGCCGGCCGAAACCAATTTTAACAAGTTTTCTTTATGAGTGACTAGTAAAATTGCATGCGATGCGCTTGCCACCGGCAATTCGGCATTGAATATTGAGCACAAAGTCGTATATATTTTATTTCAATTTTTAAAAAAACAGGTGAGCTATATACCTCGTTATGGGATAGCCCCATAACCTGATCTCTCTCTAACACGTTAGTTTGATGTTATCACCATCTGAGAAACCATGTAATAGGCGTGGGAAACCATGTAATAGATGAAAATATGCATAACCTTGCATATAAAACTCAAGGAGACACACACTCAACTTGATTACAATTCTCAACAATAATATTTATAAGCAAACAACTAATCCCACACAATGTAAACAATTCATTTCACCATAAAATTTATGAATTATGGTTCAACTTTGTTACAGACTTACAGTCATTTCATTTCACGGCAATTTCTTTGTATAACGGACGGGATGGCCTATATTGTTTCAGCACCACCTTTCAACCGTTCTCGTAAAATGATCTATCAATTCATCATTCAACAACTTATGTTCTCGACATCAACATTGCAAAAGCCATCAAATTAATACTGGAGTAGTCAATGATTCCAGCACAACAAAAAATCATTTCAAAATTTTAGCTGCTTGGCAATAAGCCATTTCTAAGTGAATATCTTCATTCACGCATTTCTTCAAACACAATGAACACCGTATTAGTACGTTTGCACATTTAAGGTTTACTCTCCAAATACATGACAAAGAATTGCAAACACCAATTAATCAAGCATAAATGATTTTCAGAAATCCCTAATTTATGACCCCGATTCAGTATAATCGAATTATGCTGAATTAGTGTGCAAAACTAAATTGGGAAACAATTTCGAAGGACTATACTTCTGAGATTGAATACCCATTAAGATTTAAGTGTAAAAATCCCGATTTCACCGTAAGTGTCTGTAGAAGGAATCTTCTGAGATTGGTGTAGATGGTGAATTTTCGACAAGGGCTAAAATCGTAAACCCATAATTGTATATGCTCCTGCAATCAGACGAGTATTGAGGCTCATGTCTCTTATCGAAAGCATGAAAGCTCATGCCACATGAATCTCTGACTGAGAATACTTTCTCTCAGAGTGTATGTAGATATGTGGTCTCTCAGCTGAGGCAACGACATATCTCATAAATACTGAGCAATTTCAGTAATCACTTTTATATAGAATTGCAAGATTAGACGGCTCCTAGACAACTTGCCTACTAGTATAGAGCAATAACGTCTTAAGGATGTAATAATGTTTTCCCTGACTACATAAAAGAAATATGACGCTTCAACAATCTCATATCATTCAATTCCCCAATAATTAATGCTCCTAAACGATCGTACTAGTATCGAGCCATCAATTAATTATTCTTAAATCATTAGATTCATTAATTGAATCCCTGGAAAATATTTAATGTTTTTCATAATATTTCGTTACTTCAATTTATGGTTCTTCCCAGCAGAATTCCATGGGTTAGTAATAAATATTCAACACACGGGCATCTGAGCTACTATCGAGTAAGCCCCGACCAAAATGGTGCAAGTGTACTCAACAATAATGCATTAACGAGCACCTGAATGCACGAATGAGTATTTCAAAATACGACAAGACGATGAACCTATGAAAAATAGGAAAGAAAATAATAAATACTAATAAAATATTAACCAAGGCGCTGGGGACTGGGCCCACCGGCCGGCCGGCCGTGCCGTGACCAGTCCCACGCCCAATTTTATATTTTATCATATTTTTATTATATTCCTTGATCTCATGAAAATTCCCTCATTTGAACAACTTCGTTTCAAGGAAACTTCTCAATTTTATGGTGTTTCCTTCTCATCAAGGAAATAATAAATAATTAGGAAAGGTATGCGGGACCAAGCCTACTAGCCGGCCGTTCATGCCCTAGTTGTGGTCGGTCCCACACCTTATATTCCTTATTATTTTATTATTCTTTCCTTCATCCCATGAAATTCCTTGATCTCATGGTATTTCCCTAATTTCATGATATTTCCTTCAAGTCATGAAAAATAATATAAAATTAGGTAAACTCGTGGGATCGGGCCCTAGCTGGCCGGTCATGCCCTAGACGGTCCCACACACCTCTTATTTTATTATTTTTATTTTTATGTTTCCTTCACCTCATGGAAACTCCTTGATTTCATGATATTTTCATAAAGTCATTAAAAATAATATAAAATTAGGTAAACTCGTGGGACCGGGCCCTAGACGGTCCCACATGCCTCTTATTTTTTTATTATTATTTTTTATGTTTCCTTCACCTCATGGAAACTCCTTCATTTCAAGGAAACTCCTTGGTTTCAACAAACTCCTTCATTTCATGATATTTTCATAAAATCATGAAAATAATATAAAATTAGGAAAAGTATCATGCGACCGTGCTCATTGGTCGGCCGGCCATGCCTTGGCCATATCCGGTCCCACACTTCATGATTCCTTCATTTTATAATTATTTTCCTTCATTTCATGAAGTTTCCTCAGTTTCAGCAAAAATCCATGATTTCTTCATATTTTCTCAAATGATTGCGCAAACGCACATCAGAAAATTTCAAAATTCTCAGGACTGAGACACGGACACATTGGCGATGTGAGCATATTACCTTGACCGACCAATGTTGTCTCATTAGCTTTCAAAAATCCGGTCCCACGAATTTTCACAATTTAACCTAATTTGCGCAATTGCACGTATTGGGTCCAAGGCTCTTCCAAATAATTTTGGAATTTCATAAAACGATCGTCATTTGATCCCGTGACTGCCCAGGGCCGGTTTCATGACCCCTTGGTCGGTGCCTCATCCCTTCATAATTAATTAGGTTTTATCATCTAAGGCTCAGACGAGCATTATTTTAATAAATGATTAAACTAGCATTTAATCATCCTTTCAGCAACTGGTCTTCAAGAGACTTTGGTATTTTGCGCACTTGAGCATCTAGGCGCTACATGGTCGACCCATGATCCCATGTATCTGGTCCCTCCTTCACTCCGTGGTTAATTCTCAATAAACCATTGATTGATCGAATTAGGGTTTCGAGTCCAAGGTTCATAATTCTGGATTCGAACATTAATAATTTTACGACGATCCCATGATCAACATTTTATTAATTATACTCGGCTCAGTTGATATTATTTTAAATAATATTTCATTTGGTCATGCTATCAATAATTCATCAGACGAGCAATATTTTCTCAGATGAGCAACATTTGCTCAGACTAAGGAATATTGATTCAATTATCAATATTCAACAATTCATCGAATGAGCAATATTTGCTCACATTAACTATCAACGTTCATTCATGCATTACACCTATGTATCCACAGACATGTTCAATTCATGAGTCTCAGGACATTTTCAAATCATGTTCGACTCAACAATACAAGGACTCATCGTCCCATGAAGTCATGAAGTCAGCAACTGACTAACTAAATACACGTCTGCCTTGCAGGCTCCACAAATCACGAGACATCAATCGTGTCACATGGGGGATATTAACTAGGGTTTTGGTCTGGTGGTCCACGGCACGTGTGTTCATACACACGATGAGAACATGAGAAAGTCGTGCAATCATGTCATGTACCTGCTATAAATAAGAGGGTGACCCTTATTGTAATTGTATATTTTTTTTGATACTAAATGAAATATATTAATTAGGATGCAAAATTGCAGTAATCGTTTTTAACAAGTTAGACATTAGAATCTGGAAAGACGGAAGTGTAGTGAAAATTTTCTTCCTCTTCTCTTGCTTTACGAGCTAAAGAGTGAGCTACGTTATTACTTAGCCTATAAATAGATTTGAAAAACCAAAGTTTCCTACTACTGAATTTAGCTTTTATTCTCTCTATGAAACTAGAATTAAACCAATGGACCTGAGAAGTCTGCTCTGTTATTGACTTGATAACATTGTCACAATCCATTTCTATCATAGCTTTATCCCATTGCATCCGCTCCAGCCAATTGATAGCTAATTCCAATGCTTTGCACTCAAAGTACTCAGCCCCATAGTCCTCCTCCACCTCCTCTTCAAACTGGATACCTTGAGCTTCTATGCATTTGCCTGCAAAATTACGGATTATTAGTCCAATACTTCCTTTTTTTAGTATCTGGGATATAAGAGCCATCTACATTTAGCTTCAAAAAATCTTTATGAGGAGGAGACCACAACTGTGGTTGAATATTGTTTGTAGACAGTGTATTAGGAACATAGTTTTTTGAAAATTGTTTCACAAGGTTAAAAATCCTAGTACTGGTACTCTGCACATTGGGTTTCTCTCCCTGAAAAACCAAAGAACATCTGTCTTTCCAGATGTACCACATAGTACACATTAGTCTGCAAATATGATCTGGATCTTCTACACATAAGGCCATATTATTACTTTGCCCTGCAACAAACCAGGTAATAATCCAAGATTGGACAGTATCGAAATTACCTACAATATTGTCAATATTAACATTCAAGGAAAACCAAATAGATCTAGCAAAAGAACATTCAAAGAAGAGATGATTCATTGTTTCTATACTACGATTCTGAGAGGAACACTCGATCAGATATCTGGTTTATAGACAACAATTTTAGCTCTAACAGGAACAATATCTTTTATGCATTTCCATATGAATAGTTGTACTCTGTGAGGGATTCTAAAGTGCCACAGGTTAGTCCAAACTTCCTTAGGAACAATATCATAAGACACAATACTATTAACATCATTAGCACAGATAGTGTTATAGGCACTCTTCACAGAAAACTTCCCTTTTCTGTCAGGTTTCCAGATAATGAAGTCCTCACCAGTGGAGGGAATCTGCATATTAGTAATAAGACTAACACAAGATTGAGAGAAGAGGGTATTAAGTATGTTGATATCCCATACTCTGGTACCTGGAAGGAAAAGATCACAAAACAAATTAAAGTTACTATAGCTAGAGTATCCAACAATAGGGACAGGTGGACTATCTAGACCAATAATCCAACAATCTAGCCATATATTAATTTTTGTGCCACTTCTAACAGCCCAAATAGTGTGTTGTTTTATAACCTCCAAACCAGAATATACACTCCTCCAAAGCCAAGAGCAATCATCTTTCAGGTTATCAATATGCAGAAAACTACCATCTTTAGCATATTTAGCTTTAAGAATTCTAAAGCACAAAGATTCTTCATCATTGCAAGCTCTCCAAGCAAGCTTAGTTAAAAGAGAAGTATTAAAATGTTCTAAGTTTATGAATCCTAAACCTCCTAGAGCTCTAGGTATCATTAATTTAGTCCAACCAATGAAATACATGCCTTTTTCCTTACCCCACCAAAATTGTCTTTGTAAAGTATCCATTTGTGCTATCAAAGTTTTAGGAATCCTAAAGCTGACCATTTGATGAGAAGGTAATGTATTAAGAACATGTTTCACCATAGTAGTTCTAGCAGAGTGATTCATAGTCTTACCTTTCCAATTTTTATATCTAGAACCAAAAGACTGGAGAATAGGCTTAAAAGCTTTAGTTTTATCTCTTCCCATAAGAAGAGTAACCCCTAAGTACTTATCAGAATCCTTCATCTCAGACATTTTGAGAGCAGTAACAAGAGTAATTTTCAAATCAGGTGATATGTTCTTGCTAAAGTAGACACTAGATTTTTCAAAATTCAGCATTTGCCCAGAATACATACCAAACTTCTCAAGCACATCCAAAATACCTGCCACATTATGCATGTATGCTTTTGTAAAAATTAGAATATCATCTGCAAATAAAAGATGAGTAATACCTGGAGCATTTATAGCAGCTTTTACTCCAGATATCACATGATTAGTGGTTGCATGCATAAGCATTCTAGAAATATATTCCATAGCAATAATGAAAATATAAGGGGATAAAGGATCCCCTTGTCTTAAACCTCTAGTAGGACAAAATTCATCAGTAGGGGAACCATTTAGAAGAATAGAAACCCTAGTGGTGCTAACACACTGTTCAATAAGCTTGCAGAAGTTTACAGGAAAACCAATTTTCCTAAGCATACCTAGCAAAAAAGGCCATTCTAGTCTATCAAATGCTTTAGATAGGTCTAATTTTATAGCCATAGTTCCACTGTTACCCTCCTTATGCTTCATTGTGTGTATCATTTCGTGAGCTATAATAATATTATCATGAATGATTATGCCAGGTACAAAAGCATCCTGAGAGGGAGAAATGATATTTTTTAAGTGGGGTTTAATTCTATTTGCCAACAACTTGGAAATAGTTTTGTAAACAGTGTTGCACAAACCAATAGGCCTAAAATCAACAGCATATTTAGGAGTTTCAGCTTTGGGAATCAAGGAAATGTAGGTTTTATTAAAATCAGAAGGCATGAAGCCAGTAGAAAAGAAACTTTGAACAGCATGCACAACATCTTTACCTACAATATTCCAATTGTATTGATAAAATCCATCTTGAAAGCCATCAGGGCCTGGGGAACTCCAAGAAGACATACTTTTAATGGTATCTAATATTTTTGTATCAGTTGGAATTCGATTAAAACTATCAGCCATATCACATTCATTGATCACATTAGGAATAATATCAAATAAGTGATTAGGAATTTGAACATTCGAAGAACATCTAACAGAGCTAAAGTGTGTAATCAGAGTTCTAGCAATATCATCTCTATTATCCAAGCAATTATCAGCAGAATCAAAAAGACAGTCAATGTTTTTTCTAAACATTCTCCTATTAGCTAGAGTGTGAAAATATCTTGAATTTTTATCTGCTTCAAGAACAAATCTATCTCCAGATTTTTGCTTATAGAAGTCAATTTTGATGTTAAACCAAAATTCTAACTTCTTATTGATATTTATAAGATTATCATGCTGAGAGTTTGAATAATGTTGTTGTTGTACCTCCAAAAGCTGATTCTGCAAAGTATTAATATTCTTATCTATATCTCCAAACTCAATTTTGTTCCAATGGGAGAGTCTTTTTCTAGTAGCCTGATGTTTACTAGATAATTTATGAGCTGGAGAACTAGTGATGTCAGTATTCCAAGCAGTTTCAAGCTAAAGTTTAAAAGATTTATGTTTTATCCACATGATATAAAACTTAAATGGCCTCCAAAGATGCATACTAACATGATCTGTGTACAACATTATGGGACAATGATCCGAACCAGCCTGAGCAAGATGATGTAATTTAGCCCTAGTAAAATTGTTAAACCAAGAGGGGTTTCCTAAAGCCATATCAATTCTAGATTTTTTCACTCCAGTTCCAACAAAATTACTAGACCAGGTGTAATCTCTACCTACATACCCAAGGTCCATGAGACAACAATCATTAATGTTATTTTGAACAAATTTATCCTCAACAGACAAACCACAAGAAGAAGCAATGTCATGCAGATGCACATTAATGTCCCCTATAACAAGCCAAGGAATAGTTAAAGTTTCCTTAATTCTATTCATTATTTCCCATTGAACTTTTTTCCTATCGAAGTATGTGGAACCATACATAAAAGTGATCCAAACCTCAGGCTTATCTATATGCAAGGTAGTCACTACATGAATCATATTATTTGACATCTCCTGAACTTCACATTTTATACCATCTTTCCACATTAATAAGAGACCTCCAGCAAGCCCAATTCTATCTATGCAGACATGATTAAAATAGTTGAGAGTCTTAGCAAACTGAATCATTTTTCCTTGGTCCATTTTTGTTTCGGAGAGAAATAAGAAATCAGGAGATTGTTTGTGAATTAAGGAGACTAATTGGTCTTTAGTAAACTTTTTTGCCAAGCCTTGGACATTCCAAGCAAGAAGCTTCATTTTTGAAATAAAAATATGCTCAGAGTAATAGCTAAAACTACTAGTTGAGAAGTAAGGTAAATAGGAAAAAATTTCTTTAAAGAAATTTTGAAAATGTACCTACATAGCAGCTCCATGACTTGTGTTTGTGGTTTCAACATTGGTTTCCCCTGCACCAGTTGTAATTGTATCTGTCTTTAGTAGTAATGATATTTAGTTTAGTATAGTCAGGAGTGGTAGTTAGTATTAAGTTATAGTAGGCGGTTGAGATGTAATCACGTGGCTGGTTAGTGGTCGTTATATATTTGAGAAAGAACCCTAGTTATATAAGGAGTCAGAGTGTGTAATGAAACTCTTAATCAAAAACCAATCGTTTACTCGATTTGTAGGCTGTTCGCAAGAGCAGAGAAACTTGATTCTCTGAATCAAGTATTTATCCATTCTTGTCACTGTACCTCCAGGTACATGACAATTGGTATCTAGAGTCGTTCGATTCTGCTATTTTCTTCAATGGAGGTTACAGATATGGACGAATTTTATCCAAAAGAATTCACTGAAATGGAATTGTTATCACATAAGATTTATTGCTTGGGAAGATATCAAGCTGCAGTAACAGAGAAATTGGAGGGGGAATTTATTCGACCTCGTAGGCAAGTAGCTGTCTGGATGAATTTCGTTTCAACAGAAATAAAGGATATCCAGGTGATGGAACGAAGGCTTTGTGATGGGAATTCATAAGAAAGTCTTGGATTACTTCAATCAGTGGTTCAACAAATGAAGACGATGAAGAAATACATCGCTGACCGCATGGAACCAATTCCCGTTGATTCAGATTCAGTAAGTGATTCGACTCAGAAATCTTCAATTCCATTAGTTGCAGAAGAGGGTGAATCTCTTGATTGCAAGTTGATTTCGCCGTTTTTCTTTGAAGAAAATGAGGATTCAAAAACTGTATACTTACATGAACAAATTTTTTTTCCTAATTGGAGTGTTTTGATGGATACTTTTCAAATCAAAAATGTTCATGGTGAAGAGATCCTGAATTTCTACAAACCACTAATTGGTGAGTGTTTTTCTATTTTCCTTAATTCTTCTCGTTGCACATTTGACCGTGGAAAAGAGTTTGACATTTGGAAGGCTTTTTCTGATCTTGTTGGAGATTATACATTAGGTTCTGTCACAACTATTTTTGGTTCCTTGCTACTTAATGTGTGTTCTATTCTAATAGATAACTATGATCGGAATTTTATTCAAGAGCTGCTTTATAAACATGGGTACTGGCCAGATTCACGATCTGGTGCTTTATTTGGTTGTATATCAGCTAGAGATGATGGTTTTAGTAATTCTTGGATATTGTTTGATAAAATGCTTGAGAGTGAAAGTTGGGATTCGAGTGGTGCCAGATATTATGCTTTTCACAGGATATTCGATCGCGGAAAAGGACGGTATCAGTTATTTGGTAGTGAATATAGATTCGGTGATATGGTTGATTCTCATTGGTATATATTTCACCTGTGCTTGAAATTAATGGCTGGATACGGAGGAAAGTTGAGAATGGGTGTGAATGGTAGTATAACTAACTGTGTATGGATGCCACCGGGTGAAATTCAGAATGCCTATAAATGCCTATGTCTATGAGAATGGGTGAAATTCAGAATGTTTGATCAAAGGCTTGAGAGTTGGGGAGGGGCATTTTCTCTTCTACAGCTGCAGTGTGTATTGCTTGCTAAAATTCCTGAGAGTGTAACTAGGAACTTGAGCTGTAGTGGAGATGATTTTCTCTTGTATCTTAAACTGGGTAAGGTGATGTCTCTTAATATTCATGAAATCTGCATGCAGGCTATATGATCGTGGCAAAGTGTTAGATGTTTTTAAAGGAAAATTCTTCTTTGCTGACACATATAAATTTGGTGTTGATACAAATACTTCTTGTGAGATTGGTCTTGCTAGATCAATTCTAGTGGATACTTCTAATGGAATATTGATTTTTATGTTGCTTCCTAGCTTGGTTTCCCAATTTGCATCTTCGTATATTCATTCAAGGGTTCACGTATGTGTTAATGGTACTGATATGCGAGACAATAGTAAGTTGTTCATTAACTTGCCTGGGAGAAATAGATTTGTGTTACTCTTGTTGGTTCGAACAGTGGGAACTGACCTAGCACTAGAGCTGTTTGGTGTAGGGATTAGGAGTATAGTGAGGAGTCGGAACAGTGGTGGAACTCATACTCTTTTTCAGATTCAACATGGTTGACTTGTGATACATGAGACACATTTAGTGGATTTTCGAAGAGAGGAGCAGGGAAAGTCCAATCCCTGTGTTACAGTTGGTATGTAGTTTTCATCCTCCACACTAAATCTGTACATCCACATCCGTTAAATACTTCAGTTAGTCTTCCTCATAGTTCCTGCCATTTGAACCTTCTTACTTCTCTTACAAAACACTTTGCAAGCTCCAAGGTGTTAATCAACAACAAGTTTCTCGGTATGGGATATCTTTTTCTTTCTTTTGTTTATAGTCGAACATTATTTGATCGTGGAAAGGAATTTGATCTCAGTATGTGGAATTCTTATTTTAAGAAATGGATTTTTAGATTCTGTTTTGTCTCTGCATGGGTTGGATTATAGTTGAGGAATTCCATGGAGGAATTGTTTATAAAATGGTTGATAAAAATGGGTACCAGTCAGATTGGTTGTTTGATGCTTCTATTGTTTACCTGTCAGCTACAAATGAAGAAGATATATTCTTATCTGCTGAAGTTGATGTGCATCGGATTATTTTGAAGGTGTTTAAATGTTTCAAGGTGATGAATTCCCCAGTTACCACGAGATTGTCTTACTGTACCCTGCATTTTAGTTATGGTTGCAACCGACAGAAGGGTGGATACGACTATGATTCCACTCAATATTATCAGCCGCGTTACAAAAATTTGTGGGGTTCGGCATCTCAAACTGATGAGATTTATAGTTGTATTGATGGTGTCCTTGTACGGATGGGGGTAATTCAGTTCGTGAAGTTCATGCTCGTTAGCACTCAAGTTGCCAAAATTCTGAGGTCGGTGGCCCTTTTGAGATGGAAATACAGATTGTACTCTACAGTTCTATGGAGAGTTGAAAATGTGAGTTGGACTACTTCAGTTTTCACGTGGATGTCGAAAATTCGGCTCATGCTCTTCTTGGTAATTCAAATTCTACATGTCAAGCTGTTGGTGGAGTAGTACTTGAGGTGGAAATTCAAGTTGGTTTCACCTGGTTTGTGGAGTGTGAGAAGTGATACTATGGCATTTCATTCCTCCGTTATGAGCTGTGACACAAATGGACACTATGCGAGCAATATTTCGCAACTCAAAATGGGTAATGGTTTATCTAATACTACAGCTTTCATACTTGCTGAGATCAGGGTGTTTAGTGCAGGATGCACATTGTGTGATAAATTTTTCCAGCAAGGTATGAATTATGGACATAGGGTATTTGACCGTGGCAAGGGGCGTCAGCGCATGAGGAGTTACTCTTGTGTTGCAATGCAATGGGGTCAAGCAACATGTGATGTTTATCTCTCAAAAATCAGGTTCTTATACTCTCCATTGCTTACACCTGAAGTGTTTGTCGGACTTGAGACTCAAGAGAGAATTATATTGAAAGTTAGGCAATTCCTTCGTATTTTACCCTGCCTGGTTGAGATTGGTAAATGATCGGCAACAACTCTGAAATGGATTCTTTTACCTTTTTCATGGTATTCACACAAGTGGTGCGTTATCGTCATGGCTATTGGCTGCTTTAAAGGTGTCGCAAGCAAGGAATATCTACCATTCAAGTTACTTTTTGTTGTTCTCATCCTTGAGGACAAGGATGTTTTGAAGGGGAAGGGAATGTCATGTACCCTCTATAAATAAGAGGGTGACCCTTATCGTAATTGTATTTGTCTTTAGTAGTAATGGTATTTAGTATAGTCAGGAGTGGTAGTTAGTATTAAGTTATAGTAGGCGGTTGAGATGTAATCACGTGGCGGGTTAGTGGTCGTTAGATATTTAAGAGAGAACCCTAGTTATATAAGGAGTCAGAGTGTGTAATGAAACTCTTAATCAAATTATTAATCAAAAACCAATCGTTTACTCGATTTGTAGGCTGTTCGAAAGAGCAGAGAAACTTGATTCTCTGAATAGTATTTATCCTGTCACTGTACCTCCAGGTACATGACAAATCAGTTGAAGGAGTCAGGGCCGTCTTACGGTTTCGGAGTGCCCTAGGCGAACTTAAATTTTTGGGGTTTTTTTATGTGATACTAAATCAAGAACATAGACAAAATAGATAAATTTTTAATTTGAGAGATAATTATATATACTATTAAAAGTGATAATTTGGATTTAGCTTGGCGGCCGAAGGCTGTCGATTTTTTTTCCCAGTTTTTTAGGTTAGATTTTGGGTTGTAAACTTTCAGTTTGGCATTCCATATCCCAAAATCAAGAGTTTGTAGCTATTTAGTGACACTTAATTGTTACGAAACAATTTGTAACAATTATAATTGTGACAAACATCTATTATATGAATAAATGTGACAAACTTATTAGTAACACTTATGACTGTTAGCATTTGACATATAAGCAAAAAAAATTTTTTGGACCCCCAACAATTTGGGGCCCTAGGCGACCGCCTAGCTCGCCTATGCCTTAAGACGGCCCTGGAAGGAGTTAACAAAGTAGTGGATGGAAAATCGACCAAGTCTCCGCACGTTGAGCAACTGGTTTTAACACGATTTCCACTTCTCCACTCTTAAATTCCATCAACTGTCACACTTCATGGGATCATGGTGTTTACGATTCTAGCAATATAAATAAGTCTCTGAATCATGATTGAAAACAAGACAATCTTACGTCAAACAGACAACAAGAGATTAACAAAATTACTCTCAACATAGCAAATTCAATCATTCAGAACTTATCTTATTTTCAAAATACACAACACACCTACAATCTTCGATCACCATTGATCTCAAACATTTCTCAGCTTCCCTCCTACAGATCGAACCATCCACTTTTGTGACCGAATTTACTCTGGAACGACCATTGTCTTGGTTTAGGCCGGAGTACTACAGATTGATCTCTCGAATTCAAAGTACTCCCTTTTTGCAGTGCATCTGTGTGAGGTTTAACAGTTCGCTCGTTTCAAGGAGTTTCCTCCGCACGATCGTCTCCTCAATTCCGTAAAAGCCAGCAACTCGTTTTGCCCCATCTACAATTGGATACCTTGATTTTCGCTCAAACACTGAGTAGAATTCTTGGTGGAGCTCAGATTTTGTATTCATCGACCAACCAAACCAATGAATGATTATAAATTTCTTTTGAATGATTATAAATTTCTTATGAATGATTATAAATTTTTGTTTCATAGGGATCAAAGAGAAATAATACGGAGAAAACAAAGATAAGAGAAGAGAAAGACCAATGTCATCTCTGTGAATTTGTCAGTGTTTAGATTTTGTTACAATATTATCCTTCAGCATAAAATCGCTGGTGAAAATACAGAAGGGTGTAATTGTAAAATCCTGTCGGTCCGTTGAAAGTCCTTCTTTTCTTTATTATAGTATAAGATGATGGACGAATTAAGAAAAAGTGCATTAGGCTCCACTGTAGCGTTAATTCGCATTTTGGTAAATGCATACCGTTGTAACAGAACATGCACTCCATTCCAATGAATCTCTAATTATGTCACCTAATATATTTCACTATTTTGGTGACCATGGTCTATTATTGGGGTTGTATGGGAGATCGATTTTTGGGGCTTAAATTACAAATTGGAACCTTAATGTTATAAGGGGAGATCAGATTTATGTAAAAGTTCAAAAATACCCTCAATATGTGTATCTTATTACCCTTCTACCCTTCTGTTAGAGCATTGCTTGGTTGAACCCACTAGAGTTGGTATGTCAAGCTAGTTGTCAAATTTAATTGCCAAAACGCATTATTGATTTAGTATACTAAAGATGGTTTCGGACTAGATTAGGTCTAAGAAGAGCTATTATTCAAAGGATGAAGACTGAAGATTACAAGAAGACATCAACAAAGGTATGTGGTGATTGATTTCATTTGGATTCTTGTTCAATTCTACCTTTCTAATCTATCGAAACAAATGCTCACTCTATGGAACAATTCCTATGACGGTTAATATACATTTATGTATATATACTTGAGGTTATTTGAGCCATGAATTTTGTGACAAAAACCTTTATCCTTGAAAAGGTTCTCATGTTATAGTGAATAATCTTACGAATTCAATGAGCAAAGAATAACTCAATTCCGAGTTATAACGATGAAGTTATGAGTGATTTATTAAAGTAACGGTTATAAGCGTTGTTGTAACGGTTACAGTTCGTTAGTAGGAAACAATCCATGGACTGCTTGTAAAGGTTCGCGGACTTGGGCCCAATTATGTGACTAGAAGTCTTTTTTAGTCAAATTGGTGATGTTTCCTTATCTAGGCAAGATGGCTATTAATCCAAAAATATTTGATTACCATATTAAAGTGCTTGTGATAACTTTAAATTCCTGCCTAAGTTAAAATGTGATTTATTCACATAAATACAATATTTGCTAATTAATTATTTATGTAATTATTTTGGCAAGAGTTGTAACTTAGGAAAGACTCCCAAAATTAGGAGAGTCTTGAAAAAGGAAAATAGCTTTGCTTAGTTTTCAAGCTATGTTTCACTATAAATATAGAGTTCGTGAATGCTACACGTTTTTCATCCCCTTTGGAAAATTGGTGTAAGCTTCATCGGTTGTTTTCCACGTCTTCTGTTCTTCGTGAACAAGAGTGAGATAAAAGTATTTGTATTGGGGATCACAAAGCCGAGTTGTATTAATCTTCGTGATTGATTATACAACTTGTAATATAGGTTTTTCACCTCTTGTCTATTCTAAGGTTTTCTCTTCTGATATAAAACCATTCAAGAGTTGTTGATCATAAACCCTAGGTTTTGATAGATTTCAGTTTCCGATCGTATACCAACACTTGTTAGTCGAAATCGGAAGCTAGAAAGAAAACTTCGATTAAGGCATCTCATAAAAATCCTTAAGAATTTTTAAACAAGATATCTCTAGATTTATTCTAGTTGTTCTTGTGGTAGAATAATTAGGTTTCTCTTCCATTATTGAAGAGTATAATAATCCCTAATCTACAAGTTTGTTTTGATATTACTTTTACCTTGTAATTTTTTTAATCAAAATAAACACAAGATTTCCAAAACCTTGATTCACATCTAAAGGGAAATCAAACTGGTGTTTTGTGAAAACAAAATATAAAATCGTATCAATCGTGCTGTTGTATCTTCTAAAAAGATCCTTGGGTTCTGTTAGAAGATTTATGAGAATAATTCCTAAAGACAATCGGTGTTGTGCTAGAAGTTCTATTTGTGCTGAAGAAGGTATTACATCTAGTCCGAATAGGTAGTAGGAATTTGGTGTAACAACTTATAATCAGTGTGTGTTTATTCTGGACTAGGTCCCGGGGTTTTTCTGCATTTTCGATTTCCTCGTTAACAAAATTTCTGGTGTCTGTGTTATTTCTTTTCCGCATTATATTGTTTATCTTTATAATTGAAATATCACAGGTTGTACATAAGTTCAATCAATTGTGAAATTAGACTTTTGGGTTGTTTATTAAATAGATTGACACTTGGATATTGGTTTTTGATACCGTCTAAGTTATTTATTATATTCAATCGGGCTCACAAATTCCTATTTGTTTGATTGTGGATTGAATTGAGAAGTTGAAATATAACTATTTGATATACTTTTCTTAAGATTGAGTTTGACTGTCTAGTTGATTCTCTTGAAAGTATATTGGAGTTAGTCCATACAGATTGCCAAACGAATTGTTGGGTGTGGTTGTTAGACCCCCGTTTTTTCACCTTCCATTAACTAATTAATCTAATTAAAAAAAAACTGAAAAATCATTATATAAAAAAAAAATCATCAAAAGAAAAGAAAAAAGAAAGAAAAAAACGTCCCTCTTATTCTATTCTTCTTCTTCTTCTCCTCCTCACTTTCTTTTCTTCTTCCGTTCTTCGTTTTAAACGATTAATCGTCGATTCAAAAAAAAAATCGTTGTCGATTAAACTCACTCTATAAAACCATGAAACCTAAGGAAAATCTAGGTCAATATTCATCCAATCAACCTCCTCCTGAAGTAGAGAAACCAACTTCATCAAATGAAGTTGAAACTGAAGATCAACAAGAAGTGAATGAAGGAGATGCACCAGCCGCCGAGACTCCTGATATGACAACAATAAGGTATGAATAAAAAAACCCAATCTTTATTTAAAAGTGGGTAGTCAAACGAGATTTCTATGTACTTTCATAGATTTTGAATTTGAGTGACTCCTAGAGATTCTCTGAAAATCTAGATATTTCTAGTGATTCTCTGAAAGTATTTTAGAGAGTCTTTGTGACTTGTAGAGACAAAAAAATGAGATTTGTAGGGACAAAAAAAATGAGACTTGTAGAAATTTTATGTGATTTGTAGAGACAAAATTGTATAATATCCCCTGATTTTTTTTATACATTACCGATTCTTTTATATTCACGTTATTATAATAATAAAAGTACAATGACTACCTAATAAAATATGTGTCCGTTGTCAAAATAAATCTCATTGTTGTCCTATGCCAAATTTTCATTCACTTTATTCCACTAGCCCCACATTGTATTTTCTATGCTATCTCACCACTGATTTTCTATGTAGAGTTTTCCAAAAACTTAAAGTCGGGAAAAAAAATCATACCTTCTAAAACATATTTTTTTAAATCGATATATATCACAAAGACTCACATAACCGACTTTAATATATATATATATATATATATTCTCCGATTTAAAAAATCACTTTATCCCAAATTTTGTCTTGATTACCCTTTCCAAGTGGCTCTTAAGTGTATTACTGCACAAGGAAAGAAAAAGATGGTTCATTCCCAAAACTAAAAAATCTCCAAATTTCCAAATCTACAGAAATATCACCTCTTGAGGAGAGATTTCTACCATGCCTATTTTCAAGAAAAAGTCTCTCAAAATCTCTGAAAATAACAAATCAATGACTTTCAATTCTCCTTCGAATAACAAGAGCGTTGGAGTGACTCTTATAAAATCATAATCCAATAATAAGGAGTTTCAGAGAATTAGAATGACTTGAAAAAATTTTATAACCAATAACAAGAGACATTAAGAGACTCTCCAAAAGTCTCTATGGACTAACAGTAGATTTGTTAATTCCCCAGAAGTCATTCAAAATCTCACTTCACTAACCCCCTGTTAGTCGTTTTGTTGATTTTTCAGTAGGTTTCGAAAATTTTAGGTATGAAAAAACAGTTTCTGAAAATGCTTACGGCTGTGAGTTCTTATAGTCCCAGCCGTAAATAGGTCTAAAGGTTGGGATTTACTGTTTTCCCAGCCATTTATATTTTACACGGTTGGGAAATCTAAGAACTCACAACCGTAATTTAGTCAATGCGTACGAGATGGAAAATTCCAATCCGCAACAAGTTGTATACGTATAGGTTATTCCTAGCCGTATATTCTCATGTGTTTTTTTTCAGCAGTAGTATTTACGTCTCGGTATTTCTATCCGTAACTTTGTTTCCTGACCGTAATACTTAGTTTCCTAGACGTTTTTACTATTACGGCTTGGATTTTCCTAGACGTATGTGTTACTTTGATGAATATTAAACCAGTTGTATTTCCAGGTATAGGTTTGCCTATCCATAATGGTAGTAACCAAGCCGCAAATTATGCTCCCTAGACGTTATTTGTTTCTCGGCTAGGTCGTTACTTAATTTTCCCATCCATAATTTTGTTTGCGTCTGGCAATGTCCATTTTGCCTGACCGTTTTTTATGTCACGGCTTGGTTTTGTCAAAATTTCCCAACCGTTTTTTCTTATCTACTTTTGGTTTTTGGCCTTGTTTTCTTTGAATAGAGCAAAAGAAAAAAAGAAGAAAAGATCACAAGAAGTAACACCCCGTAGTGACCCGACTCCGCAACCTCGTCACACAAAACCATTGGGTGAAAACACAAGGAATGCAAGTGGAGTTGTGACTGCTGGAGCAAATGAAGGTGGAGGAGATGGAGTTGGAGCTGCAAGTGCTTTAGGTAGTCAAGTTGTAGCTGCCACAAATGGAGGAAGTGTGATTGGAGTTGTTGTTACTAGAGGAACTGAAGTTAGAGTTGGTGGAGGAAGTGAAATTGGAGTTGCTGTTACTGGAGGAACTGAAGTTATAGTTGTTGGAGGAAGTGAAATTGGAGTTGTTGTTACTGGAGGAACTGAAGTTGGAGTTGCTGGAGGAAATGAAGGTGTACTTGTTGTTACTGGAGGAACTGAAGTTGGTACTTCTAGTGGTGCTGCTATTGATAAAGGTGAATCCGTAGTTAAGGAGGACAAGAATGAGGGAAGGAAGAAGTATGCACCAAAAGAAACGTCAAGACAAGTAATTGATGGTATGATGGCTTTACCTCCCAAGAGGAATGGGAGAATTTGGGGTGAGGCAAGAGATCGTTCCGTCTTGATTGTTTACACGTCTTCATGGGATGATAGGGTTTGTGGCACAAAGGTAATAAATCAAATTACATATATATTATTTTTATTGTATTATGGATTATTAATTATAACAACCAATTATTTTTTTGTAGTTTCCGGATAAAACGGTCCCTAAACTAAAGCACAAACAAGGAAAGTTTTGGCCGTTAAACAATGAGCATCCAGATGTGGTAGCTTTGGTAAAAGCTTCGGGGTTATGGTATGGAATCGAGGCTTTGCAGAAGACATATGATGTTGTGACAGTTTGTGGTTTTAGAGAAAGATTCTGGCCCAAAACTATGACTTTTAATCTCCCGTTCGGCGAGATGACTATCACTCCAGATGATGCAAACCAAATCACTGGTCTTTCTTTGGAAGGAAAGGCTGTGTTTGAGGGTTTCAACAATTCTATGCCTTTTGATCAGCTTTATGTCTTGGTGAAGGACTGTCTTGGGTGGGGCAAAGATAAAGCGGAAGAAGAGTTTGATATAGGGTATGGAGCCCAACCTAGATCTAAAAGGCCATTTAGTGCACCAGGTAAACTTAGTGAAACAGTTAATATGACAAGGAAGTTTAATTTGGTTTGTCTGAAGGATAAGTTTGGGGATTCTAAACACAAGGATGATGGTGGAGAGGTGGTGATGCACGTAGGAAGAGCTAGACATACGGCTATAGCTTACTTGTTGCACGCTCTTGGGACCGTCTTTTTCCCCGATTTCTCAAGAAATAAGGTAAATACTTGTTATTTGCAGTGGTTGAAAACTCTCAGTCTCAATCCGGAAACAAACGAGGTACCTAGGTACTCATGGGGAACCGCCCTCCTTGCTAGTGTGATGGAATGTCTTTGCAAAGCTTCTAGGTGGAACGAAACACAAATTACGGGATGTGTTGCTCTTATACAGGTATTTTTTTCATTTTAGTATGACAAAAATTTATTTATTTTACTTTTATATATTGGTTTGTGTGTAATATCTTATTTATAATTCTTGTTTTTTCCTTAGTCATGGAATTATGACCATTTTAAATGCTTGAGGTCTTCTCGGATACAAATTGGCCTCTAAAGAAACCTACAGGAGGAAGATACCCCTTTAGAGGGACCTAACACAAGGCTAAAGAGACGGAAATGGACGATATGAGAAAAAAGTTGGATGCTTTGAAAATTGATGATGTGGTTTTTGATCCATATTTGAAACTCGATGAGCATGAAGTAGATGAAGTTGGTGATAGAGTATTTTCTAATGTGGCGACCTATATGGGACCTTTGTTTCATTCAACTGGGTTCATCATTTTAGATCCTCGTAGAACGCTCCGCCAAATCGGTATTTTCCAACAAATTTTACCTGAACACTCTCGTTTTACATTGAGTGTAACCCTCTCCCAATTTAAGGACAAAGATGTCAAATTAACATATGAACCAGCACCGTTGATCGAGCATTGTAATGCTCATTCTGAAGGAGTTGAAGATTTCTTGAAGCTTCTCATGGGACTTCCGAAGCGGATGCGAATTACATGGAATGGTATCAATAGTGGGCTCATCCTTATGTGGAAAATTTGGATCCGGAGGCGCAGAGATATTTAAAGAACGCAGAGAGAGAGAGAGAAAGAGAGAGTTCAAAATCAAAGGAATCATTGAATGAAGAATATGATTGGGAGAAGATGGTAGTACGTATACTACTAATTATGTTTGTATATGATTTTTTTTTAATATCTATGAATAATTAGAGTATATGTATTTGATATAAAAAAATAGGTTGAAAGAGTTAATTGGGTGGTCAAGGACATAACCTATATGATTAATTCGGGTGAGAAGTTAACGGTACCTGAACAAAGATTACTCTGGAATCGAGTTAAAGGCATAATCATCCCTGAGAAAGGAATATTATATGCTTATGAAGAGGTCTGACCACGGAGAGCTAAGAGGGATAGGTCTCCTTTTAGCAACGACTTGGAAACTCCCCCCTGGGAGCATGTTCAATCAAAGAAACGCAAAGGCGATCGAGGCAGTAGAGGTGAAACAGATGGTCATGGTCGAGGTGAAAAAGGTGCCCGTACTGGAACAAGTGATCGAGGTGGGCGTGGTGGAACAAGTGATCGAGGTAGGCACGGTGGAGGTAAAAATACTCCAACTCAAGGTGGCAGTGGAAGAGGTAAAAATGATAGAGCTGTAGAACAGTTTTTGGAGGAGAAAGAAGACGACGATTTGGATGCGTTTTTCCGCTCGGATTCAGAGGAGGAATCAAGTGAATGACTATTTACTCGCTTTACTATTTTTCGTGGATATTTTATTATCTAAGACTTTGTCTATTTATTATTTTTCGTTGTTTGGTTATGAATTTGGATGGATGAATTTTTATAACTTCGCATGTTTGAATGAATGTTAGTCTTTCCATTTGTCTAATCTAAGAAAAATGAGGAAAAATCAACATTATTGAACTTTTTGTGCACTTACGGCTAGGTCGATGCTTCACATAACCTATCCGAAAATGCATGTAATTATTGTCAGTTAAACTTGCACAGTTTTTCGGTTAGAAAATCCCGGCCTTTAGCAGGAAAACGGTTAGGAAAAGCAACCGTAACCGTATATTGCTCTGGAAACCCAAAAAAAAAAAAAACTCTTGGTTAAGGCTACATATCCAGGTCGTGTATCATATTTGCGGTAGAACTCTAAACCGTAATTTTCACATAATTTGCAACTCTTGTTTACGGCTCGATCGACTCATTTATTTCATGGCCGTAACCGTAGTACGTTAGGAACCCATCCGTGATATCTTTACGGTGGGAAATTACCTATTCGTATTTTAATCTGATAACCCCCCCCCCAAAAAAAAAAGGCTCTCGGTTACGGCTACATATCTTGTCCGTAATTCTGACAGAATGTATCAACTCTTTTTAGCGGACAGAAATACTAGCTGTAATTCTGACACACCACAAACCCTGCAGGTTTATAAAGAATTACGGCTGGGTATTCCTTTCGAGTTCCTAGCCGTAAATACCTATAATTTTTTTTTTTACAATAACATATCGACTAGTTTTTTGAACTTTGAAAAATAGATTCGTTTGAAGACTGATATATAGAAGGTTCTAGTTGTTCAATGTCATGTGGTTGCCTTGTAAGAGGGGTGTACTTAACTTAACATTGGGTTCCCTTATAATTACTACCTTATCTTTATTATAGACGCTAGGATCCAGACATGTGTCGAGTTGGGATTGCTCCTTGATAATTAGGGCTTAGCCTATTAATTTGTAAGAAGAAGACATTTTGTAAGGAGATAATTATTGTTATTCAAGAACTTAAGTTCTCAGGATGATTTTCGAATCAGAGTTACCATTTTCGGTTATTTGATTGTTTCAATTTGTTCATTACAGAACAATTGGCATCAGAGCTGGACGATCCTGTCACCATTGGAGGACAAGGAGCTCAAACTAATAAGGATTTACAGGATACTCAGAAGAAGCAACAAACCCAGATTGATAAAACTAATCAAGTTGTGTTGGAAATGAAGGAACAGCTGAATCATATTCTTATACAATTACAAAATCTAAATAACAAAGATAGTAATCAAGAGGAATCGTTTGTTGCACCAGTAGAGGGAAGTACTGTACCAGCTGTTAATCAACTCAATGAGAATCGAAGTTTCAACAATTACAATCGATTTCCTAAGATAGGCTTTCCTAGATTCGACGGTACCAATCCTAAAGGGTGGATTCAAAAGTGTGAAAGATTTTTTCTCCTTCACAATATCATAGAGGAGACTCAGAAAGTGCAGGTGGCAGCGATGTACATGGATGGAAAAGCTGAGAGGTGGATTTCTAACTTGTAAACTCATAGATCTATCTTGTGTTGGTTTGAATTAGCAGAACATGCCTGTTTTTTTTTTTTTTTGAAAACCCATCTAATGGCAACATCGTGGGTATGTTTAATTAATTATCTCACACGACTACAGTAGATGAGTTTTTTGATGAGTTTGAGGTTGCTAGATCTTTAATGATGACCATACACCCTGAATTTCCTGAAAGCTATTATGTAATGAGTTTCATTGGAGGTCTTAAGGAGGAAATCAAACATAATGCGCTAATGTTCAACCCCACTACCCTCATGCGAGCTTTTTCTCTAACAAGATTGCAGGAACAATCCTTACTTAACCAACACAAACAGTCAAAACCCACACCAAAAAATTTCTCCAACTCTTTTTCCATGGGAAAGCAGAATTACCAGTCTAGTTTTCCACCAAAGCCCTTATCCATCCCTCCTTCCATTCCCAAACCACTACTTCCACCTCTCACTCCTAATACAAGCCCCACACACCCTCTCATTAAAAGACTTACCCCTGAACAACTCAAAATCAAAAAATCTCAAGGACTTTGCTATAATTGTGATGAGGTGTATAGACAGGGTCATGTCTGTAAGAAACAACAACTTTTCTGGATAGTTACAGAGGAAGGAGTTGATGACTCTCCTACAGAAGAGGATATTTCACAGGAAGAAGAGCCTTCCTCTCCAGTATACAGTAATATTGAGATTTCTCTACATGCCCTTACTGGTACTCATTATAGTGAAACAATTAGAATCCCTGGTGTACTTAACAAACATTCTATTTCTATTCTTATAGACACTGGTAGTACCTACAATTTTATTGACTCTTCTTTGTCTTAGAAATTAAATTCCAATGTACAACCTACTTCTCAGATGGCTATCACTTTGGCTAATGGTGACAAAACATTAAGTTCAGGCATTTGCAAGTCATTAAACTGGTTCATGCAGGGTCATTCATTCTCTGCATATTTGAGGTTACTACCTTTGGGTGGCTGTGATACAGTTCTGTGTGCTGACTGGCTCAGACTTATGGGTAATGTGCTCTTCAAGTTTAATACTTTGACAGTTTCCTTTATATACCAGTACACTAAAATTACTCTTACTGGTATTTCTAATTCCCCACTGGCTAACCCAATCAGTAACAAGGAGGTCCATAAGTTCTTTCAAAAAAAAATCCACATGGACTTTGTACACAATTATCCTCTATTTCTGATGCACCCTCTCCCTCACCACCTCCACCTGAAGTTACATCTTTATTGCAAGACTTTCAAGATGTATTTGAAGAACCTTCAACACTGCCACCTCATAGGAGTCTTGACCACACTATTCCTCTCAAACCCAATTCCACTCCAGTTAACCAAAGGCCTTACAAGTGCCCTTATGTTCAAAAATATGTCATTGAGGACTTGATCCAAGACATGTTACATCAAGGCATCATTCAGCCAAGCCACAGTCCATTTGCCTCTCTCATTTTATTGGTCAAGAAAAAAGACAACAGCTGGAGATTTTGTGTTGACTATAGAAGATTAAATGATATCACCATTAAGGATAAGTTTCCCATTCCTATAATTAATGAACTTTTGGATGAGCTACATGGTGCTGCAGTTTTCACTAAGATTGATCTCAGGTCAGGGTACCACCAAATCAGACTTTTTCCACCTGATATACAAAAAAATCCTTTAGATCTCATTTAGTCCATTATGAATTTCTTGTCATGCCATTTGGCCTCACCAATGCCCCTGCCACCTTTCAAGCCCTAATGAATGATATCTTCAAACCTTTTTTGAGAAAATTTGTTTTAGTCTTCTTTGATGACATTATTGTTTATAGCCCTGACATGGAAACTCACCTTGAACACCTTCAACAATTTCTTTTTGTGTTGAAACAACATCAGCTACATGCCAAACTCTCAAAGTGCTACTTTTCCCAAACTGAACTGGAGTATTTGGGCCACATCATCACAGCTCAAGGGGTTGTGGTTGATCCTTCCAAGATACATTGTATGACTTCTTGGACAATTCTTAAAACCATCAAGGAGCTAAGAGGATTTCTAGGTCTCATTGGCTACTACAGAAAGTTTGTTAAAGGCTATGGAACTATCATCAAGCCCTTAACTAAATTGTTGAAGAAAAATGATTTTGTATGGTCTGCAGCTGCCACTAATGCTTTCAATCAACTCAAACTGGCAATGACTACTACTCCAGTCTTAGCACTTCCAGATTTTTCAAAAAAGTTCATCTTAGAAACAGATGCTTGTGATATTGGCATTGGTGTTGTTTTAATGCAAGAGGGTAGACCCATTGCTTTCCACGGCAAGCCATTGGGCCCTAAAGCTATGGGATTATCCACTTATGAGAAGGAATTAATAGCAGTAGGATCAGCTGTCACAAAATGGAGGCACTACCTACAAGGGTATCATTTCACAATCAAGAATGATCATGAAAGCATCAAGTTCTTCTTAGAACAAAATATTACTACAAGGTTGCAACAAAAGTGTCTGATGAAGTTATTGGGATTTAATTATGACATCCAATACAAAAGGGGGTTGACAATAAAGTTGTTGATTCTTTATCAAGGAGAGTACACTCTACTACTTCCTTACAATCCATCACTCTTTCCAAGCCTATCTGGATGCAAGAAATTGCCAATAGCTATGCAAATGATCCCAAGGCTCAACAACTAATTTCTCAACTGCTGGTTTCTACTTCTATAACACCTAATTTTTCCTACCAGCAAGATATTTGCAGGTATAAATACTGGTTATATATTGGTATTAGTAACAATGTCAGGTATTCCATCTTATCCTCATTGCATTCCTCAGCCATTGGTGGCCATTCTGGTATTCAGGCTACTTATAACAGGGATAAACTTCATTTTTATTGGCCAAAAATGCAACAAGACATCATTTATATGGTAACCTCTTGTGATGTCTTCCATAGGAATAAGCATGAAAATTATTTCCCTGCTGGTCTTCTACATCCACTTCCTATCCCTGATTAGGCCTGGAAGCATATCTCAATGGATTTCATTGAGGGCCTCCCCAAAAGTGAGCACAAAGATGTTATCTTGGTAGTGGTTGATAGGTTAACAAAATATAGTCATTTCATTGGACTTCAGCACCCCTATACCGCAGTCACTGTGGCTAAATCTTTCTTACATCACATTTTCAAGTTACATGGTTTACCCTCCTCCATCACCTCTGACAGGGACAAGGTCTTCACAAGTAATTTCTGGCAAGATCTTTTTCATCACCTAGGGACCAGCCTCAAACTTAGTACTGCCTATAATCCTCATAATGATGGTCAGACAGAGAGAGTTAATGCATGCTTAGAAAATTATTTAAGGTGAATGATTGGATTTCAACCTAATAAATGGTTCAACTGGCTGGCACTTGCTGAGTGGTGGTACAATACTAGTTATCATACTAGCATTAGAATTTCTCCTTTCAAGGCACTGTATGGTTATGGTGCACCACACTTAGCTTTCCCAACTACTGTCACTACTTATGTAGATACAGTTGAGGAGTATCTTACTCACAGGAATGCTATGCTTGACATACTCAAGGACTCACTGTCTGTTGCTCAAGCCAGAATGAAGTTCTTCGCAGATCAGAAGAGAACTGAAAGATCTTTTGAAGTGGGTGACATGGTCTACCTCAAGCTACAACCTTACATACAATCATTTGTTTCCTTGAGGAAGAATTTCAAACTATCATCTAAGTACTATGGCCCCATTCCCATTCTTTCCAAAGTTGGTAACTTATCTTATAAACTGCAACTCCCACCAGAAGCTAGAGTGCATCCTGTTTTTCATGTCTCCCATCTCAAACTGAAGATTGGTTATGATCATATGCCATCCCCCACTCTTCCACTAGTGGACCAAGCATGCCAAGTCATCATCACTCCTATTTCAGTTTTGGACTACCGAACTGTTACAAGAGGAGATCACATTATTCAACAAGCTCTCATTCACTGGTCCAATGATACTGCTGCAGAACATGGGAGGATATTGCTACAATTCAATCTCACTTTCGAGATTTTTTCCTTGAGGACAAGGACAATTTGAAGGGGTACATAGTTTCATGTGGTTGCCTTTTAAGAGGGGTCATTACGGGAAAAATAGTGATCTACAACTGTAGATTGACAACTCGTATTTTTTTAAGTCGTAAAAGTTGGCATGTTTTACAACCTTTTCCAAACAAAAGTTGTCAAAGTAAACAAACGTCCAACTCTTAGGACCAGAGAGGACCAAAGAGTAGTGACGAGAATCTAAACCACTACGTTTGTGTGAAAAGAGTTGCACAGAGTAGTGACCACCTTTAGAATTTAACAACGCATACCGTAAAAGTAGTGAATCACTATATAACAACTTCCATAAGGGTTGTTGAAGATAAAACAAGAATTATTTTTAAAAAATTTCTTGGTAAAGATTTGAACCCAGGCATACTGTATGTTCGCACAAGTCATCAACCATCCTTCTGGCTTCACAATATTGGTAGATTTGTGTTTTTTTTTTCTGATCAATATTCACAACTTTTACAAGGGTTGTAAAATGATAAATTGACTTTGAAAAAAAAAATGGGCTAAGGTGAATCGAACCTAAACCTCCTCTATCTAAGACTTGGATTTCAACCACCCTACCACATTTACATGTCTGATTATATTTTACATTTACTTTTATAAAACAGTGATAAGGAAAAAAAAATGTTAAGGAAAAAAAATGGACGGTTATGATGTAAATGGGTGGTTATGATGGGATATGGAAAAGATAAGAAGAAATGGATAAATAGACATTCTACAACCCCCTTAAGAGTCGTCGTAGAGGTATAAAAACTTCTGCTAAATTTTTCTCGCTTCTGCAAAATAAAATCCCACTTCTACTAAATTTTATTCACTTCTGCAAAAAACTTCTCATTTCTGCTAATTTTTTCTCACTTCTGCTAAAAAAATTTTTTATCACTATTGACAACCTTTATAAGAGTTGTGGTTGAGGTATAAACACTTTTGCTAAATTTTTCTCACTTCTGCTAAATTTTATTCACTTATACTAAAAAATTTCTCACTTCTGCTAAAAAATTTCTCACTTGAGCTAAATTTTTCTCACTTCTGCAAAAAAACAATTGTCATCACTATTCAGTTTCGATCTCGGAGCCAGTTTGTTTCTCGAAGTAGACAAATTTGTGTGTGTTTAAGGTTTCTGAGAATATTCCCATGGAATCTTACCCGTAAATGGGTGGATTTATCGTCTTTGCGAACTTTCAGACTTATAGTAGTCTGCTCATGGCCAAGTTTCGATCCCGATGCCAGCTTCTTTCTCGAAGTTGACGAATTTGTGTGTTTAAGGTTTCTGAGAATATTCCCATGGAATCTTATCCGTAAATGGTTGAATTCATCGTCTTTGCGAACTTTCAGACTTATAGTAGTCCGCTCATGGCCAGGTTTTGATCTCAGAGCCATGCTTTGCATACAATATGCTAAAATAGGGTTGGTTTAATGTTTCGGGGAATATTCCAAAGGAATCTTACCTGTAAATGGATGGATTTCACCGTTCTTATGAAATTTCGTACTTATAGTAGTCCACTGACGGCCAGGTTTCGATCTCGGAGCCAGGGTTTGCATACAATATGCTAGAATATGGTTTTTTTAATGTTTCAGGGAAAATTCCAAAGGAATCTTACCTTTAAATGGATGGATTCATCGTTATTACAAAGTTTCCGACTTATAGTAGTCCACTCACGGCCAGGTTTCGATCTCGGAGCTAGGGTATGCATATAATATGCCAGAATAGGTTTTTTTTAATGTTTGGGGAATATTTCAAAGGAATCTTACCTATAAATGGATGGATTCATCGTTCTTACGAAGTTTCCGACTTATAGTAGTCCACTCACGGCCAGGTTTCAATCTCGGATCCAGGGTTTGCATACAATATGCCAGAATAGGGTTGTTTAATATTTCGGGGAATATTCCAAAGGAATCTTACTTGTAAATGGATGGATTCATCGTTTTTACGAAGTTTCCGACTTATAGTAGTTCTCTCCAGGATAGGTGTCGATCTCGGAGCCAAGGTATGCATACAATATGCTAGAATATGGTTTGTTTAAGGTTTCGGGGAATATTCCAAAGGAATCTTACCTGTAAATGGATGGATTCATCATTCTTACCAAGTTTTCGACTTATAGTAGTCCACTCCCGACCAGGTTTCGATCTCGGAGCCATGGTATGCATACAATATGCCAGAATAGGGTTTGTTTAAGGTTTCAGAGAATATTTCGAAGGAATCTTACTTTTAAATGGATGGATTCATCATTCTTACCAAGTTTCCGAATTATAGTAGTCCACTTCCGTCCAGGTTTCGATCTCGGAGCCAAGGTACGCATATAATATGCCAGAATAGGGTTTGTTTAAGGTTCAAAGAATATTCCGAAGGAATCTTACTTGTAAATGGATGGATTCATCGTTCTTACCAAGTTTCCGAATTATAGTAGTCCACTCCCAACCAGGTTTCGATCTCAGAGCCAAGGTACGCATACAATATGCCATAATAGGGCTTGTTTAAGGTTTCAGAGAATATTCCGAAGGAATCTTACTTGTAAATGGATGGATTCATCGTTCTTACCAAGTTTCCTAATTATAGTAGTCCACTCCCGAATTAAATGGATGGATTCATCGTTCTTTACTTAACGTTGGGTGCCCTTATAATTACTACCTTACCTTTATTATAGCCGCTAGGATCCAGACACGTGTCGAGTTGGGATTACTCCTTGGTAATTAGGGCTTATCCTATTAATGTGTAAGAAGCGGCCGTTTTGTAAGGAGATAATTATTGTTATTCAAGATCTTAAGTTCTCAGGCTGATTTTCGAATCAGAGTTACCATTTTCAGTTATTTGATTGTTTCAATTTGTTCATTACATAACATTCAACCACTTATTTAAACTTGAAATAACTCCACCTCCATATACCACCCATTCCAAATCAAAAACACACCTTCAATACTAATAATCTCCACTAAAACTCCTACAAACTCAATGCGATGTACTCAAAGGAAAAACCCAACTTTACTTTGGAAGAAGACTTATCTCTTTGCAAAAATTTTGTATTATGGTTTACCAAGTCAATCATATTGGAGTAAGATTTTTGAGAATTTTTTTAGTGAAACATGTAACACTAACAACCGCGATGGGGTTGAATTGTATCTTCGATTTTCAAACATACACAAAAAAGTGGAAGAATATATGGCTTTACGTCGTATGTGCAACCAACTTCGAATTAGAGGTGATACCGGTGGAGAAGTCGTAGCTCAAGCTAAGAAGGAATGGAGAAAATGGAAAAGTTATAATTTCAACTTGGAAGCTCAATTCGCCATTATCAGAGACTTCTTGATACATCGAAAAGGATGTTATTAAAACCAACTTTGTAATGGGGATCTATTAAGTATGTTATGGGTTTCATTGTGGTCTAATTAATGAAAGTATTACTAATTTTCAATCGTAGTATGTATTCATGTTGAAAATCAAAATTTCTCAACTTACATATTCGTTTACGGACGGGAAATATAAGTTATCCCAGCCGTAATACAGACTCAGGAGATTCCAGGAAGAATAACGGCCAGAAGTTCTTCATTTCCCATCCTTTTATTGTGATCACGGCTGGGAATTATTCATATCCTAATCGTAAGTACCTTATTACGGCTAGTTCGACACAATTTCCCAGTCATAAGTACCTAAAATTTTCAGATTTTTTACGGATTTAAATCGATAAATTGATGTTGGGAGTTGATCATAAGGTTATCCCAAGTTTTGTGACGAAGGGTTTCATCATTTTTCCTCAATTTTTTTGAAGATAAAAAAATTTCACCAAAATCACCATCTTTTCTTCTTCAAAATCAAGGAAAATCAAGTTTTGATTTCCAAAAAAAAATTAATCATTTGATTAGTCTAATACATTCCCTAGACTACTGATTAGTACTGATCTTATCAAGGGTAGATTAGGTATGACATAAAATACCAAGATAAGGGGCTCTATGCATGTATTTCATGACCACATAAGCCCCCAAATTCCCTTTTTTTTTTTTTTTTTTTGAGGGGCTTTGAAGAGCCCCTAAAATTTATTTATTTGACTACCTCATTCAAGTTGAGGTTTGAAGGATTACATAGAAGAGGTGTTGCATAAATACACCTTCTTGTTTCATACATATTGACACAACAAGTATGCAATGTGATTTACATTTGTTGAGATTACATAAAACCAAATAATATGGAAGAGACTAACATGGGTCTTGATCCTACAAGCGAGAAAGAAGATGCTTCAAAGAATAACTTGATCATTCCCAAAATTGGCTTATTGCCCATTTATTGCATACTCCTCAATTCTCACATCTGTAAGATTAAGATTTTTCTTCAATTTAATTTCCAAATCACATACCTTTGTCTCGTCCATCAGAGAAGAAGTTGTATCAAAATCAGTCTGGTGTTCGGATTTTTGTAGCGAAAAATCCTGAATACTCTTCCACACGAACAACAAAATCAGATTTTGTCCAACATAACATATTTTCTCTGTTCTTCCTTCCACTATCCTGGATTGATGAGATTGTAGAGGCAATATTTGATGAAAAACTCTGTTGTAACAAATCCATATATTGATTATTTCATGGAATCTCATTAGAAAGCCCCAGTAATAATAAGAAACCACTATATAAGCGTAATGAAATAACAAATGGCATGTAGTAGCCATTGATAAATTTATTGAAACTAAAACAAGAAAAACAGAAATCTAAAATCTAAAACCTAAATATTGCAAGAACACAATTTTTTTTTATTGAAAAATAAAATAATAGACTACTATTTCCTAGATTTAATCGGTGAATCTAAGATCCAAAACCGAGTAAATATAGATTAAACAGGAAGATGATGGAGAAAAAATAGGTTAGAAAAAATTAGGATAATTGTTTACGAAAAACGGTTATGCAAAGCCAGAAGAAAGAGAGAGAAAAATTAGGTCATGATTTCTTTTAAAACACAACTTTTGACATTTGTATGCCAAGTCTCAGTCAAAGGTGGCCCATCTTTTTACTCCCACCTCAAATCGCAAAGAGCAAGCAGTGCTCTCCCGCATGACTGTGCGCAGGGGCGAATCCACATTGGGGCTAGTGGGGTCACTGGCCCCCATACGTTTTTTAAGAAAAAGGAAATCCTATGTCATTTTCATTGGAAATTAATTCTGTGCCCCCACGATATTACAACAAATTCCGGTATAAAAGGATTCTTCCGAAACTATCTCAAACTTATTCCCTTACGGCACCCAATTCGACGGAGTACGAACTACAATGTTTCCAAATCTAGCTACTAAATTGCCTAAAATAAGGATTAGTATATACAATTCCTTTTTTACCAGAAAAAATATATGAAAAAAATCGAATTGCTACAGACTCATTGTATTGTTACAGAAATTTACCCAACACAAGTAGAAAATTCGTCTATTCAATTCTCGAATGAGTTCATGCATAGAAAAATCAAACATAACAAATAATGTAGGAACTAGTGAAGTTCAAGTTCATTCATTCAAAAATGTTTCAGGATAGTTCTTTTGCGATGTTGATTCATTTTCACTAAATTCAGAATTTCCCTATCTGCAACATGTCATATTTTTTAAGGTTTAAAAAAAAGAAAATTAGGCAAAGGGAATAAGAAAGACGTTTGGCGGCAATTCATATTTGCTTAAGAATATAGACCGAATAAAACATCTGTATAGGATACTTGTCATCTTAATAAATTTGCGTCTCCAGCTATTCCATTTCCATGCAGGGTTTTTTACTTGTAAGTACTTAAATTTTCATTTTTTCTTCTTTAATTACTTCATTTATGTGTCGTTTTGATTTATAAATATATATACTTGAACCAACTTACACTTAGTTTGATCAAACTTTGACACTTCTAGTGTTTAATTTAGTGGCTGCATAGGACTTCTCCAATAACACTAACATTCATAATCCTCAAGCGTATATTATTTTTTTTGAAGAAGGATGGATATATTGAAGAAGAAAATATGTACATTATTTACAAGGTTAAAACACCAATACAGAAGAAGTTAACTACATACTCAAAGCCTCCTCTCATTGAGATATGATCTGGCTTGCCGTTAAAATATTGAAAGCTTCGGTCGTTGAGCCCCATAGGTAAATCCATTGTTTAACCGCAATCTCCATTTCGTACCTCGATTTTGCTCTTCCTCCATGAGTCCTCCTATTACGTTCAGTCCAAACCTCCCAGAAGATTGCAAAAGGCAGCAATTGCCACACCATCTTGAGTCTCGGTGAGGTTCTTTCCAATCTCCAACTGAGCATTAGCGTTTTGAACCGTTGCGGCATCACCCACTGCACCTTCATAGCCTTCATGAAGTACCCCAAAGCCGTGATGTCTCCTCACAATGGATGTATAAGTGATCCATCGTTTCTACCTCCGTATCGTTTCTACCTCAAGCGTATATTGTGCCCCCACTGAACTTTTGTTCTGGATTCGCCACTGACTGTGCGGGAAAGATTTATAAGGTAGCAGGTTTGTAGCCGTCGGATGTTGCAAGATTTTTCAATATTTGCTTTTTCTTTCATAAAGTACAAGCTATAAAGAGTGAATAATTTGTAATAGGTCCTCGTTTGTTTTTCACCATCACCATCACTTGCTCTCTCCCACGACCAATTGCACCACCGTCACTTCCACTCCCACCACGGCCAAAAGCTAGTGTCAGTTATGATTAATGAAAACCTAGATTCAATTATAATTACCTTTGAACATCAACATTTATCTTATACAAATCCACAAGTAAAAAATAAAATCCATACACAAAATCGATGGCAAACCCATCAACAAATTAATAAAACCCACAAAAAAATTCAATAAGATTTTTTTTTTTTTTTTGTGTAATAATGTTTCTAAGAATTCAACACTGAGACTGATTGCAACTTTTTTGACGGTCTTCTGTGCGTTTAATGGCCTCATAGTTAGGTGTGATTGATTGGTTATTCAAGTTTTTAAGTGATTGAATTATATGAATTAATTTGGGAATTTATTTTTTTAATTGATTGGAGACGGTAATGACTTAAGAAGGATCTTTCAAAAAAAGTATGTTATTGTTGTTGGATCGAAACGAAGAAGGAGATGAAAGATGAAAATGGTGGTAGTGAAACAGAAACTTTTTGTTTTTCTCTGTGAAAAGGTCTTGTAAATGAAATATAGAGATCTACAAGGATTGTTTAGTTTCGTGAAATTAAAATAGAGGACTTATTTGCAATTTTATCAACTGATCTAGCTATACATTCATCTTAACGACTATAATTATCCATGTATTATCATCCAACGGTAATTAGCCCGCTACCTTATAAAGCTTTAACGGTAATTATCCCGCTACCTTATAAAGCTTTCCCGCATAGTCGTGCGGGATAGCACTGCTCAATCGCAAAAGCCTAACACATTGCACATCGACGCTTTGTTTTCTCCGTAAAACAGCAAAAATTTATTCAAAAATAATTGGTGCACCATGTGAGAGGAGAGTGGGGCCCACTCATGCCCCACTCCCTATCCCGATGTTGATAGGAAATCCTGGACTATATGATCTCCTCTCGGTGCACATCACGGTGCATTAGAAAATAGGAAATCCTGGACTGTCTGATCTTAATGGAATGGCTGCTCTTGTCACCGTTGGAACCGAAAGAATGGGATATTTTCGTTTATAATTTCACATAAATGTAATAGAAAATGGTATATAGATACTACTTTAATTAGTGAACCCAATTTGGAAAATTAAGATCAAGATTCGGTTATATCATCTTGGTTTAGGTTACGTGTTTTCAATAATTTCAGCTAAATCAATTTTTATGAACAATATTACAGCAGTAAGATAACTGAATCATGTAAATTGCTAACATCACTGTTGAAAGGGGTGAATCAGTTATCTCACTGAGTCAGAAACCAAGCATAAGCAAATGGGATGAAACGGTGAGTGCGCGTAAAGGTTGGGTGGAAATAAATTCTTCTTCTGTTGGTTTATCGTCCTCCTCCGTATCCGTGTTTCCATTGTTTCTCTGTAAATTAAGATACGACGCTTTATTCAATGAATTTTCTCTGTAAACTTTTTAGTTGAAATTTCTCTGTAAACATTTAATCTTTTACTTGTGTCGAATGGAAGTATGAAAGCTTCTATTCTATCAGTTTCGTAGAATTAGTGATTTTTGTTTTCTGTTTTGAATGAATATGATTATGAAATTGATCGATTCCAGTCGATATGATGGAGATTTCGAAAAAGTTTGATCAGGTAATCCGTTGGAATGATTGTGTCCGAAGAAATTTTTTGGTTAGTTATATCAATTATTTCAAGACCAATCTTAATTTTATGGAATTGTGATATCCAAAATTTTAACTTTATTTTCTATGCACCAATATTGTGACAGACAGGAAGCATTTTCTCATCCTATAGGAGGCCTCCCTTTGGTCGGATGAAAAATGGAATATATATTTTGGTTGACGGGTATTATTTTTTTTGATGCCCTAGACTAGTGGTCCATATACTACATCCAAACTCCTTAAATTGGAGTGGATTTCAGCAATTACAGGATTCGAACCCTTACCTCCGCAATGGGAGGGAGCATGCTAACCACTAGACCACTTGGTGATTGGGTTGACGGATATTATTGTCATGAATAAAAAGGGTTTTTGGACTAAATCGTTTATAAAAGGACCGACTCGTTTTAAATCGTGTGAATTTTGACCTCCTAGTACTAGGCTTAATGGGAGTGGACTAGATTGTCTAAAGCCCTACTAATTTGGGACTGAACGTTAATTCCTACAATTTAAAAAGAGTTTTGAGGGCTGCTAAGGATTCAAATATCCTACAATAAAGATAAGCGGTTGACTCACCGTTCATAGGCTAGGCTCTGGTAGAAAAACCATTACACAAGTTCATAGAGATTCATCATATCGAGGGGGATATGGATTATCTTTCATGGAGGTGGGGTCTTTCTGATTTACTGCAAAATTCCTATTTAAATGCATTTCAACAAGCAACCTTTGCAAGGAGAAAAACAATTGGTTTTTAACCAAATCAAGTACCCATAGTTTAAATTGAGGATTATGCCAATTCACCCTTGAAAATTAAATCTATTGTGTGCTTGTTTTTATCATCAGATTTTAATTTCCCTTGAATTTCTTTCAAAGCTTCGTTGATTTGTTATAATAAACCATCGTCAATCGGTGGATCTGATGTCTATGGTATTCAGGTTATCTCAATTTCAGCTTCAATTTGTTTTTTGAGTTTAGATTCTCAATTTAGCTTTTATCTTAGCCTAATCATCACTTGTATAAACTCCGGTTCTTCTCCTTTTGTGTTATGCATCTCATGTTCTTTTGAATTCAACTCTGAAATCTTTTTACAAAGGTTTTGTTTTTTCTGTAGCTCTTCAGCTGTGCCTTTTGTATCATCACATTGGTCTTTGCCATGATGATGTTCTCTCAGTTTTTTTTTCATCTTCAATGTTCCTTGAACTTTGAGTATTAAGAGGTAGTTTGTCTTAGTAATAATATATCCTAGTCGGACAAACTGTGGTGAGAATTGTTTGAAATGAAAAATCTTATTTCATAGGAAAGTTCAAGGTGTTTTTACAAAGTTAGTTCTGTGGTTTTTTTATTCGATTCCTGTTGATCATGAGATACACAGTGTCTTGTCATGTGTTCTTATGAGAGTTTTTGATGATTTTCCAAAATTAAAAATTGGGAGTTCTCTTTCAAACTTTTGATCTAGCTACAATCTGGTTTCCTTCCCTCCTTTTCCTTGTTGTTTTTGTGATCTCCTGTCCTTTTTGTCCCCTACCAGACATCCCATTGGGAAGCTTTCGGTCCTGTTTTAACAAGCATCAGGTTTTAATAATCCACTTGTTTTAGTTTCAATTTGATTTTGTTAAGGACCTTATAATTTGGGTGTTTTTTTGGCATAATTCTCTTAAAATCTCTGTGGGTATTTGACTTTATTAGTCATAAATTTGATATAGAGCAATGGCAGATGTTTTTATTCTTCTTGCAAACTTAATCAGGCATAAACCAAGCCACATATCCGGAGCTATTCATAAATTTATCCACCTACTCATCAGGAAAACAATCTTCGGAGCAAGAGTTGCATCGTCTAATTTTGAGCAACAAGGTATCAGTATTATCATTATCGCTAAGCCATAGTCACCCCCTGAAGATTCAGAGCACCACTGTATTAATGAACTTGTTGTAATTGGTTACTGTCAGAGCCTGTGAATTCTTTATTTCTGATTTGATTCTAGTTTTCTATTTTCTTGTTTTTTCTGCTTTCGTTGTCTGTAATTATCCTGCATCTAGGTTGATTCCTTTTAGTAATTGTGTAGTTTATAATTTCATTAGTGTTAACAGATATCTTAAAGTTCAATTGTCTTAATTGCTGCCCATTCCTCATACATTCAAAATTTGGCTCTCTTACTTACTGCCCCTTGTTATATGAATTCCTTGTTTAAATCTCTGTTAACACAGTGGCATTGTGTCTCCTTTTTTCTATCTCTCATAGTACTTCATTCCTGCAAGATCTTTCTTTATGCGTTCAATTCCCTTATTGTTTACTCATTCAAGCCTTTAAACCCTAGCCTCAAAATCCAGTCTTTTCCATATTTAGTTAATCCTGATTATCATCTCTACCTCATAAACTTCTTCTGTGCAAATTTAACCATGAAAATACTTTCCTGGAATGTCCAAGGTATAGGGACACATTTGACTAGAGACCACTTGGATTATTTATGTCAATTATATAAATCCGATATAATGTTTTTAGCCGAGACTAAGGCTCCTTGGTTTCGCATGGACTCGATTTTAAAAAATTCTCATTTTAGTGACTGGTTCATAGTTCCTTCCGTGGGAATAGCGATGTAGATATGATGTTAATTGACTCAAAATTCAATATGTGTCGCTTCGAAATGAGACTAGGCGATAGGAAAATTTTAATCACGTGCGTTTATGGAGCAATACAATATGATGATAAAGTTGAACAATGGTCATATATTGCTGAATTTTCTCTTTAGGTTAATAGTCTTTGGTTATTGATTGGAGATTTAAATGTAATTTTCAACCTGGAAGAAAAACAAGGAGGTAATAAAGCTTCTTCGAGTATCAAGTATTTTGTTGTTCAAACTATTGACTTTATGGGTCAGCAAGACGAGGGATACAAAGGAGCTCCTTTCACATGGTCAAACAACAGACAGGGTGACGCTAATATTTGTGAAAGAATCGACAGAGCCTTAATCTCATTCCAATGGATACAGATCTTCCCAGAAACAAAGGTTCTTCACTTACCTAGAGTGGGTTCAGATCACACTCCTATATTTATAGATTTTAACTCTGAAAATAGGAAGTTACAAAAACCCTTCAGATGCGTTAGATCTTGGTTAACACACCAAAAATTATTCGGCATCATGTAGATTACATTCAAATACTCATTCCAATATTGATCTCCAATCGAACCTTAAACTAGTTTCTTCGGATTTAGCTCAATGGAACTCTGACGTTTTTGGAAATATTCACAAGAACATAAAAACTCTTAAAAATAAAATTGAGAATATTCATATAGAGTTGGTAATTTCTCTGCAAACTTAGAAAAACTAAAAAATCTTCAGGCGGAGCTTGGGAAATGGTACGAAATAAAAAATGGCCACTATCACCAAATCTCAAGAGATAAGTTTTTTAATGAATATGATCAAAATACTGAATATTTCCATGCGACCGCCTCAAATAGGAAAAGAATCAATTCTATCAATTCTCTTAGGGAACCATCGAGATTATGGTTATCAGATAGAGATAAAATATATTCCCTTCTTGTCAATCATTTATCTCATATCAGTACTTCTCAAGTGAGCAACAACAATTTTGATATTTCAAGTATTATTAACCCCTGAATTTCCGAAGAAGAGAATTCATCTCTCAGTAAAATTAGGGATATCAATGAGTCTGGGTCCTTCCGGGTATCACTAGACCCAGACCCGGACCCTACTTATAAAGGTCGGGTCTGATTCCTAACGGGTTCGGTTCTAAATTGTTGGACCCAGAACCGGACCCGTTCAAAATATCGTGTATCCGTCGGTTCCGGGTACCCATCTTATACTATAATAAATAAAAGGGGGAGTTTCAATGGCCCGACAGGATTTTAACCGTACAAATTTGATTTCTTTCTCTTTTTAGCTTGGATCTAAATTATTTTTATAAAAATTTATTATTATTTCTTTATTAAATGTACTAAATAAAGATCATAAGTAAGAAAAAAAATGAGAAATGAGAAAAATCAAAGTCGAAACTAGCATAATACTTGTACTTTTGCAAAAAAAATATGAATACAGGAGAGTTTCTCTACCATTCCTTCGTTCTGGCATTAGCTTTTTTATGTCCTGCTTATTCTTTTCATCATTAACATTTTCTTCGCATCTCCTTGTTGTTGTCTCATTGTGATTCCTCTTTATCAGCTCGTGGAGTTATCACGCAAAAATGAAGGATAAAGCAGTAGCTAACTTCGCAGAAGACTACTTCCGCTCGTGAGCTATGGGTTTTCCGCTCTTGCTAACTGAAACTGAAGGCTGACGTCAAATTGGTATAATGCCAGTATGACCAATCTTTGTTATTCCAAGACAATTGGTATAATACCAGTACAATTTGTAGATGTTTTGCTTCGCTTCTATGTTGATATATGTGGTTGTAAGTTTCATGATCTTTTTGTCGCGAAGGTATACAATACTCCACAACTGTGTCCAGTGACCCTGACACACATGATGATTTCAAACCAACCAACAAAGCTGCAAGTTCCGGCATTTCTTTAAAGGATATTGTTAAGCAAGTACTTGATATTATCATCAGAATTTTCTTCCTTAGTGAGGTGTTAAATCTACGTATCCCTTAGATGAAGTTCATTCGTATTCTTCGCAGTTTATCTATTGCTACCGTGTACTATGTCTTTGCCTTCTTCATCTTTGATATCATCACGTTCTTTCCTATAGTATTCTTTCGCAGAAGTTGAGTTGTATTGCTTATGAGAATGTTTTGAGTTGTAGCAGTTCCGTCTTCAACTCCTTTGTTCCTTGAATTGATTCCCTTTATGTTCGCAGCAAACACCCTTGTGTTCATTTTCTTCTTTGAGATGATAATTTAATTAATCTGAGAAGTATCATCTCCTATTTGCTCACGTGTTTTCCTTTGATATCTCTTTTATTTCTGCGAATGATCAGCTAACCATAATTCTTTCATTTCCAAGTGTTTGCCATTTCCTGGGAGTAGAGGCTTGCTGCTATGTACTACTTAATGAAAAATTTCATTAGTTGCTGCGAGATATCCCGCAAGGTTCTTCACGCGAACCAAGTCCATTGAACCAACACACAAATTCCTACTTTGTACGCAGGATCCACATGTCCCACTTTCAACAAAGGAAATGTAAGCAAGAAAGTGGGAATATAATGATCTGACATTTAGCGAAAATAGCATTCATGCGGAGAATAGATTAGATTGAATATATAATCCCTAGGTTATATATTAAATGTAATTGTTAATATAATTAATCTTTAATTTCTAGAAATATTCAACAACCTATAGAACATTAATTAATAATTAATTCACGTTGTAAATTTTTCTACGTTACATTTAGAGGATTTTTTTTTTCAAGACTTCTGCAATAAATTAGATGTCTACAAAAAATAAAGTTTAGGTTCTATTAAAAATCTTATTTCTAATTTTTGTTTTGAAATTCCCAGATCTGAAAAATGAAACAAATAATAAGAAAAGCGAGAAGAAATTTGTCCTTTTTGAGACTAATCATTCGTGTGGATTTGTTCGATTGCATCTTGGTTGTTGATATTTTCTCAGAATCAAACTCTGCTTCTGCTAATGTAGAGATTCATCCTTTTGATATAGTTTTGTGTCTCCAAAATTTCCTCTTGGTTGCTGATGTAGACACAACTTCTCCAGTAGATAATTTCCTCTCAAAATTTTAGATCTCACAAATTCTAATTCTCCTTGTAAGCCAATTTCTTTGAATCTTCTTTAATCTATCAAATTGCAGGTAGTGTTTCTAGCGCCAAAATGTAGTTGCAGGATTTCCTACAACACACCCCTTATCAAATCTTGATAACAATTCCTAGATCTAAATATAAAAATGGTGATAAAAATACTAAAATTATAAATAAACACCAAGATTTTTATGTGGTTCGATCAATGTGATCTACATCCACGGATCTTTACTATAATAATTTGTAACAACATCCATTTACATTTATAATCTCCATTAATGGAGTTCTTGGAAGAATTCTAGATCTAGTTTTGGGGAAGAAGATGATAAAGAAATTACATTTTCTCTCTCTAAAAATCTCTCTCTGCAAAAGAACTTTCTCTCTCTTCCTAAAATTATCTCTCCCCTTTCTCTCCCATGCTCTCTTCTTATATAGGTATTTACATTGTGGATGACATCTCATTGACAGCTCACATTTCCCTTAATTTCGGATCTGAACTCTTGCGGTAATATCGCAACAACATCATTCTCATTTCTCACAGGTTTCTATAATATTTCGCAGGATTTCTCTTGCTACATTTCTTGCGAGCTTTCTCTATAAAATCTTCACGTCTTTCTTCATATTTTATCCTTTGTTGCGTCGTTTTGGTAATCAATCTGCGACACTTGCCATGTGTGGCAGAAATCTTTGTAAGAGCATTGTTGTTGCGAGATTCTGCTCCTACAACAGGTTTTCCACATTTAATTGAGATCTTCAATCTTTTACCATCTTCAAGAGAACAAGAAACAAGATTCTTGCATATGCTCGGAACATGAAAACTTCATTCAATGTGAGAATATTACAGATATGAGCTTCTGCTCGACCTTTCCCTTTTATGCAACCTCTGTCACAAATGAGTTACTCATATAGAGTTTCTCGACATCCCCTATCCTCTAATAGGAGGTGAACAGGTCTTTGTTTCAACAAACATGCATAGTGGCTCCAAAGTCCACCCACTAATCTCTCACATTGGTTATTAAAATAACTTCCGACCTCATTCCACTGAACTCATTCTAGTTTGTTTCAACTAAATTAGCATTAGCTTTCTACGTATTAAGGTTTTTTACGTTGTCTACAACTTACTGCCCTATGGCCAGGAATTTACAAACATAAAAATCACCCTTAATTAAAGTAATGCTAGTTTCACGTTTACGAAACATACCTTTCTAAAGAAGACTACGCTTAGAGTTGCATTCCATGTTCACACCTTTTCCAACTTTGGAAGATTTGTTTCCAGCCACATGCGCCTATTAACCATGTCCCTTGAAGATGACACCTTTATTCATAAACAACAATTACAAATCGGAAAGTAAAATATGAGTTTCGAAGATAACATCTAGATTTACAAACTTCGTTTCAAAACACCATTTCAAAAGCTCACGGTTACCCCACAAAAACTACTTTAGTTAACAACAAATTTTTGCTCGTCAGAATTTTTCAGGAACGTTTCTCTGTTTTGTAAAATATAAAAACAAACACTTTTACAGCTCCAAAAATTCTGAAATTTTACGTGGGTAACTATCAAGATGTATACTACGTTTTGTTAAAAGGGATCAACGAAATTCCTTCTAGGTAGAGAGATAAATTTGAAACTCTAAAGCTGACCAAAATTTTGTTTTTTGTTTTTTCACTCCATTATTACAATCCATGGTTATTACAAAAACTAATGTGTTAAGATTGTTGGGTGCAATAATCAAAACAAAGAAAAATCAAATAAGCAAAAGTTATTGATACTTGGCTTCTTTGTAATGGAAGTGATGGATTTGGCGAAACGAGCGAGCTTCCCATATCTCCACAACAACAACAAGGCAAAACTTTGAAAAACAGAGTGAGAACTAATCCGAGACAACTCTACCGAAACAAACTTGACGAAGGCAGAATCACAGGTTCAACAAGTTGTCCTTAACACATTAGTTCGCGGGTATACTCGAGTTGAGTAATGTTAAACCCCTCACAGCGAAGATGTGTCCAGGATAAGACTGCCTGATATAACTTGAGTTAGCACAACAAAAGTTACCCTCTCTTCGAACTCAGTAACAGAGATGGAAGTAAAAAAGAATGGATAAAACCCTAAAACGAAATAAGAATTTTCGGTTGGTATCTAAACAGGTTTTTGAATAGTTTGTATAGGAGACGATTACTTGGAAATCAAGTTAGGTATTTGTTTTCTTCAAAACCAAGTTAAACACGTAAAAAGAATTTTTCCTTAAATAAAACTCTTAAGAAAATATTTTTAGAATTAATTCCTTGAAGAAAAAACTCGCCCAAAAAATAAATTCTATTAGAAGAGGAAATTGGTGCATGGCGTGCGCGCATATCACATGAGTCAAAATATGTATTTTTTTCCTACCCGCTCCACCCACAATGTTGTTTTAGAGAAACTGCAGTCATGGGATCAAAACCAAAGAGTAAAGATCAAAAAAAAAAAAAACAAATTTGATCTTTGGTAGGTGTTCAATCACTACGGGTGGGAGAGTAAAAATAGTGGGGCGTAACTCAAAGTTACGCCCCATTCTCAATTTTTTTTTTTTTTAATCAGGCGTAACTTTGAGTTACGCCTGATTCGGGCGCAATTTAAAGTTGCGCCTTTTTTTTGTTTTTAGTGTCAGGCGGAGTTATAAATTACGCCTGTTCGGGCGTAACTTTAAATTACGCCCGACTAAAACCAAACCAAAGACCAAATATGGTCTGGTTTTTAGTTTTACTCTGGTCTTTGATCGATACTCCTGCTCCACTGCGTCTGGTGTTTGATCGATACTCTGGGTTTTACTCGCCCACTACGGATGCTCTTACAACATATCCATAAGCATATGGCTATATAGTGGAGCTCCTTCTCTATTATACCCAATGTGGGACTAAAGAGAGATTCATTCACTCATAAAATGAGCAAGTATCCTTGGACCCATAGGTCACTAGATCAAACCACACCAAGACCAAAATATTTTATTAAAAACTCATTTTTCTCCGACATGTGTAAGTGGTAAATTATATGTTATTCTAGATTAGATGTGCAGTAGAAATATTGAAGGAAATAAATTCGAATTGAATATTGAGCATTACTTTACACAATGCTTATACCAAAAAAAAAAACTTGGGCGCACCACTATATTTAGGGTCTTATCGCCGTCATAAGATTCTGTCTCACTTAATCTAGCATTCTCCCAGAATCATACTAAATGCACAGATTTCGGTTCTTAACCCTGCATAGATTGAGAAATTTCGTACTGGTACATGACTGTTTACTAATTATGTCTTGCATTTTCTTGTGTTCAGACTAAATACCCAGACTCTATGACTAGCAGTCCCTCAGGAGAATTTTTTGGCATTCGACACAAGCGCAAGGTTCATATATGTAAGATATTTGCTAAAGACTCAAAATATGATATCAAGAAGATAAAACTGCACGATACTAAAAACTTTACAGATAATGCTTTTCAATGTTTTCATCCTACAGAGAAAATCATAGCCGCAAGTGATCCAACTGAAAGGATTTTGATCTGGTGAGGTATTGGAAAGAAAACTTTTACCGGAGGACGCAAGAATGTGATAGTTGTGAAGAACGAAGAAACTACACTTCTATAGATATTGCTTTGGATTTACTACAACGCTACCCCCAATTGGCGACGGCTAGAGATACAGAAGGAGCAAGCATCATAATTGAGTTATCCAGAACACCTTCGGCTTATTTATTTTTTTCTCTCTTAAACTTTCTTCTGCGGGCTCTCTCCTCGCTCTGCACTTCGCCATGTCTGAGAACCCCTGGACCTTTGTGTCCGGGAAACAGAAAATAAAAACAAATGGAGGGGGAAGAGGGACGATCCTACATGAGGCAGGGAAGTCCATTCAATGTTCCAAGAGGGAGCAAAACTTTTGAGCTGTGGGGTAACTCAAACATTATCACCGTTAGGGAATCAAGCAAAGGAAAGAAATGGATTAACTCTTTCTCAAGAGAGGGAAGGAATTGGATAATACAAAAATTCAGGGACATTCTTCAGGCAGATTTTGTCCAGTCATCCTGGACCTTTTCAGAGAAAATGGAATGGTTTTCTCTTGCTAGAGAGAAAAACAATGGTGGAGAATTCATAAAACTATCTATCCCAGATTCTAAAGGCTTCCTTCATCATTCTCTCTTTCCGGCAGGAAGAAATTATCAAGGATGGAGAGAGCTATGCAAAGCTACTGGAGAGAGCTGTTGTGATTTGGTCGAAAGTGAGAAAACGGAAAAAGAAGTGGTGACTAAAAACAAGCAAGTTATCACAAGTGATCCGGTTACCTCCAACTGTTGGAACAAGTCTCTTTACAACAATCAATCACAGGATAGCATTAAAGAACCAAACAATAACTTCATAGGCAATTGGAATCTTGCATTAAAGATTGAAGTAAAGGCTTTAAATGTGGATTGGTCGGAAATTGGGGGTTGGTTCCAACAGCATCTGAGCATTTATGAAGCCTTCAAAATCTGGCCCTTATCGCACAATGAAGGCGTGTTTTTCGTCTCATCGCAAGCAGAACAAATGAGAATTCTGCAAGCAGGGAACCTCGTGATTGATCAGGTGCTAATATCCCTTTCTTCATGGGCCACCAGTATCCCGGATACTTCTTCTAAAATCTCCAATGCTTGGATTACTATCAAAGGGATCCCTCAAAATCTCTGGGACTTTCACTTATTCGCTACCATTGGTGCTGCTTGTGGGGGATTATTAGCCATTAGTCAAGAAACGAGATCAACAGAGGTTATCTCGGAAATGAGGCTGAAAGTTAAGGGACCAATTAATTCAAATGAATGGTCTTTGAGCCTAACAGTTGGGGAAAGTAGGGAAACAACCTTGATTTCGGTTGCAGATAAACAAGTTGAACATTCTTCAGGCATCCATCGGAGCTTGCTTTTTGAAACGGAATCTCCATCGGCTTTTTGGGTTGAAGAACGGAAGGAAAGCCAGGTCAACTCATTGGTTTATGCGATGCCAGCTGTCGAACAAACATTAGCTAACACTGCAAATACTAGTGCTCCTGCGGTATCCATTGCCCCAATGAAAGTACTTCTAGATCGCACTAAAACGACAACAAAAGCCCCATATGCTCAACAACCTCGAGGAAATGCTGGTCCCAAGGAAAAACAGCAGGAGGACGCGCCCCATCACCATTTAAAAACTCCAAAAGCAGGTGAGAGGAAAAATAAAGCAGCGTTAGGTTTTTTGCCTAAAGGCTCAATTACGCTTGTTGCTACTTCGTGTCGAATAAGCAGCCCAACACCATCTCTGGCGCAAGCGTCCGATACAGAAAGCCCGGCCCATATTGCTCCTCAAAATCCAGGGGAGAATCGAGTGGTTCCTAGTAATCCAGAGTATGAATCTGCGTTTACAGAGCTAGAAGAGGGCGAAATCCCTAACCTCTCTGGTTCTCCTCCTATGTCACCGGTGGTAACTCAAGAAACCAACTCTCCGTCTACAACAAATATTGCAACGGAAGATCAACATCAAGATGATCGGAGGCAAGTTACTGTGCCGGACGTAATCGTCGAGATGGGGAATGATAATGGTAGCTCCTCTAAATCAAATCCTAAGGTAAATTCTACTTTAGTTCCTAATAGTTCTTGCTTTAAGGGTAATCAAAGAGACCCTCTGAAAATTGCTCAGGCTCAACAATATTTAGAAGAAATTTGGTACCTTATTTGATATGGCAAAGGGTGTATTGGCTCCCTATTTGGGATGTTGTTTCACGACACAAAGGAAGAATATATGGCTATGGTAGTGGAGGGAATTCAATTTCATGTAGATGCTTTTAAAGATCAAATACACGATGAGGAGGAAATCAATAGTTAATTGTTGGTTTTTTTTGGGTGTTTGGGTTTGTTCTTAATGTTTAATTGTGTCTCTTGGAATGTTAATAGTGTAAGGAAAAGGAAAAGAAGGGCTAGAGTTCACGGTGTGTTAAATTGTGGAAACTTTGATCTCTTAATTCTGAAAGAAACTAGATTAGAGCACTGCGATGACCACATTGTTAGACAGCTTTGAGGTAATGCCTTGTGCGATTGGAAAGCTATCAATTCTATCGGTTTCTCAGGGTCCGCTTCTCATTTGGAATAAAACTCAATCGAGGTGGAGGATCATATAATAAGTCAATTCTCAATTAGTTTAAAATGTAAAATGCTTTTAGATGGGTTCCAGTGCACGATTTCAGGGGTGTATGCTCCTTGTGATACCGTTCTCAGATGCACCTTGTGGACACAGCTTTCTCAAGTTCATGATCTCTGGCAACTTCCAAGATGCATCGGAGGTGACTTCAACGAGGTGTTAATTATGTGCGAAAGAAAGGACGGCAATTCGATAACTAGAGGAATGAAAGATTTCGCTAAAGCTTCATGAACGATAACGATCTTAATGACCTTTATATGACTGGGGGTCGTTTACTTGGAAGAATAAAAGCAAATTGGATAGATTCGTGGTCTCCCCTGACTTCGAACTGCATTTTCCCTCCTTGGCGGCTCAAATTCTAGGAAGACCTATGTCCGACCACGCTCCTATTGAATTCAATTGCGACATTCTAGACTGGGGTCCTCCTCCTTACAGATTCCAGACTATGTGGTTTCACAACACTAATCTCTTGGAGCTCATGGATGGATGGTGGGCGTCGCACATCTTTCACGGCTCGGCTGGCTTCATTCTGGCGAAGAAACTTCAAGCGTTGAAAGGAGACATCAAGGAGTGGAATAAGAACGTGTTCGGTAAGGTGGATAGGCAGATTGAAAACATTATCAACGATCTCTCCCGTCCTAGACACTCTAGCGGACAACAATACCATTTCCCATCTCAATCCGTAAAAAAGGAGAAGCTTAAAACAGGACTTTGAGAATATGGCGGATAGAAAGCACATTATGATGATTCAAAAGGCAGGTTTACACCTTGGGGACAGAGATGGTGACAGAACACAGCGTTTTTTCATAGAAAAGCGAAGTTACAAAAAGAAGAAACACAATAAGATCCTTAAAGATTGATGGCAAGGTTACGGAAGACAAACTGACTTATTAAGTCTGCAATCACAGATTTTTTTTCCAAGCTCTTTGAAAAGAAAAAGTCCCCAAGACCTTCCGTCGGAAACATGAAGTTCAAAAGGATTACCAAGGAAATGACGCTTCAAATTCAGGTTCCTATAACTGAATTGGAGTGTATCAATGCTCGAAAAGATTGGGTCGAACAAGGCGTCGGAGCCCCGGACGGTTTTCAAAGTTATGGTTATTTGCAAATGGTGGCCGTTCATGAAAGAAGACATTATGAAGGTAGTTAAAGACTTCAACAACTGGGGAACCATAAATTGGAGATTAAAGAATACTTTATTATCTCTGATTCCTAAAAAGGAAGTAGTCGAAGAAATTAAAGACTTCAGACCTATTGGATTGATGGGAACAGTGTACAAGATGATTTCGAAAGTGCTAGCGGAAAGATTGAAAACGGTGTTTCCTCTGGTCATATCTCATCAACAGTCGGCCTTTATTAAAGGTAGACAAATTCTGGACTGCGCTCTCTTAGCAAATGAATGCCTTGACTCAAGAATGAAGAGTGGCGTTCCGGGAGTGATATGCAAGATAGATTTCGAGAAGGCGTTCGACCACGTTTCCTGGGATTTTCTGGATGAAGTGCTCGCTAAAATGGGTTTCGGGAATCGGTGGAGGAAATGGATACAGTGGTTGCATCTCTAATACCCCTCTTTCGGTTCTTATAAATGGCTCGCTCATACAAAATTCACAACGGGCAAAGGTTTGACGCAAGGAGATTCTCTCTATCCCTTTCTCTTCTCATTATTTCTGAAGCCTTGAGTCTTATGTTACAAACGAGGGAAAGGATCTTGGGCATATAGGAGGGTTCGCAATGAATTGTAATGGTGAGAACATCTCGCACCTACAATTCGCCGATGATACGCTAGTTTTTCTGGACGATTCCATTGAGCAAATGAATCACACCGAGATACTATCTTCTTGGGTTTGAGATGTTGTCGAGGCCTTCATATCAACTTCACAAAGTGAAGCATCTTTGGGTCGCAGGAGCAACCAACTTGGTGAGAATGGCAGCGATGTTAGGGTGCTGACACTCTTCCTTCTTCTTACTTGGGTCTTCCATTAGGAGATTCGTCTAAAGGTCAGTGTAAGTGGGACACAATTATTGAAAGAATCAAAAGAAGGCTTTGTTCTTGGAAGCGCTCCAGCCCTCACTAAAGCGGGTAAGCTTTCTTTAATAAAGAGTGTGTTATCTAGCATTCCTATATACATGCTCTCGCTCTTTTATAGCTCGGCCAAAGTCATCAAGTCTATTGAACAAGTTATAAGGAACTTTCTTTGGGATGCCTCTGAAACTAAAAAAGGTTACCATTATGTTTCGTGGAAAACGTGTCGTATTCCGTTTAAATGTGGAGGTTTGGGCATTAAGTCAGTCAAATGTATGAATAAGGCTCTTCTTTCGAAATGGTGGTGGCGTTTTAACAAGGAAAAATCTGCATTTGTGGAGAAATGCAATGGCGTCAAAACATGGGACGACCATGATGGATAGAGAGACAAAGAGACCAAAGTGGGGAACACTTGTGGTGTATGGAAGCATATTTACACTCATCTTAACTCCTTCAAACAAAGTGCATCAAACTCAACCGGGAGACGGAAAAAGATCAGATTCTGGGAGGATAACTGGGTAGGGGAAGCTCCTTTTAAGTCATCTTTCCCTCACATCTACTCCATTACTTCAACGAATAACTCGGACAGTACAAGAGTGTGCAGCCTTGCTTTTGAATGGAGGGGCTGGAACCTTGGTCCGCCGAAGACTCTCTCAAGTGCAAATTGATGAAGTCGCAACTTTGCTGGGTATGATAGAAAACTTAATGGTTGACTCTGCATGGAAGATTCAATCTCCTGGTCCATTGACAACAAAGGAGAGTTCTCGGTGAAGTCAGCCTATTCTTGGTTTGCAAAGGAGCATCAAATGGAGTCTAAAAACTTGAGCATTTGGTCAAGAGCGTGGCTACACAAAGTGGGTTTCTTCCTGTGGCAGTTATATCATAAAAAACTAGCTACCATGGATATCCTTTATAAAAAAGGCAAGCTTTTGGTGAATGGGTTTTTGTGCAGCGGGATAGAGAGACAACGCCCATCTTCTCTTTCACTGCCCCTTTGCTTATTCGGTTTGGAAACATTTTATGTCGAGTGCCAAAATGGAATGGGTGATGCCTAATTGCATTGACCTTCTTATCAAGGGTTGGAGGGTAAACAACCTTTCTACTTCTGGAAAAAGCCTCTGGCATGTGCTCCCAGCGGCTATTTTTTGGTGTATTTGGAACTCTCGGAACGACATTGTCTTCAACAACGGGACGTCGAGCTTCGATAACGTCATAAAAGACGTAAAAACTCAATCTTTTTTTTTGGTGTAAGAACTTGGTTCCTTTCAAAGGGGTTTGTATCGACCAAGTCATCACTAACTCGGGATCTTTTGTTTTCGTCTCTTAATCGATGTTTTTTTGTGTCTTGCTCTTAGGTTTCTTTCCTTGTGGTTTTAGGTGTGCTGGGGTGTGAGGTGTGGGGAGGTTGAGCTTGTTCTTCCTCTCCCTTGGGGGTTTTTTGTCCGTTTGTTCTTAGCTTACTTTTCGTAAGCTCCTTCAATCTATTTTCTTTGCCGAGTAAAAAAAAAAGTGAAGAACGAAGAAACTGCTCCAGGGGTGAGGGGTGATGATGATGCCGAGTCATGCTCAACATGGCATTGGCACTCATCTGAAGTTAAGGTTCTCTCTTTTTCTTCCGGTGGAGGTTATCTATACTCGGGTAAAACTGAAGTTGGATTACTGACTTCATTATGATTTCATTCTTTTCGTATTTCGTTGTCACTTGTATGGCCAATTTTTTGTCCCTGGAGAAAAATCTAAATCATGTATGTGTATATCTTATTTTCGGGGGAAGGAAGGAGTTCTTGTGGTTTGGCAGCTGGACACAGGAAAAAAGAGATTTCTTATGCATATTGGGTCCCTCCTTGTACATTTACGAAGGCTCTGTATCCTACACTTACCTCAGTAAGGACTTTTATCAATGTAAATTTGGTGATTTCTATAGAATCGGGAGTACCTGTCAACTAGAATGCAGCAGAACTTAGTGTTTGAAGATATACTGAATAATGCTGTCTATAGATATCTTGTGCAGACAATCAAATACATCTTTTGCAAATGCCTTGCATGGAAATCTTGAAGTCCATAGCTGGGATTAAGGTTTGTTCATGTTCTATCAAAATACGCCTTACTAGTCTTCTGATATGATTATCATGCACCATTTGTTAATTGGAAGGCCCATTTCTGAATCACAGTTTTCAGATTTGGTGTGTTAATTTGTTGCGTTATTGGCACATATTCCGTTAAAATTAAAGACTCTTCTGAGCCCTAGGAGCATTTATCTTAACTAAAATCCATATTGTAGTCAGATATGGTTTCTTTTTCTCTCATGCTTAAATGTTGAATGTTGAAGTAGCATATTGTTATGACCAATGGCTCTTCTAAGCACAATCAATAGATAATTGAAATAGAAATGAAAACAAATGTAAAATAGGCACACACACAACACAAGGATTTATAGTGGTTCGATCAAGATGATCTACATCCACTTTGGAAGACGACGATAACGTTGCACTATGATTGGAACAAGGTTACAAGAGTATAAACTCCTCTCAAGAACAAGACCTTACTCTCTCTTAATTTACACTACTCTTGAGAACACTTAGAAGTGTTTATCTCTTTGGTTTGTGGCTGATTTTGGGATGATTTTAAATGCTAACTAATGAAGGTATATATAGGTTCTCATGCCCACCTTCCATTGCACAAAAAACAAATGGGTTAACCCTTTTTGACTACTAGCAAGAGAGTTAGTCTACCTCCCCTTTTTGAATACTAGCAAGGGAATTAGTCTTCCTTCCCTTTTTGAAAACTAAGAAATTAGACCATCTAGAATACTTAGACTTTCTAGAAATTAGACCATCTAGAAGGTGTATTCAAGGCACATGTTTTACAAATCTCCACCTTGACTTGAATACCATAACCATTCATCATCATCGTCTTCGCTCAGCCCCTCAAGGGCTCTCAACACCTGTTGACACCAACCAAGTCCAAGCAATGCTTGAACTTGATACTTGGAACCGGCTTTGTCAACATGTCTGCAGGGTTATCCTTTGTAGGAACCTTTAGCATCGCTATCCTACCTTCCTCAACTGCATCCTTGATAAAATGATACCTGGCATCGATGTGCTTCGTTCTCTCATGATAAATCTGGTTCTTGGTCAAGTGAATGGCACTTTGACTGTCACAGAACAAAGTTGCATTCTCTTGCTTGAAACCCAAATCACCAACCAAACCCATCAACCATATACCTTCCTTTCGCTTCGCGACTGCCATGTACTCGCCTCAGTTGTAGACAATGCACTGTGCTTTGCAAAACCGACCTCCAACTGATAGTACTACCACACAATGTAAAAGTATAACCTGTCAATGACCTTCTTCTATCAAGATCACCTGCATAATCAGAATCAACATAACCCACAACATTTGTCGAATCACCATAGTGTTTATCAAACACTAAACCAACATTTGTATTGCCCTTAGATACCTCAAAATCCACTTTGACTTGCCAATGAGCCTTCCGGGACTTCCCATGTATCTGCTTACCACACTCACAGCTTGTGCGATATCCGGCCTTGTACAAACCATAGCATACATGATGCTACCAACTGCGCTTGCGTATGGAACTCGAGACATATACTCTGCCTCATCTGCGGTTTTAGGTGATTGCTTTCTAGAAAGTTTAAAATGAGCTGCCAAAGGATTACTTACTGGTTTTTCATCTTTCATACCAAACCGCTCCAACACCTTCTCGATGTAAGCCTTATGGGACAAATGCAATTTGCCTTCAGCTCGGTTTCTATGAATCTCCATGCCCAATATCTTCTTTGCTGCGCCCAAATCCTTCATCTCAAACTCACTACTCAATTGCTCCTTCAGATTCTGTATCTCTGACATGTCTTTGCAAGCAATCAACATATCATCAACATACAAGAGTAAATACACAAATGAACCATCTTGGAGTTTCCTGTGATATACACAACTATCATACTTACTCCTGTCATAGACATTTTCCACCATAAACGTATCAAAACGTTTATACCTCTGCCCTGGAGATTGCTTCAAACCATACAAAGATTTCTTCAACAAACATACATGATCTTCTTTGCCAGGAACTTCAAGCCCCTTTGGTTGTTGCATATAAATACGCTCTTCCAAATCACCGTGAAGGAAAGCCGTCTTAACATCTAGTTGTTCTAACTCTAGATCTTTCAAATCAACTATAGCAAGCAATGTTCTAATAGAACTATGTTTAACAACAGGAGAGAATACCTCATTGTAATCAATGCCTTCTCTTTGCGTAAACCCCTTTGCCACAAGCCTTGCCTTGTACCTTGTTCCTTCACCATATGAAGTACCATGTTTCTTCTTGAAGACCCATTTGCTTCCAATAATCTTCTGCCCTTTTGGTCTAGCTACTATCTCCCAAGTGACATTCTTGTCAAGAGACTCAATTTCTTCAATTGCGGATGCTCCCCATTCTGCTGATTCTTCACCACCGATTGCTTCTTCATAGGTTGTTGGATCATCCCTATCTATGCTCTCACCTACTGCAAATGCATATGCAACCAAATCAGCATGGCCGTACCTTTGAGGTGCTCTAACTTCCCTCCTCTCTCTGTCTCTTGCAAGATTGTACTGATGACCTTGTGCTTCTTCTTCCTGGGCAGGTTCTTGCACAATATCTTGATCATCATCAGAAACAACAGTCTCATTGATTCCTTGAACTTGCACCTCAAGTTCCACCTTGTCACCAAGCTCCACCTTATCACTAACACCCTCTTCAGCTTCTCCATCTAGTTCTTCATTCTTTGGCTTCAACATCGATTGCTCATCAAATTTCACATCTCTGCTGATAAGAAACTTGTTTGATCTTTCTGTTGGACACCATAACCTGTAGCCTTTCACGCCCTTTGCATACCCAAGAAATATACACTTCTTTGCTCTGGGCTCTAGCTTCCCCTCATTCACATGAGCATAGGCTGGACATCCGAATATCTTCAAGTCTTCATAGTTAGCATGCGAACCTGTCCAAACTTCATTTGGAGTCTTGCACTCAATGGCAGTCGATGGAGATCTGTTCACTAAATAAGCTGAAATGTTTGCTGCTTCATCCCAAAACTGCTTTGGTAACCTGGCATTGGAGAGCATGCACCGTGCCTTCTCCATTATGGTTCTGTTCATCCTTTCGCAACACCATTTTTTGTGGTGTTTTTCTGACTGTGCGGTGTCTCACAATCCCTTGCTCCTTGCGAACTCGTTGAACTCACCCCCACAAAATTCCAAACCATTGTCATCCTCAAGCACTTGATTTTTCTTCCGGTTTGCTTCTCAACCATAGTCTTCCATTGCTTGAACTTGAAAAAGTTTCATCTTTGTGTTTAAGTATGAATACCCATACTTTCCTTGAGAAATCATCAATGAACGTCAGCATATATCTACCACCACCATGTGAATCAACCCGAGAAGGACCCCAAAGATCAGAATGAATATAATCCAGAATACCTTTGGTGTTATGAATAGCTGTACTAAACTTGACTCTACACTGCTTTCCAAAGACACAATGTTCACAAAAATCAAGCTTGCCTATTTTATGACCACAAAGCAATCCCTTCTTGCTCAAAATAGCCAACCCCCTCTCGCTCATATGCCCTAGCCGCATATGCCACAACTTGGTAGTATCATCATCAGAACTTGAAGAACATACAACTGCATCACCCGTCACAGTAGTACCTTGCAGCGTATAAAGACCATTAATTCTCTCGCCCTTCATTATTGTAAGACTTCCTCTTGAGACACGAATAACTCCACCTTCACCTTGATACTTGCAGCCATTTGAATCAAGTGTACCCAAATAAATAAGATTTCTTCTAAGGTCCGGAACATGCCTAACTTTAGTTAAAGTCCTCACCATACCGTCATACATCTTAATTTGAATTGTACCTACACCCACCACTTTACAAGTGACATTGTTTCCCATAAGAACTTTACCACCTTCTCTAGCTTGATAAGTAGTAAACCACTCTTTATGAGGACACATGTGAAAAGTACACCCCGAATCAAGAATCCACCCGTTCTCCGAGCTTTCGGTATGAACCGTGAGAACCGCTCCATCATCACTTTCTGCTTCAACATTTGCTGCGGTGCCTTGGTTAGTATTCTTCTCAACATTCTTCAATTTTGGACAATCCTTCTTGAAATGCCCCTTTTCCTTACAATGAAAGCAATAGAATTTACCGGATTTTGATTTAGACCTTGACTTTGATCTACTCCTATCAAATCCGCCCTTTTGGTTTCCTCTTCCTCTAGCGAACAACCCATCTCCCGAATTATCTTTACCGTCGATACCCGTCTTCTTTAACTCCTTAGAGTTCAAGGCCGCTTTAACGTCTTCCATGGAAATTGTATTTTTTCCATACATTACGGTATCAACAAAATTTTCATAAGATGGTGGTAAGTAACAAAGCAAACCCAAAGCTTGGTCTTCATCTTCAAGTTTGACCTCAATATTAGCCAAATCCAAGAGAATTTTATTATATTCATCAATATGATCTATAATAGAATTTCCTTCATGCATTCTAAGAGTATGTAATTTCTTCTTAAGATATAGACTATTAGTTACGGATTTAGTCATATACCTTTTCTCCAACTTGTTCCATAGCCCGTCCGGTGTCGTTTCCGTCGCAACTTCTCTCAAGACCTCGTTGCTTAAACACAATAGAATTAATCCATGTGCTTTCTCCATGAGTTCTTCCTTTTCCTCATCCGTCTTTGTTGTTGCTAGTTCCGTTTTTCCCTTCAAAGTTTTCACCAAACCTTGTTGCACCAAAACAGCCCTCATCTTTAGCCTCCATAAATTAAAATCATTTCTTCCATCAAATTTCTCAATCTCATACTTTTCCGCCATCGTTGATCGCTTTTACCCGACGCTCTGATACCAATTTGTTATGACCAATGGCTCTTCTAAGCACAATCAATAGATAATTGAAATAGAAATGAAAACAAATGTAAAATAGGCACACACACAACACAAGGATTTATAGTGGTTCGATCAAGATGATCTACATCCACTTTGGAAGATTGACGATAACGTTGCACTATGATTGGAACAAGGTTACAAGAGTATAAACTCCTCTCAAGAACAAGACCTTACTCTCTCTTAATTTACACTACTCTTGAGAACACTTAGAAGTGTTTCTCTCTTTGGTTTGTGGCTGATTTTGGGATGATTTTAAATGCTAACTAATGAAGGTATATATAGGTTCTCATGCCCACCTTCCATTGCACAAAAAACAAATGGGTTAACCCTTTTTGACTACTAGCAAGAGAGTTAGTCTACCTCCCCTTTTTGAATACTAGCAAGGGAATTAGTCTTCCTTCCCTTTTTGAAAACTAAGAAATTAGACCATCTAGAATACTTAGACTTTCTAGAAATTAGACCATCTAGAAGGTGTATTCAAGGCACA